>CM053400.1:108398841-108473606 GCA_028644305.1 Xerus rutilus
TTACCTTCTCAAAGAGAGCAATTGCATTTTGTTTGTTGCTGGACCCCCATTGCCTTGCATACTGCTGAGTACTTGGAAGATATTCCATACACATTTGTTGAATTGGATTCTCTGCAGTTTATCTTCAGTGCTAAAAAAGCAATTAGAGCCTCCCACGTGAGCATAGTCAGTGTTTGTTTCCCTCCTCCCTGGTCTTCCTCTGATCAGGGGCATCCCTGGAAACTCATCCTTTTATTTTCCTCTAACTTCTCTTTTTTTATCCCAAAATGGCTCATATATTTACAAAGTATTGGCTTCTTTACTAAACATTGCAGGCATCTGCCAATTTTATGTTCTTATGCTTGCAAGAGACATCTAAAAGGGGGACAGATTGTTTCTTTATCATCATTTAGGAACATTAAAATACAATTTGCAAAAGAAACATGGCATCAGTTTTTGAAAAAGTTGTGTACATTTTTGTTCTTTCTTTCTGAGAGCACATGAGTTCATGGGTGCCTTAAGGGTAGAGTGTGAAGTAAGCAACAAGATCTGCTCAAGCTTGCATGAGTTTTATTTCACATTGTAAGAATGAACAAAGTCACTCATCGTTTATTTTTTTCATACAGTGTGCTCTGTGATATCCCTTCCTACTGGTGTGGTAGGAAAGTCTGTCTCACATATTAATTCATAACATTAACTTCTCTCTTCTGAGGATGCAGAGGACCTTACTTTTATCACAGTATTAGGAGCTGCGGACTCAGGATAGTCACTAGTAATATTAGACTGTTGAAGTTGGTGGCCTGACTCCTTGTGGGCCAACACTGAAGAAAATGATCTTTTTCTAGGACAGTTCCCAGAAACCAGAGCTAGGCATTTCTGAATTTGTTACACAGAAATTCCCTTCTGAGACTTTGCGTCTCCTGATGCATTCGAAAAGATTGGGGCAGGTCAAATCTATGTTGAAAAATTTGGCCTCTGTTACCTTCCCAGTATTGGAAGAGTCTTCCTCAAATTAGCTATGTGCCCCTTCCCCTTCTTCAATACTTTATTGTTAAACTTCTCAACTCTAGGGTAATTATCTCTTCCTGAAAATAATAGTGCTTAACTTTGTTGGGGGTAACAGAAAGGAAGTTCCTGAGGTACACATTTCAAAAGCCTGCTGTACACAAATCCCTCCCCAAGCTGTACTAACATGGGAGAGTAAATGAAGGAGAGGAGGTTCAGAGCATAAATTATTCCTTCTTTCTGATAGTTCTATATTAGTGTGAATCAGCATCTTACTGAGATACTACCTATCCTGTCACAAGATTATTGAACATTTTTCATTTGCCAAGAGTTTACTCTAGTACTTTATGTATACCTCATGTAAGACTGGTAACATTAACACAAGAAAGCTCATTTTGTGTAGGAATAAACTGAGATTTTAATGTGAAATTATACAAGACACAGATAGTTCTCAGTGATCAATCCAGGGTTTATATTATAGCTAATTAATAACCTTAAAAATTTAAATATTATGCTATTTAAAGGTCTGATAAACTTAAAAATAGCAAACTTTTGCAGAGAAATTGGATCATGAATGATAGAATAACAGAACTTCATACATACATTCCTAGGCAAAGGAACTCCTTTCCTTTCAGTGTGGAAAATGAATGGATTTTTGAGAAGGGAAATTTTGACTTAAGATTTACTGTTGGCTCATCTGTCAGCATGTTTCACAGAGATTTAGACATAGTAAGTGTTCATTGTTTATATAAATTCATTAAATAATATTTTTATGGAGGAAACTTATCTCTAGAGGTAATTTCAGAGAAATTTAGGTTATTCGGATCTCAACAGGGAGAAAGATTTAGTGAAAAGTATACTTTGAAATTATTCCTCTTGAATTCTGGCTCATCCTCTAAGTAATCACATCCAAGTTACTCTGCAGCTCTAAATTAGATTTCTGGCTTTGTAAAATTGAATGAGTAATTCTTGTCTATTAAGGGTGTTATGAGAATTAAATGTTCAGCCTGCGTAAGCCCTTGACATAAAGCCAATGTCTAGGTAGTTTCTTTTTTTTTCTCTTCTTTTTCCCCTCCCTTTTGCTCAGGCAATCATATGAGTGCATTCTTAAAATAATGTCTTCACACAGTTTGAAAAATAGCCTGTACATTCTGACAACATCCCTTCAATGTAAGAATTCTATCTGCATGTTTCTAACAACCCTCATCATCATTTTTGGTTGAAGGCACTTTGGTTAGATTCTGGAAGAAAGTCCAAACACTGTACAGACAGAAATGCTGCTTTCTATTGACATATTGCCTGATAGGCAGAGGGAAGTAATTTATTTTAATATCTAGAACATACAAAAGAGCTAAAACCAGTTGCATATAAAGGGCCAGAACAACTTACATCAGAAAAAGGAAAAAAAAAAGCCTGACTCAAGAATTCACTAAAAGAGTTTTGTGGTGAATATGGCCTTCAGGCTCAGTCTTGAAGGGCATACATGTACGTTAGGAAGAGGTCAGAAAAGGAAAACTTGTAAAAAAAAATTAAAATACTGTAAAGTATACAGGTATGTTATTTCTGAATTAACGTAACCTCTACAAAACTTTAAAAGGCCAAATAATTAACTTGGCCTTCATAGTCAAATGTTTTACATTACCATGTTCAATATGGAACACAGTCATGTGCTGTATAATGAGATTTTGGTCAACAGCAGATTGCATATATGACTATATAAGATTATAATGGAGCTGGAAATTCTTGCTGCCTGGTTACATCATATCCACAGTAATGTAGCACAGAGTAATGCACCAAGCTTATTGTGATGCTGTGAACAAGCCTGTTGTGCTGCCAGTCATATAAAAGTACAACACATATAATTATGTATGGTGTATAACACTTGAATATTCTAATAAACATAACAAATAATGACATTGGCCTATGTATATTCTATATCATATATTTTATTATTATCTTTATACTGTATATCTTACTTATTTAAAATATTTACTATAAAGAAGTATGTTGTGCTATGTTGGCAGCAATCTCATGCATCTAGTTTACCTCATCTCTTGACTGCATCAAGAGATTGACCTGTACGTAGGTTTTTGTAGATGCACTCTGTCATGCTCCCACAATAACAGACTTGCTTGACCACACATCTGTCAAAGTGTATCACTACCATTAAACAACATATGGCTATATTTTCCCAGGCATCATAGATTCTGCTTAATGCAAATTTGTTAGGAATGAGATTAAGATTCTTTCCCCCTCCCATACTGGCTTCATACTCTTGAAAACATCATTTGTAACAAATAAATATCTCCTGTGGGATCCTTTGATAGAAGTAAAAAAAAAAATCAAATTCAATTTCCTTAAAATCCAATTTTTAAGTAAAGTTCTATAGAAATAGGACCTATCAGAGATTTGGATGGAGTGAGGGAAACAGAATGAAAAAGAACAATGGCCAAAAAAAGATTTGTTGTCAATGAAATCTAGCCTTGGCCTAATCCAGGATTGGGAAAATGGAGAAAGTTGTTGGGAGCATATATTATAATATAGAAATTCCAACATGAGAAAAGTGAGTCAGACTTTGTATTGCAGTACAATTCTTTGAGGATGCTGCAAGCTTTGTTGATCAGGGAGCTGTGGGGTTTGTGTAAATATTAAGGTACATAGAGTGGGAGTTCTTCCCAGGAATGGGAAGTTGTCCTTAGAAAATTGTGTTAGTATAAGCCATTATCCTCAGTATCGACAGAAGTTGTGTAATGGTACACTGAGGAGCAGAGAAAATGTGAGTAGAACACTAACAATATTTCTGTGTTTGTATATGAATTTCTCAAATCCATTTGATTCTCATGATAGGTTCACTGTATCTAAGTGTAGCACATCAAGGATTCTGCAGTTGCGAAAATCTCAGGGAAGTCACTAGAGGAAGGTTGGAAGGAAAACTGAAGGCACTACAGCTAGTTTGTCCTAAGACTACAACTCACATTCATCATCTCCCTCTAGCACTCATTCTCCAATGGCTTTCTTAGGCTTTATCTTAGCAAATACTTTAATAAATGACTCAACTAGTTTTCTGTAAATGTGTGCTCCACATTCAGAGTCAACCAACTATAGATAAGAAAATTTGGAAAAAGTGCACCCATACTGAACAAGTACAATACAGATTTTCTTCCTTAAACAATGCAGTATAAAAACTACTTATACAGCATTGCATTATAGTAGGTACTTATGAGTAATCTATAAATGATTTAAAATATACAAGAGGATGTGCATAGGTTATGCACAAATGCTGCACCATTTTACATAAGAGATATGAACATGGCATATTTTGGTATTCATAGGAGTCTGGGTACCAATCTCCCTTAGATACCCAGGCATAACTTAAACTGAACCCAGATTTGTTACTTGCCACTTAAAAATTCAAGGACTTAGCTGGGCGTGGTGGTGCAAGCCTGTAATCCCAGCACTTAGGGAGGCTGAGACAGGAGAATTGCAAGTTCAAAGCCAGCCTCAGCAATGGCGAGGCATTAAGCAACTCAGTGAGACCCTGTCTCTACATAAAACACAAAATAGGGCTGGGGATGTGGCTCAGTGGTTGAGAACTCCTGAGTTCAATCTCCAGTACCCAAAAAAAAAAAAAATTCAAGGATTTGAGGACAAGTTATTGGAGCAAGGAAAATGATTTATGTATAAAGTTAGCAAGCCAAAGAAGGCTGTCACCAACAGAGTCTATGTTAGGGGCTGCAGGTACAGGTTTATACAGGATTTTTCTTTTTTTGAAGAGGGCATAGCATATGAGTGGGCAGCAGCGTAATAACAGAACTTGGGTTATCTGATTTTATCATGCATGGGCTGTTGTTATTTGAAGATCACCATATTCCCTGAATCTAAAGAAGAGATACTGATTAGAAAGTCTTGTGACTCATGTTTTTTGTTCCTTCTCCTAGGAACAGGTAGCCTTGTAGTTAGTTAATCATTAAAATTCAAAAGGCATCTTTCAAAGTAGAACAAGGGAAGATAGTGAAGGCATTTTTCATAGAAGAACAGTTTTACCCTAGTAGTTGGCTTCAGACAGCGATGTCATCTTTAACAAAGTTTGTAGAAAACTAATAATATATTGCTCTCCGTACAAACTCCCAAATTAGTGATTTTTATAATCGATCAAAGGCAATGCAAATTAGGTTTATTTAGCTTTTCCCTCAGTTACAACAGTTTTTATTACTATCCTTCACTACGCTTCATATATTTGGATCCTCTCAGACAGTATTGTTTTCTTCCAGGATACTTTTCTTCTCTGGTATGTTAGTCAGTTTTCATCACTGTAACCAAAATATGAGCAATTCAAAGAAATAAAATTTTATTTTGGGACCATGGTTTCAGACGTTTTAGTCCATGGTTGACCACCTCTATTGCACTGGGCCTAAGGTGAGGCAGAACCTCATGGTGGAAAAGTGTGGCGGAAGAAAGCTACTCAGTTCACGGCAGCTGGGGAGCAGAGAAAAAGAGAGAGGAAGGATACAGGGACAAGATACTATCCTCAAGGCTCTCCTGACCTACTCTGTCCAGCCACATCCCAGGGGCCTACATTTAGTAACAAATAGTCCATTCGAGTTATTAATCTATGAAATGAATTGATCCAATTAGAAGGTTAGAGATCTCACAATCTAATCATTTCACCTCTGTACATTCCTGGATTGATTAACACATAAGCTTTTCTGGGGACATTAAAGATTCAGTTTATATCATGCAGTGACCAAGGCACTTGTCTTTGACGGGTAAGAGCCTCAGTTTACCAGACTGATTGCTGTACTTGTCTAGTCACAGTTGAAGCTGACCCTGGAAAAACCAAGAGATGAATCACTAGAATACTAGCATGTGAAGACAAACATTAAGAATTCCCACCAACAGGATGGGGAGGAGCATTCCTGGTAGCCTAGGCAGAAAGTGCAACATGAATAAAGTCATAGAAGCATGAAGCAGTAAAATGTGTTATTTGGAACTACAAATAGGTTATTTTAGCTGGAGTGCATTGCATGAAGAAAGGTCTAAGAAATATAAACAAGGAACTAGAAAAGGAACAGATGGAGCATCTTATTTTCTCTTCTAAATAGTAGCAGCCAATTGGAAGCTATCAAAATCTTTTGATAGAAATTACTTGTTTACCTCTGGATTTTAGAAAAATAGTTTAGTTATTAGCAGCAACTATGGGTAAGAGTATATAGGGATAAAAATAAAAGAGAATGACAATGTGTGGTGCATAGAGAGATGTTTAAAATATAGTGCTCAAAGGCTTGGTACTTTATCTGGCAAAGAGAATGAGGCAGAAGGAGAATTTTAGGTTAGCACCCAGTTTTCTGTGTAGATCACTGGTAAATGGCAGTGACTTATGTTTGGAAAACCAGGAAAGCAGCAGATTGTGGAATAAATATACTGAATCCAATTTGGACATGTTTTTTCTTAATTATGGTAACATATACATATTATAAAATTTACCATATTAGCCACTTTAAAGTGTATACACTTTAGTGGCATTACGTACATTCATGCTGTTGTATAACCAATGTACAGAACATTTTATCTTGCAAAACTGAAATCCCATACACTTTAGGAAGTTATTCATTTCCTTTCCAAGCTTTTGACAAACTCCACTATACTTTGTTTCCATGAGTTGACTACTCTAGACACATCATATAAGTGGAATCATACAGTATTTGTTTTGCTGTGATGAACTTATTCTGGTAAACGTATATCCTCTGTGTTCATCTTTGTTGTAACATGTCAAAATTTCTATCCTTTTAAAGTTGATTAATATTTTATGGTATATATATATGTGTGTATATATATATATATATATATATATGTATATACATATATATAGATAGATATCTATCTACTCACCTGTCAATGAACATTTGAGTTGCTTCCACTTTCTGGTTATTGTTAATAATACTGCTCTGAATGTATGTACAAAAATAATCCCACCAATCTCAGTGTGTAAAGAGGTATGTAAAATCAACTTATCACCAAATGATCATTCTCTTAGAAGGATGATACCACTGAAGGACTTTTTGTTCTTGATGACGTGTTAGAATTCAGCAATGTCCATGGCCACAAGAGCATCAATGGAAGGGAACACATTGAAGGCTGGCTCAGGATAGCCTGCCCCTCTGCCACCATAGCATCTGTGTACATGAACCCATTTGAAAGCACAGGAGTATCATATCAGCTGACTAATTCTTTTTGCCTACTTGGTTTTTAGTGTTGCAGTAGATGTTTTCTGGAAGAAATTAGCATTCAAAAATATTTTCACACTTTATGCCAACTTATTGGTCTATGCATGTACTTGCCTGGTTAAGTTCTTGCACCACTATTCAACAGTTATATATATTCCTGCCTTGGATTATTTTTACCTGCCTATTAGAGAATTTCCCCTCATCAAGATCTCATAGGACGCTCCCAAGTAGGACCAGGGCACTGTAGCAGTCCAGTTGTAGCTTGCACAATCATGCTGAGCTGACCCACCTGTGAACTATACTCCTTTCTTTGTCTGGTTGTCAGGAATCCCTCATGGAGCTAGATATGTTAATTGATAGAGAGCCATTAACACAAAAATGGTCAGTGAACAGAAACATGAGTTACCTGCTTTTGAAGTTTAGGACCTCCCTTGGACCATGTGAGGCCACTCTTAATATTTACTTCTATATTGTAGTCTATAGATACTATGCTACCTGACAACATATACTAGCATGTTTGACAATGCTATAGTAACAATAGGTAGAAATAGCCTCATGGGCACTTGACATGCTGTGTTCAGATGCTTTAAATTTCTCTGGGATGGTTTCATGCCCAGGACTGATTTTCAAATAGTTACAGGTGGCATCGGCTTACTCTGGGAAGCTGAGGTTTGTACAGTGACTCTCTCATTTTAGACTTGCCAGAGACTATATATGATCTTTTTTCCTAAAACCTAAAATATTTAGTGCCAGGGGATTTCTGTATCATGCAACACAAATTGTAGAGATTATTTGCAGAGAATAAATTGTATCTACTGCAAGAAATGTTCTTGCTTTAGGTTCCACTCAAACTCAGAACTTCCCTAGGCATGGTGGTGCAAGCCTACTAATAAATCCCAGAGGCTAGAGAGACTGAGGCAGGAGGATCCAGGGTTAAAGTCAGCCTCAGCAACTTAGTGAGACCCTGTTTCTAAACAAAACATAAAAAGGACTTGGAATGTGGCTCAGTGGTTAAGCACCTCTGAAATCAATCCACGGTACCAAAAACAAAAAGCAAAAAACAAAAACCAAGAAAACGTTAATACCATATCATCCAACAAATGAGTCAGAGAGTATTTGCAAATGGAGAATACACTGACTCCAAAACTCATAGAGCTACCAAAAGTGGTTACTATTAAAGGTTAAAGTACATGTTAAAATACCTTGGAGGGTATAGTTTGAAAAATATATTAATTAAATTTTTGATACTCTTCTTTTTAAAAGGTGAAATTTAATTTTAGTGGCCCTGGACATAAAGCATCTGTGTCATGAAGACATCCAGGAAACCTACAGAGGAGTCCATGGTAAGATTCCAAGACCTCCAGCCAACAGCCATGTGAGTAAGCTTGGGAAATAGATACTCATCCAGTTAGGCCTTCAGATAACAGAAGCCCAAGACAATAACAACCACCACCTGAAGGGGCAGGCTGAACCTAAACAAAGGAGGTAAGGCCCTCTTAGACTCCTGATTCATTCAGACTATGAGGTAATATTCACTATTGTTATGGTTTGAATATGAGGTTCCCCTCAAAGCTCCTGTGCTAATGCAGGAATATTCAGGGGTGAAATGATTAGATCATGAGAGCTGTAACATAATTCGTCCATCCTAGTTTGAATGGACTAAGTATTAATTGGCATGTGGGGTTTGGCTGGAGGAAGTAGTCACTGGGAATGTGCTCTGGAAATGTTCATGTTCCCTGAAGCCACTTCCTCCTGCACTTTCTTTTCTCTGCCAGTATGTATTGAGCAGTGCTTCTCTACCACACCCTTCCACCATGATGTTCATCCTCATTTTGGACTCAGAGCAAAGGAGCAAAGAACCATTGACTAAATATCTGAAACCTTGAGTCAAAATAAGCTTTCCCTCTTCTAAATTATATCTATCAGGTATTTTGATCACCATGACATAAAGCTAACTAAAAAAAGTATTTTATACTACTAAATAATTTGTTATACAGCAATCAATAAGTAATACAGAGAAGGTATCTTGGCAGGCCTCAGATCATGGAAGAAGCCCTAAAACATTATTTTGATGTGCCCCCTAAATCTTTGTGGTGTTTATTTCTCACAAGACTATATACATTAGTCTAACCAAGACAGCCCAAGTAAATGTTAAATTGCAATTAACATTATGGCAGTTAGCATTTTGCAAAGAACCAATAAAATATTCTTTGAATATCAGATAAATCTGACTCTTGAGAATACATTGTGAAGGAGAGCAAGGGATTTAACATAGATTCTCCATTCTAGGTCTATTTCATTTTAGTACAAATCAATTGATTCTCCTGGTCTATTAGTAAGAAAAAGAATAAACTTTCTAGTCTAAAAGCTGCATGTCAAATATGTGAGGCTCTGTCAATCTTCTTTACCAAAATTACCTAGCACAGGAGCTGCAACTTATTATGATAATTGACCATTACCTGCCCTATCCTGTATGATAGTAAAAATATTTCATATTTTTTTGTTTTCTGATGAGAAAATCACAAAGAGTTCATTAACATTTGTTATGACACTTTAAAAATACCAGATTAATAACTGAGCAGGTTAATGAGATAAAAAGGGCAAAATAAAAGTAAAAGATAATCACTATTGACAACCATTTTCTGATTTTACATATTTTTAAAATGACTAATATTTCATGCATTGTTCAGTTTTTATATTATGAAAACAAGATATAATTTCATATAGGAATTTTTAGAATTTGTGTTAATGCTTTATGTCATTTTGTCATAACAACACATTTATCCTACTGGAAAAAAATGTTTATTATTCATATCACTTAGGATAAGTCTTAATATGAAAGTTCATCCTGTGCTGTGCATATTTCAGAGGTTAATATAGCAAGAGATCATTTAAATCAATGTTATTTTAAAGACATGGCTTAATAGCTATGAAAAACAATAAAAACAAACATGTACTATAATTAGACCACAAAATGTAAAAGCACAGCAAAAATAGCTGTTAGTTTAAGTTCTATAAAATAAGTGGTAGAAGAAATAATGAAAATATTTGGTCCTAATGAAAACCTGTGAGGACAATAAAGAAATATCAATAGGGATTGTAACATGATAAAGTAAAGGAAGGAGACATTTCAGTTGCTCTGCTATTTGCAATTGGAATAACAGGAATTGGGCTTTATAATGAGGTGGGTGTCTGAAGAAAGCCATTATAAACCATTATTTGTCAGTGGTTCATAGAAGCCCAGAGATTCTGCTATAGTGAACAGAGGTTATAAGGAAACACACCTTAGCCAGCAGTGGTAGTGATGCTGTGTCTCTGCAAAGGGAGGGGCAAAACAAATGGAAAAGGAATCATAGGGTACAAATTGGGCACATAAAATGTGCTCCATGTTTCTCAACTTCTAAGTGAAGAACAAGGTGGGAGATCTGGCTAGAAGATTTTATGTTAAATCTTATCTATGTTAACTTTTTAGAGTACTTAGCAAATAATTCCACTCTGTCTCAGCCAGTGCTTACTTCATGACCTAAAGTGCACAGGGCAAATCAGAATTCCAAAACCGTTATACAGAGTAGTGGATCCAGAAGGATTTAAGACAGAGGTACAGAGGAGAGTGCAACCACTCTCCCTTTGAGCCCTGCCTTGTGAATGACCAGTGTAAAATGATCAGGGAAATTGATGAGGTAGGTTTAGTTATACTGGGGGCAGGAGAGTGTAACTCACTATCCTTTTGAGCTCTGTGGCACAAAAGACCAGCTGAATAAAAGTGGGGGAAATTAGTTAGGTGGGCATGATTTCAATCAGGGATTAGACTTAAAAATTCATATTTGGTGATGGGTAGACTACAGGAAATCTACCATGCACCATGCATCCAAGGAGGGGTGTCACCTTATCCTATGACTAGAACTCTGGGAGATGATAAAATCCCAGATGCACATTTGAGATCAACATCTACTCATCAAGGGTACAAGGATTTAAATGCTCTGGAGTATGAGCTCTCCACTAAAAGGTACAAAGTTTTGTTAAGAGTTAAACCCTAGTAGTTAGAACTTTTCAAATAGTGCTCTGTATCACTTCCTACTAGGAAGAGCAGTGATCGAAGAAGTCCAGGAAAAAATCTCAATTGAAGGTACCTCCAGTTCAATCTCATGCACTGGCAAGCAAAGAAACTGAGAACCACTTCAACAGCTATATCTCCAATCTACTCCAGAAGAAAGAATAGCAAAAGTCACAAAAGAAGTTTGAGTTTAATACCACCAAGTCCAAGCTTCTTCTTGAAGATACATAGCCTAAGAAGGAAGGGACAGAAGGACAGTCTGGAATAGAATGTAAATACTCAACTTCAGCTATCTCAGTGAAAATATTTAGATATTTTTTACTATATATTTTTTTCTTTTTCTTTTTTAATATTTTTAGCTGTTCTGAGTATATTTGCTGAATGATTCAAATGGTTCATGTGTATGAACATACACATGTTTCTGGGTCTTTTTTATATTTTGTCATTTCATTTTCTTTTATTAATCCTTTATTATTTTGTTCTGTTTTTCTAAAAGGTAGTAATTCTTGTTTTGATTTGTTTTTTGAGGAGTTTATTTATTTACTTTTAGTTTGTTTGACATTCGGAAGGTTGGTGTTGTTCTGCTCTACTTGTTAGCTTGTTTTATTATTTTTACCCTCCTACCTCTCACTCTAATAGCAAAATATCTTGTTCTCTTTTTTTCTACTTTTACACTTCCATCCTCTGTAGAGCCTCATGTACTACCTTGCTTCCACTCTTTCTTCTCTTATCTTTTGAATATTCTAACCTTTTTTTATTCTTCATACTCCAACTTCTTTGGTCTTAATGAACAATATTTTTAGCATCTTTTAAATCCATGCAGTTTATCCCTTTGGAAAATGAAATGAGGAAGTTCAGAGGAAACTATGTTATCATAGCAACTCCCCAAGAGTGAACCAAAACAGCAATTCAGCACCAGAAAATTTGTTCTACAAAACTGAAAACAGCAGACTGTTTGCTTAAAATAGACAGTCTAAGGGGCTGGGTTGTGGCTCAGTGGTAGAGTGCTTGTCTAGCACATGTTAGGCACTAGGTTCGATTCTCAGCACCACATAAAAAAAATAAAGGCATTGTGTGTCCATCTACAACTAAAAAATTTTTTTAAAAAATAGGCAATCTGAGTTCCAGGATGAGGAGCCTGGTTGACACTGGGTTGGGGGTGTGTGGCTTAAACCAATTTAGTTCAGAATAAATCTGATGATCACTGTGTCATCTCTTACAAGCCTGAAAAAGGCTGGAAGATAGGCTGCTGCATCCCACTCTTCTTCCTCACTCCCAAAAAATCTCCCAGAAAAAGCAAAAATATCAGAGCTATTTAGTCAAGAAGGGAGTGAAACCCTACAGTGAAACTCTGCATACAGACACTTTATTTTACCACTCAGATTAGTGGATGCTGGAGAATAGTGTTAATGAGGTGTTTTTCCCCAGAATTGTATTGGTATAAACCATTGTCCCAAAGTGGCTATAATTACTGAGTATTAGTATCACCCCTCAACATGGTGTTAGAGGCTAGAAATAGTATCAAGTACAATTTGAGTAAAAATATTAAAACCAAGACATTTGCCCAGCCCACAATGCATAATAAAGGAAAGGCTTACTGCAAAATTCCTTACATAAAAGTAGAAGAGAAAATTATCCCAGAAGATGTGCAAAAATATTAATATGAAAAAGCAAGGAACAAGTCATCCCAAATAGCTCACAACACAACTGGCCTTATTGGAGATAATGTCAAAAATTAATTTTTTTAAAAATGATAATTAAAATATTTAATAGACTAAAATGATATCTAAGAATGAATGAAGAGAGAATATATAGGACGTGACAGAACATTTCATTAAAGTGAAAGGAGTGTGAAAAAGCAACAAACAAATCCTAGAAAGACTCAATAAATCAAACTAAAAATTTATTTGAAAGTATCACTAATGTATTAGAACTCATTGAAAACAGATTCTTGGGGCTCAAAGATAAAGTATATAATCTTTAAAATAAAGTCAACAATAAAGAAAAGATGTTAAGAAACTATGATCAGAATATTTAAAAAATATGGAATAACACTAAGAGATCAAATATAAGAATCATTAGCATAGACAAAGGCACCAAAATATAAAGTAGTACACAACCTTTTCAATGAAATAATATCAGAAAATTTCCACACTCTGGAAATGAGATGTAAATCCAAATACTAGATGTTCAAATAGTGTTTAAAAGCTTAAATAGAAAAAAATAAAAAAGATCCTCTCCAAGACATATTAAATTAAAATGCCAAATATAAATAGCAAGGATATAATTCTAAAAAATATAAGAGAAAAATGACAGGTCTCATTTAGAGGTAAGCAAAGTAGAACTTCTACTGATTTCTCCTTCAAGACTCTAAAAGTCAGGAAGGCTTTGCCTAATATGTACTGAGCCCTGAAATATAGCAGCAAGATTGCTATATACAGAAATACTATTTTTCAGAATTGAAGATAAAATGAAATTTTTTATTAGAAGCAGAAACTAAAATAATTTATATACATTAAACCAACACTACAAAACATATTCAAATGGAAACTCTCCTATCAAAAGGTATAAATTGGAAGAATGAATTAAAAAACAAGATCTTTATAGGAGACAGATCTTACAGATAAAGACATCCACAGGCTAAAGGGTGAAGGTTGAAGAAAAGATATATCATGCAAATAGAGAACAAATCAAGGTAGAGAAGTTCATTTCCTATTAAACAAAGTAGATTTCAAGCCAAAATTAATCAGAAGAGATGAAGAAGTTCACTTCATACTGGTTAAGGGAATCATGCAACAATATATAATGATTGTAAATATATATGCCTCTAATGTTTGTGTACTTATGTACATAAAACAAACCCTATACAATATAAACAATCAAGTAGGCTAAAATACAATAATAGTGATTGATTTCAACATATCTCTTTCACCATTAGATAGACCATCCAGACATAATTAAATAAAAACTCTTCCAAACAAAATAAACTATTAATCAAATGTATCTAACAGGCACTTATAGACTATTTCACTCGTTACCAAGCAAATGTACCTTCTTCTCAGCTTCAAATAAAACCTTTTCTCAAGTATACCACACTTTAGGACATAGTGCAAAACTTAGCAAATACAAAAATTAAAGATTATTTCTTTCACTCTTTCAGATAATATTAGAATAAAATTAGGAATCAATACTAAGATTTAAAAAATAATTTCAACACCTGGGAATTAAATAATCACTTTTAAAAAAAGAGGAATAAGTCATGAAAGAAATGATAATAATAATAAAAACATTCTTATAAACAAATAAAAACAGAGAAACAATATACAAATCTCTAGGACAGTGGGTAGGCAGTTCTAAGTGGTTAGTCCCTCTATTTAAACTATAGAAAGATGCCCCTGTATAATCTAATGTTACATATTGAGACTTTTGAAAAGTGTTATGGTATTGATATTATGTCCTACCAAAAGCTCATATATGAGAAAGCACAAGAAAATTTAGATGTGAAGTTATTGGGTTATGAGAGTCTTAATCTAATCAATGCATTAATGCCCTGGTAGGAATTAACTTATGGTAACTATAGGCAGGTAGAATATAGCTGGAGGAGGTATGTCTCTTGAGGTGTGCTTTTGGGGTATATATTTTGTTCTTAATGAGCAAATCTCTCTATATATATACTTGCTGATCATTATGTCTTGAGCCATTTTCATCTACCACACTCTTCTGCCATGATGTTCTCTCTCAAGTGGGGCCCAGAGCAAAGGAGCTGGCTGTCTATGAACTGAAACCTCTAAAACTATAAGCCTCAAAATAAACTTTTTGTCCTCTAAAATTTTTTGTTCTTTCATCAGGTGTTTTGGTCACAGCAGTAAAAAAGCTGACTAAAACAAAAGGAAAGAAAAATTAATTTCAAAATCTTTTGAAGACAGGAAATAATTAAGATGAGAGCTAAAGTTAATGTAATAGAGAATAAAAACCCAAATACAAAGGATAAATGCAACAAAGAGTTTGTTCTTTGAAATGATAAACAAGATTCATTAACCCATAACCAAATGAAGAAAAAGAAGACTCAAATGAACAGCTAAAGATAAAAAAAGGAGATATCACTTCAGAAATTTCTGAAATCCAGAGAATCATTAGCAACAATTTTGAAAATTTGTACCCCAATAAATAGGAAAGTCTCCAGAAGATATTGACAAATTTCTAGACACACATGACTACCCAAATTGAACCATGAAGCTGTAGAAAACCTAAACAGATCAATATCAAGCAATGAGACTGAAGCATCAATTAAAAGCCTTTCAACAAAGAAAAGTTCAGGACCAAACAGATATTCAGCTGAGCACTGCCAAACTTTAAAACAACAACAACAACAACAACAATAAAAATCTAATGTCGATCTTACTTAAGTTATTCCATGAACTAGGAAGAGAAAAAATACTCCCTAATTCGTTCTGTGAGTCAATGTCGCATTGACACCAAACCAGACAAAGACAAAACTAGCAAAGAAAACTACAAACTAATATCCCTGATAAGCATAAACATCTTTAAAAAATATTGGCAAACTGCATTAAAAAACACATTAAGAAGATAATACAACATGATGAAATGGGGTTCACCTGAGGAATACAAAGCTGGTACAATATATGCAATTCGATAAATGTAACTCACCACATAAATAGAATTAAGAACAAGAATCACTTTGTTCATGTCGATAGATGCAGAAAGATACTTTGACAAAATTCAGTCCCCAGACATCTTAAAGATGCTGAAGAAACTAGCTATAGAAGAAACTTACTTCACTATTATAAAAGCTGTATATGAAAACCTCAAACCAACATTATGCTGAATGGAGAAAAACTGAAACACTTCCTCTAAAATCAGGAACAAGACAAGAATGTTTACTTCACCATTATCTATTTAATATAGTTTTTGAACTCTAGCCAGAAAAATCAAACAAGAGAAATAAATTAAAGAAATACAAATAAGAAAAAGAAAAAGTGAACTAATCTCTTGTTATGACATGATGCTGTAACTAGAAGACCCATAAAACTTCCACAGAACACTTCTAAAGCTGAAAATATTAGAAAAAGTACAAGTATACAAATCAACATTCATAAATCAAAAGCTTTCCCTATACCCCAATAATGATTTCGATGAGAAAGAAGTCAGGAAACTATACCATCCATTATAACCTCAAAAACAAGAACAACAACATACTGGAAAAACCTCTATATTGCAATCTATATAATGCTGAAGAAATTAATTTAAAAAGAATTTAGAATGTGTAAAGTTTTCCATATGCTTGAATAGGTAGAATTAATACTGTCAAACTGTCCATTTTACTTAAAGTGCTATACAATTTAAATGCACTATTCATCAAACTACCAAAGACATTTTTCACAGAATTTGAAAAAAAAAAGATTCTTATAATTTATTTGGAAAACAAAAGAACCAAAATAGCCAAAGAAATACTGATCTATAAGAATGAGGCTGGAGGCATCACAATACCTTATCTCAAATTTTTCTACAGAGCTATCACAACAAAAATAGTATGACTGGCATCAAAGCAGACATAAAGATCAATGAAATAGAGTAGGGGACAAACCCGCACACTCACAGCCATCTGATACTTGACAAAGGTGATAAAAAAAGTATTACAGAAAAGATTTTTTGAAACAAATGCTGCTGGGAAAATTGAATATCCATATGTAAAAGAATGAAACTAGATTTCTATCTTTCACCTAACAAAAAAGTTGACTCAAAGTGGATTAAAGACCTAGGAATTGGATCAGAAACATTAAAAGTGCTAGAATAAAACACAGGTTCAGCACTTTATTATATTTGTGCTGGCAATGACTTCATTAACAAAACCCATAAAGCTCAAGAAATAAAACCAAGAACCAGTATGTGAAATGGTATCAAATTAAAAAGCTTCTTAACAGCAAAGGAAACAACTAAGAGTGTGAAGAGAGTTTACAGATTGGAAGAAGATATTTGTCAGCTGATCCTCTGACAGGGATTAATAATCAGAATATATAAAGAACTCAAAAAGATTGCCAAATTAGATAGATAGATAGATAGATAGATAGATAGATAGACAATAAATGAACAACAACAACAAAACAGACACTCCTCAAACAGATACTCCTCAAAACAACAACAAAAAAAATCAGACACTCCTCAAAACAAGAAACACAAATTATCCAAAACATATAAGAAAATATTTAACATTCTTAGCAATAAGGGAAATGCAAATCAAAAAAATTTCATCTCACTGCAATTAGAATGGCAATCATCAAGAATACAAATAATAGGCCAGTCACGTTGGTGTTTGCCTGTAATGTTATTGGCTTGAGAGGCTGAGGCAAAAGGATTTCAAGTTCCAAGGAGGCAGCCTCAGCAACTTAGCAAGGCCCTAAGCACCTCAGTGAGACTCTGTCTCTAAATAAAATATAAAAAAGGTCCAGGGATATGGCTCAGTGTTTATGTGCCTCCAGGGTCATTTCCCAAGGACACAAATAATAATACTGGTGAGGATCTAGGGGAGTGTTTGCATTTACACATTGTTGGTGAAACAACAAAGTAATTCAAGCAACTTGGAAAGCAGTATGAAGATTCCTCAAAACACTAGAAATGGAACTACCATGTGACCCTGCTATCCCACTCCTTGGTACCTATCCACAAGAACTAAAATCATCATACTATAGTGATACATGCATACCAATATTTATATTAGCATAATTCATGATAACCATGTTATGTAACTAATCCAGGTTCCATCAACAAATGAACAAATATAGAGAATGTGATACACACACACACACACACACACACACACACACAATGGAGTTTGAATCAGTCACAAAGAATGAAATTATGTCATTTTCCAGTTAATGGATAGAAATAATTTATCCTTTCTTATTGTTGAGTAATATTTAATTCTATGCATACACAGTAAATTATCCATTTACCTATTGATAGATATCTGGGTTGTTCTTATATTTTTGGAAATTAAAAATCAATTGGCTATAAACATTTGTCCATTGGCAACACATTTTTTTTGTAAATCCCTAAGAACTTGAGGGTTATAGAGTCTGTATATAGTTAAGAAACATCTTTAAAAATCACCATGTTTTTCAAAAATGTTTGTATCATCTTTACATTCCCACCAGCAGTGTTTGTATTTATATACATCCTTGACAACACGTCATATGATGACTGTGATTTCTCCCAGGAATTTTATATTTTAAAGTTGTATACTTAAATGATTCATTTTTTACATTACAATATTACATCGAAGTGTGTGTGTGTGTATGTGTGTGTACATATATTTAGATCTGTAAATCGATCTGTTGATAGATGGTATATGATAGATAGATAAAATAAACACCATTTTGGGTAAGGCACTGAGATTTGAAAGAGCTCCAGTCATTCTGATTACCTTTTTTCCTCCCCAGTTGATCATGCTGTACCAGCTACAAACCTCACTCATTGATGTGATTCAGCAAACTATTATAAATGCTTCAGTGTTTTTATGAAAGGAAGAGCAAAATCGTTTAAGGTTCTTATTCCACCATTTTCACTAATATTATCCTGTTCTTTGTAATTTTTTGACTGGATGTCAGGTACTATAAATTTTACTTGTTTGCTTGCTGCATATTTTTGTGTCCCTGTTAGTATTTTAGCTTTATTTATAAAAGATAATTGTATTAAGACTTTTTGGGAAAAATTGATTTTTTGAATCTTTAAGCATTGTAATGCTTAATTTGAATTGTCAGCTTGATTGGATTGAAAGATGTCAACGATTAGGATGCTTCTGGGTGTGTCAATGAGGGTGTGTCTAGGAATGATTGGCATACAGGATAGTGAACTGAAGTAGAACCCCTCCCTAAGTGTGGGCAAGACCATTCAATAAGATGGGGCTTGAATGGAATAAAAATTGGAAGAACAAAGAGGTAGCAACACATGAAAGCTCAAATCTTCTTGAATGTGTTCTTCATTGTTGCTGCAATCACCTGAGGATATCAGACCCTTGCTTTTTCACTCTTCCAAAGCAGATTCTGCCAGTGATTCTGGAGGAAGTTTCCAGTAGCACTACCATAGAACTGTTGATCCCTCTTGTTCTGAGTCTTCTTCAGCCTTTTGGACTGTGCAGCTACTGGTTCCTCTAGCTCTCCAGCCTGCAGACAGTCATTGTGGACTATCCAGCTTCTGGTCATGTAAGCCAATCTAATAAATCCCTTTGTATAATCATACTTCTTGTTGATTCTGTTCCTCTAGAGGACTCTGACTAAACAAGGTCAGCACAGTATTGTGATATTAATTTGTCCTAGTAATAAGACAAAACTCTCAATATTCTACTCAACATCCCATGAATTGCAGGGATATCTTCCAGGCTGTGTGAACTCTACATTGTTTCCTTTATCTTGGATATTTTTTTTCACATGCATGAGGTTACTAGCACTCAAGTGAATAGTGAGGGGGATTCTAGAAAAATCTCCAGTTTTCTGTGTAGCTCTCTCCTCTTTGGTTTTCTGTCCTGCAGAACTCTGATGTTTTGGGATCTCTAGGTTCCTACCTTCTTATTCATGGAAATCTATAGCTACTATCTGGGATCTCTATCTCTATAAGAGATCTGTAAATTTTATCAGGCTATAAGATGACAAATTTATAGTACTTGATTCTTAGCTTTCTCTTTTTTAAAATCATCACTGCTTTTATTTGACTTATTCAATATTTTAGTACTATGGGATTATATATTTTCTTTTATTTTAGTAGCTTGAGATTGCAGAGTGATTCTAACACTAATTATTTCTTATCTACTAAAAACAAATGTAGACATAGTTTTAAAATTTGAATATGCTTGTCTTGTTTTGTTATACTTGTACTCTGTCCAATCTTGTTTTTCTTAAAATACAGTCAATAACCTTGAAGCCATTAAGAAGAATTTTAGCCTGAGATATAATTCTTCAGTTACCAGTATAGAACATTTAAATAACAATAATTAAGAATGAGTTTTCATTTTCTCTTAAGACTGTGTGTTAAATTACAATTTAAAATGTCCCATTTAGCATCTAGGAATGCTAAAGTCCTCTGTGCTTTCAAGATTTCAAATTAGAGTCAATTATATTTCAGGTTATATGTAATGCACACACACATCATGTAAGTATTTATTTCTTTGCTTTTCAATTCTTTTATATACAAGTTACCTATGGATCGCATGTATCTGTAACTGTTTTTAGCTTTGCAGCAGAAACAAAAATGGTCAACTCAAAATTTGTATTTCATCCCATCATTTTCACTAGTACTGCCATCATTCACCAAAAGACAGCTTCCTTTTTTAAATATCAGTATTTTCACCTATGACTATACACCAATATGACTAAAAACCAGATTTAAATTATTAAGGAAGACAAAGAGAATGTGTACTGAGTAACACTTTGAAGTCTTACAAAATGTAGAAAAAGTACATGCAGTAAAATTTATTCAGGGTAACTTTTAATCTGAGTTTTGTAATGGTCTATTTCAATGAAGTGTTCAATGGACAGAACGAAACCAGCATGGTTCAGGCAGTATCAAAACCCTTGAATCAGGGGCTGGGATTGTGGCTCAGTGGTAGAGCGCTTGCCTCGCATGCGTGAGGTACTGGGTTCGATCCTCAGCACCACCTACAAATAATAAATGAATAAAATAAATATCCATCAAAAACTAAAAAATTATAAAAAAAAACCCTTGAATCAAATTATAATATGTCACTTGTCATCAAAGAAGTCATACTTAGAATAAGTAGTAGTAGTACTTGCATTTATTTTGGCTGCCAAAAGTATGAAAAACACCTTAAACATTTATTCTCTCCTTTAATACTCCCACTCCTTCAAGAAAATTAGTTTTTTCAGATTTGCTTTTTAAAACTGCATATTCTTATCTGTATATTCCCAGTGATTCAAAATACATATAGAGTATAATTTAGAGGTTATGCTGAAGAAATTTCAGTTAATATACTTGTTTTAAAAATATGATAAAAATTTTCAACTCTATTATGTAATTGATATCACATCCTTCAATTGCAATTTTCTATTGAGCTTAATATTTAATATTAATATAAATTCTCTACTATAATATTTTCTACTTGTCACCAGTTTTCCAATGAATATATAAAATATAAAAAGTAGATCTTAAACACAATGTATCTCCACCACTAAAAGGAAAGATAGGTTTATTTGACAGCAAAAGAAGGAGGTTATTTGTTAAAAAACAGAAAATTCCAATTAGTTGTTAATTTTATCTATACATTATAATTATACATAATAGTAGCATTCATTTTGACATATGCATACATGCATATAACATAATTGCTCTATTTTATTTCCCAGGATTTCCCATTTGCATTCCCTCCTCCCTTCCTTAATTTCCTTCCTCTACTCTCTTGGTCTTCCTTTAATTTATTTGTGCATTATAGATACATATAAAATTGGAATACATTAATATATATTCATGTCTACATATCATAATTCTGTCATCTTCACTCCCGGTTGTTTACTTTGTCCACCCCTCTTTTATTCTCCTTTGGTTTCCTGCCTCTACTCCACAGGGAGTGGGATCGCATGGTCATGTTGTGGTTAATTTTTAATCTTTTGAGGAATCTCCATGCTGCCTTACAAAGTTGTACTAATTTGAAGTCCCACCAACAATGTATGTCCCTCTTTTCACCCACATCTTTGCCAGATATTATTTATATTCTTAATGAGTGATGTTCTAACTGGCATGAGAGAAAAATCTCTGTAGTTTTTATTACTGAGAATGATGAACCATTTTAATGTATTTGTTGGCTATTTGTATTTCTTCTTTTAATAATGGACTACTTACATTTCTTGACCATTTATTGAGTTGGTTACTAGTGTTTTTTGAGTTCTGTATATATTCTAGATATTAAACCACTGTCAAAAGTGTAGATGGCAAATATTTTCTTCCATTTTGTAGACTCTTTCTTCACATTCTGATTTTCTTTTCTATGCAGTTTTTTTTAATTAATGCCCTCTCACTCACTGGTTTTATTTCTTGTGCTTTAGGTGTCTTACAAAAGAAATCACTGCCTGTGCAAAACTGTTAGAGTGTTAAGTCTATGTTTTCTTCTAACAGTTTCATTATTTCTGATCTAATTCTTATTTTGAGATGATTTTTCTCCAGGGTGAGAGATAGGGATCTCATTTCATTCTTCTACTTATAGATATCCAGTTTTTCCTGTGCCATTTTTAAAAAGGCTATCCTTTCTTCAACATATGGTTTTAGCATGTTGGTCAAGTATCAAATAACTATCCATGTGGGTTTGTCTCTGTATCTTCTAGTGTATGCCATTGATCTTCATGTTTGTTTTGATAACAGTACTCTGCTGTTTTTGTTACCATATCTCTGTAGAATAATTTGAGATCAATAATTTGTGATGCACCCAGCCTCATTCTGGTTGCTTAGTATTACTTTGGCTATTCCAGGCCTGTTATCTTCCATATGAATTTTAGGATTGATCTTTTAGTTCTGTGAAGAATGTCATTGATATTTTGATAAAAATTGCATTCAATATGTAGAACAATTTAAGTAATATGGTCATTTAGGTAATATTAGCTCTATCCTTAAAATATAGGATTTCTAAGGACTTCAGCATCTTTACTCACTATTTTATGATTTTTATTATCTTTTAGTTTTATTCTTAAGTTTTTATTTTTTGAGGCTATTGTAATTTTCTTTCTCATCAGATTCACTTATAGAACATAAGAAAGTTATTGATTTTTGTATGTTTATCTTGTTTAGCAGTAAACAAGATAAAACTTTGATATTGTTTTTATAGAATAAGTTTGAGAGTGTCTGCTTCTTTTTTATTTCATAAAAATATTTTAAGAGGACTAGTTTCAGTTTAGTTTTATTGTTAGTTTTTCTTTAAATGTATGCTATGCTAGAATTTAGCTGAGAACCTGTGTGTTTTTGGGCTTTTCTTTTTTGGGAATTTTTTTTAATCACTTCTTCAATCTCATTGCTTGATATGTTTGAGTATTTTATATTATCTTGGTTTAATTTGAGTAGGTCATGTGCATGTATAGAAGTTTGTCAATATCTTCTAGATTTTCCAATGTATGGAATATAAGTTTTCAGAAGAGTTTCTAATGCTCCTCTCAATTTCAGAAGTGTTTGTGGTGATATCTGCGTTTCATCTCTAATTTCTTTACTTCTTTCCTTCTTTTAGGATTTATGATTATTGTTTATTTTTTCAATGAACCAACTATTTTGCTTTAATTTTTGCATTTTTTACTCTCTATTTTATTGTATTCTCTCCTTTCTAGAGAAAGAGAGAGAGTGAGAGAATGTTCTGCTCACTCAGGACAAAACACAAATATAAGTGCTCTTATATCTGATCTTAATTTGTATTTTCTACTGGTTTGGAATGTTTGTTCCTGCTTTTGGGTGGCTTTGAGATATAGTATTAAATTATTTAGTTGAGATCTTTCTTTTACTTTTTGCATAGTATAAACACTGAATGCTACAAACTTTTCTTACCCAAGAGATTTGGGTAATTTTTATGACTGTTTGTTTGGGTATAAGAAATTTTAATTTTCTCTCTCATTCTCTGATCCATTCTCATATAGAAGAGTATTAATCAATCTCCCTATGTTTATATGGTTACTAGGAGTTTTCTTCTGTGGAATTCTAATTTCAGTATACTATGATCTGATAAGATGCATAGAACAATAAATTTTGGTATTTGCTAAGAATTGCTTTGTGTCTTAAATTATGGTCTATTTAGGAAAAGTTCCATGATCTGCTGAGAAGAAATAATATTAAGCTGTTGTGGGTTAAAATATTCTATAAATGACTATTAGGTCCATTTATTTAATAATATCATTTATATCAGAAGTGCCTTTTTAGATTTCATGTCTGGATGACCTGACTCTTCTTGCGAGAGATGTATTAAAATCACCAAGTATTATTTATTATGGTTATCTTGGACTTAAAGTCAAAATATGTTTGTTTTATGTAATTAGGAGCACCAACATTTAGGGTGTAACTATTTACTACTGTTATATATTTTTGTTGGATTGTTCCCTATAACAGTATGCACTGATCTTCTCTTAGTTGCTTTTCATCACTAGGACCAAAATACCTAATAAAAGCTATTTAGAGATTATAAAATTTATTTTGGTTCATGATTTTAGAGGTTCAGTCCATGGTCAGCCAATTCTACAGCCAGGGCCCTGAGGTGAGGTGTAACATCATGACTGAAGTGTGTACCAAAGAAAGCTCAGGACATGGTAGCCTAGGAAGGAGAGGGAGAGGAAGAGGGAGAGGGAGAGGGAGAGGGAGAGGGAGAGGGAGGGAGGGAGGGGGAGAGAGAGAGAGAGAGAGAGAGAGAGAGAGATAGAGAGAGAGAGAGATAGAGAGAGAATGCCATACTTACCCAGGACAAAATACAAACCATAAATGCTCATCTCCAGTAACCTACTTCCTCCAGGCACAACCTACTGATAGTGCTGGTTACTGGTGATAAGTTCTGTTCCTTCACATGCTAAAGTATAACATTAGAGAAGCACACCAAGGCAAGTACTTAAGCAGGGTTCATTTAAAAAGGAGTAACAGACTTCTCCTGGGAGGGAGAAAGGGGCCATAGCTGGTATCCCAAGAAGTATACGTATTTTGCCTTTTTATATGTCCTAGGCTTTCTTGTTCTCCTGCACTCTGCCCCTTCCTGTGTACATGACTAGGCCCAGGATGTTTGTGGGATGGCCAAAAAGTTAAAAAAAACACATAGATAGGGGGAAGGGCCAAGATGAGGGGATCTGGGTAGGAAGGTAGGTGTAACTAACAACTCCCTGTAGGGAGAGATGATCCCTGGGACAGGCTAACTTAGCAACAGGTTGGAGCAGGGTAGGTTATATTGATAAAGGTGGAGGAGGGGCTCTGAAGTCATTCAATACCTCTCCAACTTCCCAGACCCAAATTGGCCTCCTTGACCTGATCTGACTTGATTTACCTATCTACACTGACTGCCTGTCTAATTTGGCTTAATTCTGGCTTTATTCCTCCCTCTAGTTTTAGAAACTTGTACTGCTGTAAGGAAATGGGTTGATGACCTATCTGGCTTCTTTGAGCTGAGAGGGGATGATGCGAGGTGGGACAAGCAGTTTGTAGTTCCCATTTAGAATTTGAGGCAGATAAAATCTGGTTGGGGAAGAATAGGTTGTAAAATCATCTGGGGTGAGTGCTTCTATGAGAGAGAAACAAAATGACATGAGTAATGTAAAATAAATATTGCAGCATCTGGAACATGTCAATGAATATCATGAAGAAGTTGATAAAAGCCAATCAATAATCTCTCATTAGGAAGTACAAGGGCTGAGAATCTGTCTCCATAACAAGGGTGGGGAGGACAAGGCCTGTAAACATAGTATTTAATTTTTAATGTCACAGATGTCTATTCTCTTAATATGTAGTTAAGCTAGTTAATATCATCTGATTTTGTAAAATATCTTTTTATTGGCATGTTCTCTGTTTAGTAGAAATCCCTTTATTTTTGTTATTTAGGTCTAGGTAATTATACTAGCAAACATCAAGTCTACCTGTGTAGGTTAGGAAGATCTATAGGCCATAAACTGATTAAAAACTTCTGAATCTGGCAGTTTCTTTTGATAGTTATCACACATTCCTTCCTAAGAATCTCTCCTTTGTAGCCTCCCATATTATTTATTATTGGGGGCTAATACAATTGTATAACTTATGTTATATTAAACTATTTTTAAAGGCCCAGGAATGGCTGTGCTTTGGTTTAACTATTTTTGCTAGGTGTTTAAGATGAAGCAGGTAAAACTGACTTTTGTTCTTATCTATTGTTAAGAGTCAACTGAGTTCCTATGGGAGTCACTCTTGGGGAACTTGAGACCAGCTTGTTAGCTCTGCTGGTGCCATTTGTGCAAGGATGGGTTGAGGTCTCTATGACTATGTGGCATCCTTTGGAAGCATGAGGGATGTCTCCCTTCTCCAAGGATCCTCCTCTTAATAGCAAGTGCACTGATTGTCTTTCTGTTCTCCAGTGG
The DNA here is from genome assembly GCA_028644305.1 of Xerus rutilus. Lineage (NCBI taxonomy): Eukaryota > Metazoa > Chordata > Mammalia > Rodentia > Sciuridae > Xerus > Xerus rutilus. The sequence goes on from CM053400.1 coordinate 108,425,181, forward strand.
TCTCATTAATCTCCCTGACTGAGAGTTTATGGGACCCAAAGTTGTAATGCTCTTTAGAAGTTCCCTTGTTCCCTGGATTTAAGCTGAATCAGAGGGCAAGAAGCAAATACTGATTTTCTTGGCTCTTTTAATTTAACTTTTCATTTTAAAGTCTTGATCTTAAACATCCAGCAAAACAGTCTCATCAGTACCCAAGTAAGGTTACTTGGCTTTAATTTGAATGCCTATCTATCCTGTAGATGATGGCTTTTTTATCTTAAATTAACGTGGATTTTGTGTTCCTGAAGCAGTAGCTCTGCAAAACATTAACAGGCAATAGTCATAGAGGTTAACAAAAGTACAAAATAAAATTAACATGAGTACAAACATATTTAGTTTGTGTAATAGCTATCTTGGGTTTTGGCTGAGTTGTACATTATATCCCCTGTTTGAGATACTAGTAATCTTTATAACTATATCAATCTTTTGAACACAACTTTAAATGAACTGGAGTCTGGCCTACTTTGAAGCCATTTTAACATATAGTAAGGTGGGAGATAGCCTGAACTCAGGTAAGGCAGGGCTCTTCACAACTCCTAAAGTGTTCTAGTTGTGAAGCTGATATTTGTTTCTTAAATATGATTTTACAAAGTTTACATATATTGTTTCCTGAGTCCATGTGAATGTTAGATAACACAATATAATATTACATCTAAAACATAAAGAAACACTGAGAGGGCTTTTAACTTTTCTTTTGTGTACAAAAGTAGCAAAATGTTTTTATGTCTCACAATATTAAACTTTAAATAGATTAGGCCCTCAATTACTTAAAAATACATTTAAATTTTACCCCAGTGTAAAAAGTAACATAAAACTTCATATATATTATTGATAACAGGTTCAGTTATAGAACATTAAAAGATATAAGTAAATCCTCAATAAAATTTGTTATCTTTATAAGTCTAAAATTACCATACAACTCTAGTTTGGAGAACACCAGCTTGATATAATGCCCTTTTAAACCTTCTACTTTTAAAAGATTTGTATAGCTGGAAGATATGAACACATTTAATATATAAATAGGAGTAATAGCATCATAATTACATAATTATATTAACCAACTTTAGCTCTTAAAGAAAAATCTAGTCTCTGTAACATAGTAAAATACTCCAAAATAACAGTTGTTTAACCACAGTTGATGAACCTCAATTTCTTTGAGATTAGTTGCTTGAAAGTGTAAAACTTAAGAGATATCATGTTAGTAAATAATGTTTTAATTTTAACATATAGATTAAACCTTGGTTTATATCAGTATATTAACATTTGATCTTAGGGAAAAACCTTAAATAGCTTTGACTGATTGTTCCAAAAAAAATTATATATATATATATATATATATATATATATATATATATATGTGTGTGTGTGTGTGTGTGTGTGTGTGTGTGTGTGTGTATACACACTTATTACATAAAAACTTGAAATTTGTTCTTTACTTACATTCTTTATCACTTACTTAAACCCTCATTTACTTTATTACATAAAGACTTCCTTTCCCAGAAACACTTTATTTTTTTTTCTATTAGTTTTCATATCTAGAATCTTCTAACTTCTCTTTCCCATCTGTTAAGCCCTTTTTCTGTCCACATTCTGAAACAATCCTTGTAAATTTCTGAATTTAGACAAATTACTCCATTTTAATGATAATAAATACTTTATGTTATTTATAGTACTCTAATTGAAACAGTAGAAAATTTTAGGCCTTCATATATAGAAATCTATAAATCTTTGTTTAAAGAATCAAATTTGTTTACCTTTTCATGAAAACACAGTGCTCAAGTATAAAGAATTCTATCTGTTGGGCTTTAAACTTAGTAATTTTGTTTTTAGTGATGATGAAGCAATTTAAAACCCTTTTTTAAATTTACTATTTATAAAGACATCAATAAGGTTACCCCATATAATTTAAAGGAGTTACAAGTACTTGATATTAGATTTAACAGCATTTTAACTGTGAATTAATTATATGTCTAACAAACATGTTTAAGTAATCCAATGTCAAGTCTAATTTAATTATTTTTGTTATAAAAAACAAGATATTAGACAAGTGTATTAAATAGTACTAGCCATTTCTCCCTTGTTAAAGAAAATTTCTAGAAACATGGATATTAGACATTTTGTAGACATTAACATTTTATTCTAGAGAAACTTGTGAGTTAATTTTAAAGACATCTTTACTTTTATTAATTTACCTAATTTAAGTTGAACCTTCTTAAATTACATGAATTAAAGATACTTGGATCCATTTTTTAGATATTAATTTATGAGTGCTCATTATCTGTGCCAATTTTGATATCATGTACATAGTATATGGACATCCACACATATAGACATACAACACATAACACAAGTGTGCACAGATAACACACTAAGCAAAAGCCTTGTGATGAACCCAGACTAATTCTATCTTAAGATTAAAAGCCATCTTGACATGAGGTCATAAAAGGTTTATTTTTGTTTCACTGTTTGGACCATGTTTGGCTTTGATTAGGTAACTGCCCTCCTTAAAATCTCAGTGATGCCCCCATGCTGGAACCTGAGTTTACTCCCTATCCAAAGATATTAAGCCATGTAAATCATTGATTTGCTATCTACTTCTGTATTGCACTTGCCAGAATCCTGTCAGTTGTAAATTCCTGAGATACCTACCTTTATAATTCTCTCTTATAAAAACCTCCTTGCTTTTGGACAAAGCTGCTACCCTCTCTCTTTGAAGGGGACATCCACTGTACAGCTCATCTGTGTGCACAATATAAGCTTGCTTAATTTGATTTAAAATTGGAGTCAGTGGTCCTTTCTTTGCATCCTGTGTTCAACATTTGTAGCTTCTTGCAGGAGGATTTCCATTGCAATGTTACAGATGTTAAAAATCTCTATCACTGAATAAAAATAAGACTGATCAGAAAAACATTAACCTACTTACCACTGGGCAAGGCTTTATTGGAAATACACGCTCTCGGGCTGAACTTTCCCATCCATCAGAGTGTGTACGGGAGAATGGCGCACGTGTTCTGGAGTAGAGAAAATTTTAAAAGGCCCAGTCAGGAAGGGGAGGGCTTAAGGCAGGAAGAGAAGGCCAGAGTCCTTCTTGGATAAGTCAGGAAAAGCTCGGTGATTGACAGGAGGCGCCTCTGCTGCTGAGGTCAGCATCTGGCTGGCCGCCCCTAAGTGGACAGACTGAACTGACCTGACTGAACCAACCTAACACCACCAACTTGGAACTACTTTTTAACTGCTTACCCTGCCACGTTTTGGGGCTTGCTCCAAGGAAATCAGTGAGAACAGCCACTTTGATGTCTGTCCCTGGATCAGCTCCACCATTCCCTGATGTCCAGCCATCACCTGTAGAGAACCACCAGACAAGGACAACATCTGTTCTTTGGCTAAAAGAAGCCACCTGGCATTGGAGGTACTTTGGTGCTCATGGTTGCCCTAGGATTGTGTGAATTAATTGTAATGTTTAGTTTCTCTAGGATTATGTAAATTAATTGTAATGTTTAGTTGCCCTAGGATTGTGTGAATTGCAGGTAGTGCTTAATTGCCCTAGGATAGTGTAACTTACCTATAGTGTTTGATTAGTGTGCATCAAATGCTACTTGGGGTGCTCCAGCACCCCGATAATTTTTTGCATTAATTAATTATATTTGATGATTGTTGTGACTGAACATACCCTTGCTTTTAAAGACAACCCACCTCTGAGTAATTATTAATTACACATGTCGCTTGTGACAGGCCTGTATGGAGGAATTGGGCCTTTTTTCACCCAGGAAACTTATTCTTCCTGGGGCCAAGACTAGAGCTTCAATCTTTTCCTATCTTTACATTCTTTCTTTTCCTTTTTCCCCCCTGATCTCTATTATGAAAAAAGGCAAGTTGTAAGCTGCAGGATGTCACCTAAAGATTGATCAGGGTCAAATGCCAATTTTTGAAATATCCTCTGAATGTCTGGAACTGATTGAATGACAAATTTATCCTTTAAAAATGGATGGCCTTCCATGGATTCATGATTTAGAGTGTTTTTATTTATTTTTTATTGTCACCCTGAATCTTTCCATGAAAATAGGACTTACCTGAGGACCTTCTATAATTTTTCAGGTATTCTGCTCATCATTTGGATCACAGTTTGTTTCTGGGAATTACTTGTGCTTTAAATGTATAATTAAGTTTGTTTCTAATTTTTGTTGCTGGGGCATGGGCAAGAATGTATATCACCCCAAACCATTTAGCTGCTTTAGGGGTGGCCTCCTTCTCATTGGAGGCTAAACTTTCTGGCTTCCAAGTACTCTCTTGAGTCCTGATCATTCACTTCTCCATTTTTCTCAACCACCTATATAAGGTTTCTCTATATTTTTCCAGGTATGTGGCTAAAGTTTGGTTAAATAATAGCATATATTTCCAAGTGAGGTCAAACACCTGGCATAACTTCTAAAACATCTCAATTATTTGGATCCTCTGAAAATCTCCATGAATTTGTTCTTTTCAGTTTTAAGTTGGGGGGCATTCCCTTGATTTCTCTTCCTCACTAGGTAATTTATCTACTGGTTGTTGGTCCTTAGTACCCTTTTCCTGGAGAGGTTTAAGGGAGGGGTTGGTTAAAATAGAATGCCTCCCTCTTGCAGCTTTTTTTTTTTTTTTTTAAATACATTGAGTACATCTGAGTACAGGAGCAGTAATGGGGAGATTTAAAGTGACTTGTGAAGGCTTACTATGCAAATAAAGAAAAGCTGGGTGTTTTCTTATTAATCATCCCCAATCTTTCTTTAAGCCCTACAGTCTGAATTGCTAATGTATGGTCAGAGAGGGAAGAGAAACACCCTGGAGGAATGGGTGCTGGAGAGAAATGTTGGAAAGTGTTCTAAGGGCCCCTACGGAGGCCAGGAGTGGGGTCCAGAGAAGAAACCTTTGGAATTTGCCCAAGAGTGGCCCAGGCCAGAATTCTGCAGTTGCTCCAGCCCTTTTACCCATATCCATGCATCCAAGGTAGACCAGGACTAGAGACACTGTGTACTCACACCAATTGCTCTCTAGGCCTGGACAGAAAAGATAGGAAATGGCTTTGGCAGGACCCTACAGTGCTGTGTCTGCATAGAACAGGTGATTGGGAATTGCCTAGGCCAGGAAAACTTTCACCCAAGTCTTGACGTGTGGCAGCTTGCACTGCTGCATTTACATAGCTGATGGGTGCCCACAATCATCCTCCAGACAAAAAAGAGACAGAAAGATGCACCTCAAATAGATATGGGGTGTGTGGAGAGCTCACCTTGGAGTAGATCTTGATAGGAAATACAAATATGATGCCGCTGGTTACCAGTGCTGAGTTCTACTCCTTCACATGTTGAAATTTGAACATTAGAGAAGCACAAAAAGGTAAGCATTTAAGCAGGGTTCATTTAAAAAGGGGTAACATAGATTTTTCCTGGGAAGGAGAAGGGGGCCATAGCTGCTATCCTGGTATCCCAAGAAGTACACATGTTTTGCCCTTTTGTATGTCCTAGGTTTCCTTTGTTCTCCTGCTCTCTTCCCCTTATATCTGTCCTTCCTGTGTACATGACTAGGCCCGGGATGTTCAGCGGGATGGCCAAAAAGGTGAAAAAGCACATGGATAGGGAGAAGGGCCCAGGTGGGGGGATCTGGGAAGGGAGAGAGGTGTAATTAAAAACTCCCTGTAGGGGGAGATAATCCCCAGGACAGGTACCTTAGGAACAGGTTAGAGCAAGGAAGATTTTCTTGCTAAGTGTGGAAAAGGGGTTCTGAAGGTATTCAATACCTCTCCAACTTTCCAGACCCAAATTGCCTCCTTGATCCGACCTAACTTGATTTACCTATCTACACTATCTAATTCTGGCTTCACTACCTGCCTACATTTATTGTCCCATTAATCCATATCATGGAATTAATCCACCAATCATGTTATACCTCTCATAATGTAATGATTTTACCTCTGTGCTTTCTTTTTTTTATTATTATAAATGAGCTTTGGGGAGTAACTTATCTAAACCATAATACTCTTCTTGTCTCTTTTGATTAATTTTTACTTAAAATGTACTTTGTCAGATATGAATAATGACTGCTACTTGTTTTTGGATTCCATTTGTATGGAATATTTTTTTCCTCCTTCCAACTTTCATTCTGTGCATATTCTTCCCTAAAAGATAAGTCTCTTGCAAATAGTATATGTCTTGGTTTTGTTTTAAAATACATTAAATGCATTCTAGATGTCTGAAATGCTGTTTTCTACATAATCTACTCTGTTGAAGATAATTGCAAGTGATTTTTTTAAAAATTTGATTTATTGTGTCTTTCATTTCCAGGAGTTTAGATTGCTTTCTTTTCATAATATATCTCTATTGCAATGGTCTTTCACCTCCTAAAATATCTTTTTTTAAAATATTTGTTTTAGTTGTTGATGGACCTTTATTTTATTTCTTTATTTTTATGTGGTGCTGAGAATCGAACCCAGTGCCTCACACATGTGAGACAAGCGTTCTACCACTGAGCCACAACCCAGCCCTAAAATAGCTTTTACGGTGAATTCCTTAGATCATTTGTAGCTCATTAATAATTTAAAAATCAGTTTTTAAATTGTTACAGTTAATATATAGCCCATGCCCCAAAAGCTCATGTGTGAGACAATTCAAGAGGAGTTAGAAGTAAAATGATTGGATCATGACAGCATCAATCCAAGCAGTGAATTTATCCCTTAATATGCATTAACAGAGTGGTAACTGAACCCACGTAGAGTGTGGCTATGGGAGGTAGGTCAGTAGAGATGTGCATTTAGGGTTTATATTTTATACCTGGTGAGCAGTATTCTCCCTCTGCTTTCTGATCACAGTGATGTAAAGCTGACTAAATCAAGAAGGAAGAGAAAACATGTAAATCGGGGTGCTGGGAATAGAAGACAATAATAGAAATAAAAAAGAGCAAACACACAAACAAAAAGTCAAACAAAAAGAAATAAACAAAATCCCATACACTTCTAAATAAAAATAAAGCAAAATATCAAATAAGCAAAGAATGAAAAAAATGAAGAAAAAAGAAAAAATGATTAAGAGAAAAAAATGAGCAGATGTGTCTCTCCATAAGACAATTGTCACAGCCAGAACATTTTCACACTTACACTTGAAAGGAGAAGAAGGAAGAAAACAATAAACAAAAAGTCTTAATGAAACATGAAGAGAATGTCTCTGTTGAGGTGATCACAACTGTTGACAAGAATGAATGTTCACTGTCCATGCCATACTTTCCTGTTTCCTTTTGAACTGTGTATCCTTATAGAAAGTAAGAGCTGGGGTTATTAAACTTGTCTTCCTTGAGTTGCACTAAACTATCAGCTGGAGTGGCTTGGAACCAAAGTTGGTTGTAATAGCTCTCAGGTTCCCATATGACCAGATTAAAGTAGGAGATAATTGGAGGTAGTGACAGTTTTGTCAGTGCAAACTAGGTAGATGCATTCCTAGGATGGAGCTGAATCAGTGTTATAAATGTAAAGCTCTGGCCCTGGAGTTTGTTTGTTTGTTTGTTTATTTATTTATTTTAACCAGGGATTGAACCACACTCCAGCCATTTTCATTTACTTATTTTGAGACTGTATGTACCTAAGTTGATTAGGGCCATATTAATGTGTTTAGACTCTCTTTGAACTTGTGATCCTCCTACCTCAGCCTCTTGAGAGCCTGGGATTGTTGGTGTTTAGTTTCGATTGAAGTTTGGAACTTTATCATGAGGTATCTGCTCTAGAGAGAAGAGCTTCACCCACACTATTGCTGGGCAGATGCCAATCTTGGCTAGGAATATGAATCCTGAGGCTATCTAGAGAATTCCAATCTTGGGGCAAAGTAAACAACTTTCTGCTGCTCTTGCATATTTTACCTCCCACAAATTTGATCTTTCCATAATGATAACCTGAGCACAAATGTCCAGTTTCTGAGTTCTCTCTAGCTAATTCTACAAGCACTCAAAACCAAAGAAAAACATGCTCCATTACACTTCATATTATCTGGCCTTAGTCTCCCTGGGTCCAATTACTTCTATGCCTTTTTCAGTTGTGCTTCACCAGGAAGACTCACCATCTCATAGTAGATGCATGTACACATAGTTGGCTAACACTTGTTATGAATACTCTGGGCTTCTATGGTAGAAAGTCACTGATAAATCCCTCCAAGATGGCTCCCCTCATCAGCTCTCTGTCCTCCAGATGAGAAACATGGAACACTTTTCACATATTGCATACTGTCTCACTGCATTGTCTCCAGATCATTTAATTTCAGACTTCCTTTCTGTTCCATGTGTTACTCTATGGCAATTTTTTTGGTATGTTTTTTGTTAGGTTGGATCAGGGTCCAGGATGTCCAATTAGAAGGACTGGTCAGGGCAGCTGTGAGAGTGGCCAGCCAGATGCTGATGTCACCAGTAGAAACACCTCCTGTCAATCAGTGGGTTTTTCCTGACCTATCCAGGAAGGACTCTGGCCTTCTCTTCCTGCCCCCAGGCCCTCCCCTTCCTGACCTGGCCTTTTCAAATTCTCTGTGCACGGGAGCCCCAGCGCCACCCCCCCACACACACACACACTCTGATGGATGGGAGAATTTGGCCAAGAGCCTGTATTTTCAATAAAGCCTTGCCAAGTGGCTTTAATTTATCTCCTTCTGGTTGTCTAGTCTTTACATTTTTATTTCTCTTTCTGCCTGGATCACTATTCCCTTCTGCAGCAAACCAAAGTACCAGCATTATCACATTATCAGCTATGTTTCATAAACATTTTTTTACTGTCCTATGTTCAAAATAACCAAATTTCTGTGTCTCTATTATACGGATATTAAATTTTGGTATTAAATTTTCCCCTTTGTCACCCACCTTTTTGGGAATCAGTATTCTTGCTGCCTGAATCATGAGCAACTGAAGTCCCCCTAAAAGAGGTCCCAAAGCCCAAACTAGGAAAATATTGAGCTACAGGTTTATACTTTGGACTATAGACCAAGGTATAAAACAAATACCCAAGAGCACCTACATATATAAATACACAAACAACAATATATAAATAAAAGAGAATTATCCCATATAGAAAAATTATCCCATATAAAAAAATTATCCTATATAGAAAAATTCTAAATTATTTATGTAAATATTCTATGTTCCCTTAAGATGGGAAAACTATTATCCACTCTCCACAGTGTGGGCTGTATATAGTGACTTCTTCAAAACTGTACAGTATGGAAAAAGAAAAAAGAAGTAACTTTACCATGAAGAATACTGAGAAACACTACCTCAGTCAAGGGATCAAATCGACATATACCATATATCATGCTGATAGCGTATATTCTTGGTAAGATGGGATGGAAGAGGTGCTTATTTGCAATTGCACAGAAAATAGTTTACCAGGTGTTATGGTTTGAATCTGGAAATGTTACCTCAAAGGCTTATGTATCAAAGGCTTGGTCCCCAATGCACTGACATTCAGATGTGGGCTTTTAGTAAATGATTGGATCATGAAGGCTCTAACCTCTTTGATGGATTAATTCATTTGATAAACAAATTGAATGTATTACTGGGAGGTGATCAAACTGTAGGCAGGTGGGGCAGGGTTGGAGTAAGTAGGTCAGGTGGGGCAGGGTTGGAGTAAGTAGGTCAATGAGCGCATGCACTTGGGGAATATATCTCATTTCTGTCCCTTTCTTCATTCCCTCATGTTCTCCTCCTCCTCCTCCTCCTCCTTTCCTTCTTATCTCTGCGTCCTTTTTCTTCTTCTCTTTCTCTCTTTTCCTCTCCTTCTTCCTTTCATTACTATCATTACTATCTACCATGAGCTGAGCAACTTTCCTCTGTCACATGCTTTCTGCATGATGTTATGCCTCATGTCAGACTTAAAGAAATAAAGCCAACTGACCATGGACTGATACCTCTGAAATTGTGAACCAAAATAAAATTTTGTTTCTTCAAATATTCATGTCAGGTGTTTTGGTACAGTGACATACCATGAATGAAATGTTCTTAAGTTTACATTTGATAAGAACTCCGAAATCTGAAGAATAAGTATTGGGACACAAAGCAAATAGTTTATATGAGCCACTATTTAAATACTTTGAAAAATGTCCAGTTAATTAGACTAAATGTCTTGAATATTCTTAAGATCTTATGCATATGCTTAATGAAAATATTATAGTTTTATTTATTCTAGACATATTCAAACTCTTTAAAATGCCTGGCACATTATAGATAATTTATATCACTTGTTGAAAGAATGGATAAATATAATAATTATACTTTTGGTTCATATATCAATTTTTTGCAAGGATTTTCTGTCACCAGGTAGCCAAGTAGAGACATAACTTATTGGTTATTATAAATACTCATTTTGAATTAAGAGCTAACTGTTGATCTTCAAAACATAAATTACATTTAAAGTAATTATTATTTTTCATTCACAGAATGCCAGTAAAGTTATATTGAAAATTTCATGTATTTCTCAGGCATAAGATCCAATTTGTTTGTTTTATATAAATATACACTATTGTTTTGCTTGTATATTCTATATATATGATTTAAAGGACAGCAATAAATAACAAATTAAGTCAGGTCTGATTGAAATTGGTACTTTCCTTTCTGAGAATTGTATATAATGAAAGTTTATTCTGGAGATATTTGATGAGAAGAAAGAAATAGGAACACAACAACAGTGAGTGTTTTAGGGCATTTAAAATATTAATCTATATATTTCATGATGCATCAAGTCTTAAAATTTGTCAAGTGCCAATTATCCAAAATTTTATCATTATGAACCTTTGTGTTTTGCTTTTGTTACTGATATTTAATTTAAGTGGACTTTCAGTACATAACTTTTCACTTTATAGTTACAAACATGTTTCTTAAAGTTAATACACTTCACTGTCATATTTATATATTTTTATGATTTCATTTTGGTTTGGGCATGTAATTCAGTCTCTTAGTAAAAAGAAATATTAAAAACATTAATTTACCATATTTCTATCAATGTGTTAGGCATTCTTCCATCACAAAATTTGTGTAAGAGGAGTTTCCCATAAAAAATAATTACATTGTAAATTCAATTGATCAAGACTCACAATGTCTATTTTCTTAGTATAGAGTATATTTTTATGTGATATCAATATAAATATAGTATTCATAAATGTTATATGGGTATAAAGGTTATTCTCCAAAATTACATATTACCAATTTTAAAGCCATAGCTTAATTGATGTTTTAATATGACTGAGTTTAAGGTAACATTAAAAATAAGACAGTGAGTAACTAGATAATCTTAATGACTAAAGTGAAGAAGATGCTTATATAAACAATGAAAGATAGGCAAACTTAAATATGGAATCTAATTATAAGAAAAAAAATTAATTAGAAAGCTAAAATTTTGGTATATTTAATTGCAAGTGCTGGTACTTACAGGCTTCTGAATGAATTGTAATTCAGAGAAATTTTTTTTCTCTTAAATTTGACAATAATTATACTGGGGATATTAAGTTATGATACATCCTATACTGATATTTTCCACTTTTGTGATTCATTACTTATTAACAGAATTATGTAAGGAGAATATCCATGAACTTTAGATAGCTCAAACATGTGAGTCAAACTCGGGTTTCTTCCAGAAATTAACCCAATTGAGGCATTCATTCTTTCTAAAGTTCCTGAGAAAAATCTACCAATTAGAAAAACTGTGAGGCTTGATTGTCTCCCTGCTCCACAGAGGCCAGAATCCAGGAAGATGGGTAGAGAATAAAAAATCATTCACACTTGCAGAATCCATCAGCTGAACATTAAACCAGTATTATAGATATAAGTCATCTGTAATAATCCTATAGTCCAAGAATTTCTTGTCAATAAAACATGCAATGAGTGATTTTTTCCTCTGCTTTATTTTTACCCACTTGCTCAAGCCAGAAGCAAGAGAGTTGTGTGTGAGTCCTTTTTACTTTTCACATTCTATACCCAAACTTTTATTGGATCACCTTGATGATCATTCTTTGATCTTTCCATCACAAATATGTCATCCATCATCATTAAATCCTTGGTATCTATCTTGTTCTTTCACTTTCACTATGTTTCCTTAACTTGGGCTGCCGTCATCATCTGTAGCCAAATTTAGCACTGTAGCCTCTGAAACTGTTTCCATTCACATGCATTCTACCACTGACCAAATCACTGATTATGCACAAAGCAATTGAATAACTGATATTAAATGTATATGCAAGATTACAGACCTTAGTTCACAAATAACAAATTTTTACAAAATGGTTGTCTTCTTTTAAGTTTGTCATATTGCTAATGTCATATCTACCCATATTATTTTTGTTTCTTGTATTATTTGAGGTTTGTTAAAATTCCCAAGGATGCTGTTGGCTTATGTATTTCCTCTTACTGTTTGATTTAGCTCTGTAGACTTTTGAGGTGGTATTAAAATTGAGGAGAATATAGATCTTTATGTTATGTTGACTTTTTATCAATATGAAATGCTGCTGTTTTTGTTTCATAGTGCTTTTCATAATGTGTTTTCTTTTTCATAATGCTTTTGCTGATACTAGCATAATTATAATTAATTTTTTAAGGTAAAGTGTATTCTCCTCTTCAATGTTTCTGTATCCTTATGGTATGTCTCTAGTATGGTACATCCTTATTTTGCAATATAGGGATTTCTTTGGTCTTGTTTTAATATTAACTTTATTTGTATGTATTCTGACACTATTGTATTTTAATTAGGGTATTTAATTCAATAAAACTCAATATACTTACTAATATGTTTAGTTTAAATTTCAAGTCTTATTAGTTTTCCATTTATACCATTCCTTTTGGTTTCTTTTTTCTTCCTAACTTGTCTTCTGTTGGATTGATAAAATATTTATTTTTATTTTTGTTCTTATAACCATGCTCTCCCCTCTGTTGTCTTTTTAGCTGTATATTGTCTATAAACTTTTAGTGTTCACCATAGAGCTTACATCTTATGTTTTTAAAGATTGATCACTTTAAATATTTAAAAGAAGAGAAATCAAAAAAATGTGTTCTAAGACTCCAACTATATAAACTATTAAACATTAGCAGAAAGATAACTGGAAACTCAATCAAATATTTGGAAATAAAAGACTTTTTAAAATCTCATGGCTTGAAGAAAAGTCTGAAGAGATATTTAAGTTATTTTGAACAATTAAAATTAAAATTAAATTTATCAAAGTTTATCAGAGGCAACAAAGATAATATTTAGAAATCTGAAGATATTTTTAAAAGACTTAAAATATGCAACCTTAGCTTCCATCTTAGGAAACTAGAAGAAAGGAACATTTTAAACTAGAAGAAAGGAACATATTTATATGTTTATATTAAATATATAAACATATGTTTACTATGTTTAACTAAACATAGTAAACATATAAACATATTAAATACAGACATGTATTAAATACATGTCTGTATTTCCTAATACAAGGAAATACAGACAGCCTATTACTGATTTTCATACAAAATATACAATGAATTCTTAAAACTCCACAATATAAAAATAACCCAGTGAAAGAATGGGCAATATTTTGAACAGTCACCTCATTAAAAATTACAGATAACAAATAAATACTTGAAAAGATGCTCAACATCATTTAACAATATTAAACAATAGATCCTCCTATATGTTTATTAGAAGGCCTAGCATCCCCAAATCTGACATTACTGTATAGGAAGCAGACGATGGGAACTCTCATTCATGACTAATAGGAATTCAAAATTGTACACCAATATTTTAGCATTGAAGTAGATACCACATCTTCAACAATTATGGGAGCTTAAGCAAGTTCAGCTCATAATAGTAGAATGTAGCATGGTAGTTACTACCAGAGCAGTGTGTCAGATTAGGGAGAGGTGGTTTTGGAAAGGGAGGGTTATTGGTCAAAGGGTACAAAGTTGCATTGCACTTAGACTTGAAGAATAAGTTCTGGTGATCTATTGCACAACAAAGCAATGATAGTTAATAGTAATCTACAATACTAAATTCCTATAGGAATAACTTTTAAATGCTCTCTTTCTACAAACAGTAAGGATAGGAGGGATGGATATGTTAATTAACCTGATTTTATTATTTCCCAATATATACATGTGCCAAAACATCACATTACACTGTATAAATATATACAATTTATTATTTGTCAACCATTTTTTAAAAAAGGAATGATGATTATGCTCATTGCCCTTATATTATAGAAGAGAGTGGGATATAAAATTATATAAATCAATGTTGCAAAAGGCAGAGGGTTTAAAAATATGATAGTATTCTACTGAAACCAGCTAAGCCTTTTGGAATAAAAGACTATGATGCCTGTTTATGAAGGTCAGGACAGGTAGATCCAACTAGTTTCCAAGTATATAAGATACAACCACTTAGAAACCAAGATGTGAAAAGGGGGTCTTTCTGGGGGCCAGTTCTTTATTGGACGTATGATAGGTATTGAAGGTATTAAGTCTAAGTGCTATTTTCTAAATTCTTACTCTAAATTACCATACTAGATTTTAATTAGTGTTTATTTTATGCTCAGATAATAGCCACATGAATCTAGATACTTAAAATGTCTAGACACTTAAAATGTGCTAGAATCAAGACACTTAAAATGTTTTAATTCAAACTATAGCATATAGATGTATATGCTACATTCTTACATATTGTGAGCATGCATATTTTTCCATATTTGTTGAATCTTTGTTATGCTTTTGTAGCCTTGCTTTTTCAGACTGAGAAGTCATATTTTAAAATATTTAAACAATGTTTTTAGCATTTATTCTGTATTATGATGGCATGGTAATTGATTGAGATGTGTCCATGACATAAAAAGTTTTTCTTCCAAATTTCTGTCATGATTATTTTTATAACTAATGAGTATACAAAGAGAAGATGTGCTAAAGATAAAACTTGGCTATTTTTATGACAATTTGAAGCATATTACATAATCCTCTGAAATAATGTATTCAGTTGAGTGTTAACTATCACTGGCAGAGTAAGAATGTGATTTCTCAGTGTTGGTAGGATAACTCACCTGTGCAGGAAGCCTCCCTGGTACCCAAGGCTGGACGTCAAGGAATAGCTCCTCTGTCTTCAAGCTCTACCTTGAGCTTCTGTTCCAGCTTCTGCTATATGAAGACAGACATCCACATCCACAACCTCGACTAAATGACTAGCTATGCGCTTCTGCTGTGTATGACAACCTACATCTGTAGATTGTTCTCTGTCTATATTTAGAAGCAGTTTAAATTATGAGGGCTTCATATTATGGGTGATTTGTTAAAATTTTGAGGCTAAACTAGTTTTAATGCTATTAGGTCAAATGGAGCAGCAAATTTCACATTTAGATTGCATGCAACTGGATAGTTTAATTCTAAAATTATCAACTTGCTATTTGTATTTATTTCGTATGTACTCTAAAATACAAAAGGTACTATAGTTTTTACCTCATCAGTGAAATATTATAGATTTATTCAATCATATGGTTATTTGATGAATATTCATGATGTAAAGCAACTTATATTGCTAAAACAAACAGGGTATATAAATAAGTAGTGTACTGAATGTACTGCACATATTAATGCTGAAAAAGTAAGATATAGACAGGAAGATTATAAGAAAATCTTCAGAGGGAAAGAGAAAAGAGGAAGAGGTTGGTGAATGGTAACAAAATGACAGATTGGAGGGATGTGTTCTGATTTTTTATTGTATGGTAGTGTGACTGTAGTTAACACTACTGCACATTTCAAAATGGAAGAGAAGATTTTGAATATTCTCACCACAAAGAATTGATAAATTTTTGATATGAATATACTAATTGCCTTGATTCAATCATTAAATAACATATATATATATCAAAAATATCACACTGTACTCTCTATGTATGGATAATTGTTGTGTGTCAATTAAAAGAAAACTTCAGAAAGAAAAGCCATTGTGATTAAAAAAGAAATAAGCAAAATTGTCAGCATTTTAAGCTTGAATTATCTTTAACATGTAAAATTCTAAGCTAACTGCCAAAAATCTACTAAGGCTATTACACAAATTCAACAAGAGTTTAGGTACTCAGTCAATATACAAATATCCAGTACACTTTTATACACTAGCAATGAATGACCCAAAATTTGAATAAGAAAAACAATTTTATTTACAGTCATAGAATAAAAAAAATAAGAAAGGAATAAATTTAGCAAAAGGACTGCAAAGCTTGTATAGCAAAACATAGCATTCAAAGAGCAGGGAAAGACAGGATAACTTAAGAATAAGGACATGATAATCTTGAGTTGCCAAGTGTTTACTATGGATTTTTATGATTTTAAAAGTAATCTCTTAATCTGAAATATGGGCATAATGCTATATAATATAAACACATAATTAAAGTGAATTTTTCAACTAAATTTGTTTATATTAAATTGGCAGATAATTTTGTATACTTATGTGCTATACTGTGAAGTTTTGATCTATGTATACATTGTAAAAAGATTCAATCAAGCTAACATATTCATTACCTCACCAACTTATTTTTTATGTTGAGAATATTCGTTTTAATGTATTTAATCATATCTATGAGAGTATTTCAGGATTTTTTTCACAAATTCCCATAGAATTTGGCGAAATAAAAGAAATTACACATGAAGATCATTAAATACTTTAAGCCTCTAGGTTTATTTAGCCTTGACACCTACAAAAATAGAAAATATTTGGTGATACTTTGGTTTTTTTGTGGTTTTATGTTGTTGTGGCTTTAGATACTTACCTTGCATCCTGATTGATAATGACTAAAGGCACAAAAGATAGATCACATGACACAGTATAGCATTATTGCCTATGAAAGGATTTCAATTGAAATCTCCAAATACAAGTTTATGTTACTGTAGAGAGATGTTAATATTGTAAAAGACCAAATTCCATGAAACATTTCACTCACTCTATATGTTGTATAAAAAGTTATAACATTTTGTGTGTGTGTGTATTTTTTTGGTTTTTTGGTTCTGGAGATTGAACTCCAGGGGCACTTGACCACTGAGCCACATCCTCAGCCCTATTTTGTGTTTTATGTAGAGACAGGGACATTTTGTGTTTTTTAAATGATTTTCAAAAATCCCAGAACCATTTACAATAATAAATAAATAAACATATACATATGTATAAACGTCCATGGTGAAAGATCTCTAGTGTGTTTAGGAATAATACCTTCTAAGCCAATTTTCTCAGGAGGCACAAGAAATTAATATCAAAATCCCTAAAAACATAATGAACAACTCAAATATAATTATGTATATATATGCATATATATATATATGGAGGAGGAGTATTTGTTGGACAGAATAACTTTATTTTATTTGTTTATTTTCATGTTGTGCTAAGGATCGAACCCAGTGCCTCACACATGCTAGGCAAGTGCTCTGCCCCTGAGCTACAGCCCCAGCCCTCAAGTATATTTTATAATAAACTCTAAAATGTTTTTCATATTTATCTGACTACTTAAACTAAAAATGCCTTTTTAAATTTTTACCATTACAAGATGCATAAATAATTACATTTTGAGTATATATTTTAAAAATTCAAATATTAAAATTATGTGATCAAAAAAATCTACATAAGACCAGAAGAAACTCTTTTAGCACCTGTTTCAGTAAATTATATGGACTTTGTGGCCTGATTTTGATTTTTCTGATTTTTAAAAAATTTCTAGATATCTAACAGTATTTCTCACAGGGAATCTGGCCACATGAGTGAGGTGTGAGCATGTTGTACTAGCTAACAAGCATTTCTAGAGCCTAACATATTTCTAGAACAATGACAGTGTCCTGCCTTTGGTGAGTGCTATATAAGTACTACAGGCAACTATGAGAATTCATTCTGACAGCCTTTCCCATTGTTCAGGCTTCAGCAGGACTTCAGAGACCAAAGAGGGGCATTAGATCCAAAGCTCTTATATAGGAAGGGTCCCACTCAAAAATGTTTTGAGTTTTGTTAAGCTCCTGTTAATATTTTTAAACTGCTCTAATACAGGAAGATACAACTACACCAACATTTTTACCATGTAATTATTGACTTTATGAGCAGTGAATCAGTATAAAAACCCTTTAGTATAAATGCAGATATCAGTCAGTTTGGGGAATATCTTAAATTTACAGTAAGAACCTAACAGCTGCTTGAAGGGTGGTCAATATGGAAAGAACTTGAAATAAAATTGGTCTCAGTACAGAGCTTGAGACACAATTGAGTCTTAAAAATTCTGGAAT
This sequence comes from Xerus rutilus, assembly GCA_028644305.1. Taxonomy (NCBI): domain Eukaryota; kingdom Metazoa; phylum Chordata; class Mammalia; order Rodentia; family Sciuridae; genus Xerus; species Xerus rutilus. The sequence continues at coordinate 108,443,475 of CM053400.1, forward strand.
GAATTTGAAGAACATCCGCTATTTAATGGCAGGTCTAAGAATAATCAAAGGGGGTTTTAAAATATAGCAATTAGGGCTCAATTTAAAAAATTCTAACAGTAAATATTTTAATTAATAGCCCACACCAGAGCTGGGTACTGTAATAATTGTCTTGTAACATTAATTAATTGGATCTTCTCAAAGCCCATGGACAAGACTTTAGTACATGTGAAGATCAAGGAGTAGCTAGGATAAGAAGGAGGGAAATCATCAATAGGAGATAATGAATAGAGGAATAGAAGAAAAACCTACTGGCATGGAGAAACTGAGTCACAGAGGGGTAAAGCACCCTGCCCGCTTAAAACAATGTATGTTGGAAGGCCAGCATTTGAATGCAAGAAGGCTTCATCCAAAGCCCATTCTCTTAATCACTAACTCAGTATGCTTCTTTACTATTTTATTGAGCATTCTAAAACAACTCTCAAATACTTTGTAACCCAGGTATCAAACATATTAACAAAGACTTTCCCTGTGGTAAAAAAAAAAAAAAGAACAATATGATTTTTCTTTAACATGGAGTGATGTTTTTCAGGATGTGGTCTTCTTTAAAAACAGCCCAGGTGACATACTGAAGTCAGCATTGGGAGCCACTTGAGAGAGACCTGAAATTGAGGCTCCACATTTGCTCTGTGCTTTGGATCTGTGACCAAGAGGTGGCTATGTTAAACCACAAAAATCAAGAAAGTTATGCTCAAAATTGAAGTCAAATAATGAGACCTAAATAATTACCTAGCTAGGCTCATGAGATGGACAATTTTTTTTTATATGAAGAACTCAGCCTCAAGGATGTGTGCGTGTGTGTCTCTTAAGTACTCGCATCCATTTGTTCATGTATGAATTGTTTCTTTCACTTTTCCAAATAAGGGCCTTTGATATGCTGTCCCCCGTGGCAGCATTGTGTGTGCTTGATTTCATGAAAGCCCTTTTATCACTGCTATCTCATTCTCACTTGTATCCTTGGATCCTAATACACAGTCTAGCACACTATGGAATGAGTGAAGGAATTTAAAAATTAAGATTTATTGCACTACTACTATTTACCTGTCATTCCACAAGTACAGAAGTTAAAATGATTGTTCCTTCTCTATGAAAACTTAATCTAATTATCAGTAAAGTTGCAATCCATGGTGATGACTGTGTACTGGGAACAAACTGCCAAATATGATTCTATTTGTGTGTAGGAGTCAGGGGAGGTGATTCTTAGGCAGAATTACCAAATGCTCCACTTGTGGGGCACTTTTTTCTTTCACTGTTTAATCTCCAAAATATTTTCCACACCCCAAAATAGAGTATTAATTGAAGTCATTTCTATATATCTGACTGACAAATGGCTTTTTCTCAGTCTATACCCATTCATACACATCTATTATTAGCCAATTAGGTGCACTAGTAGCTAGAGGTATAATAACACATAAGGCCCATAGAAAAACAGACAACAGAATATATAAATACATTTATAGAACACTTGCAGATTGAAACAAAGGGAATTCTCAACAATTAATATAAAGCTTATGGCCAAGGATGTGACCATGTTCATGCATATAATTTTGTAAAATAGAGCTTTGACAGTCACTGCTAATAGTTCTAATATGCACCAAATAGGACAAAACAAGAAAGCAAGAATAAATACCTCATTGCATATTTTCAGTAGGCTACAGTATATGGATAGTGATACATTTACTTGTTAAGTAACTATATACAGTTCAACCCATAGTATGCAGTCAGTCATTTTAGACTAAGCACATTTTAGAATCCATTGCAGTGGGAGCTGTGGAGTGCAGATTGGTGAGGTTAAATGACCAGCTCCTCATGATGGGGACTATGAAGACCTGCCACTGCCTTGTGGGAAGTGACATTCATCCTAAGTATCAGGGATACTTGAGGTGGGCAGTGGTTGGTCCTTGGAAGGTGGCCTTCTTTTATGCCTGAGAAGCTGCTTCTCAAGAAAGCAAGACACAAGGAAGAACAGAATGAGATTTAGCCCTTCCTAGACATGGGAGGTGCATTTATGCCTGATAACACAAAGGCAGACTCTGTCACTCCTCAAGAGCTTGATGTTTCTTGATCTTTACACCTTATGCAAAAATCTTTACATTGAAGAATGTATGGAGTTATTGTAAATCTAAAACCTATTTCTGGAACTTAAGAAATAAGCTAAAGGGACATACCAAGTTGCAGGAATTGGTTGTTTATTTGTTGGCTTCACATGGAGAATATATAGGAATTTTTAACAAAAGCTAAACTTGCTCTAACATTCTGACCTACATCTTCCCAAAGCATACACACCCCCACATCAGTCAATTAGACCTCAGAGAGCAGTGTGAATTTATGTGAGTTGCTAAGAAACCACGTAGGAATTATTTATTTCCTGACCCAAATAAGCTTGTTTGTTTCTTTAATTTTCATAAAATATTCAGACTATTCTGCTCAATAAACATATAGAGCTGTGATGACACCATTACTCAGATTAGACAAACTACATGTGAAACCTACTAATCTTGAATATTATTAACGCCTTGTAGACCCAGTCATCGTCATGAAAAGGCTTATTTACATATTTACTGACCAAAAAGATACTAAATGTATTAAAGTAAACTAAGTGCTTGTAATATAATTTGGAAGAAGATCTGAAAAAGCACAAATGATAAACATATGTGCATCATTTACTATGGAGGTACATTTCAAGACCTCCAGTGGATGCCTAAAACTTTAGATAGTATCTAACTCAGTAGGTAATATTTTTTACCAGCATATATACACCTATGAGAAAGCTTCATTTATAAATTATTACAGTGTTATTATTATTGTTGCTAAGCTTCTTTTAAACATTTACTTCATAAATTAAATTTGCTTAATTTAATTGGCAATTTTGTTATAGTATATTCTTATAATCATTACAATGTTGTTAATATTAATGTTATTAAATTTTTAAAGTGCAATGTAATTTAATTTATATTTATTATAGTATAGTCATAATTGTTATAATGTTATTAATATTAATAATATTAATTAATATTGATGATATTAATAACATTGTAACACTTGTAAGTATATACCATAATACTATACAATTGCCAGTATCACTACTCTTGCCCTTGGGGGTCATTATTAAGTAAAACAAGTGTTATTTTAACACAAATACTGCTATACCAGGAAAGTAGAGTAGATCTAATAACTGAGATTGCTACTAAGTGAGCAAGTATCTGGTTGAGTATCCAGTGCAGACATGTAGGGCACAAGAAAGATTCATATCCTGAGCAGGAGAGAATTGAACAGTGTGAGATAAGCTACTCAGGATGGTTTGTAATTTCAAACTTATACATTGCTTATTTCTGGAATTTTCAATTCAATATTTATTTTTATTTTTAAAAAATTTTAAAATTTGTTCTAATTAGCTACACATGACAGCAGAACGCATTTTGACACATTATACACAAAAGGAGCACAACTTCTCATTCCTCTGGCTGTACATGATGCAAAGTCACACTGGTTGTGCAATCACGTATGTATACAGGGTAATAATGTTCATCTTATTCCACCATTGTTTGCACATCCACACCCCCTCCCTTCCCCTCACTCTCCTCCTCACAATCCAAAGTTCTTCCATTCTTGACCCTATCATTGCTCCTCTTCTCAGCTCATTATGGATGAGCATCTGCTTATTAGAGAAAGCATTCGGTCCCTGTTTTTTGGGGATTGGCTTATTTCATTTAGCATGATATTCTCCAACTCCATCTATTTACCTGCAAATGCCATAATTTCATCCTTCTGTAAGACTGATTAATATTCCATTGTGTATATATACCACATTTTCTTTATCAATTCATCTTTCAAGGGGCACCTAGAGTGGCTCCATAATTCAGCTATTATGAATTGAGCTGCTATAAACCTTGATGTGGCTGCATCACTGTAGTATGCTGATTTTAAGTCCTTTGGGTCTAAACCTAGGAGTGGGATGGCTGGGTCAAGTGGTGGTTCCATTCCAAGTTTTCTGAGGAATCTCCATACTGCTTTCCAGAATGGTTGCATAAATTTGTGAACACGTTTGATCCTGGATAACTAAAATCAAGGAAAGCAAAACCATGGATAAGGGGAGAGCACCGTAATGGGAGAAAAATTACCATATTCACTGTCTAGAATGACATAGGAGTTTAGGAAAAGTCTCCTGCAGACTGGGACAAGGATGAAAGTCTTCTGGGAATTGTCACCAGCTACTGATGAAGAACTTTCATAATCCAACTTGAAGAACTTTCATTATCCAACCCTGGTTTTCACCTCAGTTTCTGACCTCAGCTTATTTTCAATACTGCTTCTCTGTGTTCTCCACCTTTACTGCACAATAAAGAGGTTCTATTGTCCAATACATTTGGGATTTATCCCACTGTGAACCTTTGGCCATTGGATTTTTTTCCATTTTGTTATTTAATTTTTTAAGTGGTCTTTGAAAAACATACAACAAAGAATTTCCATTGTTTCCACTGTGGGGGATTCAGACCCTGAGAAATTAACCTGACCTTTTCTGAGTCACAGAGGCTGGTAATTGACAAAGATTTTTGAGGACCCAGAGTTTCTCACTCCCATGCCAGCGTCTCTGCATGATATTTGCCTCCTCTTCTCAGCTCCTATAAGCATCTTTGTTCCTTAACATCTAACTCAAATCTTAGCTCCTTCATTCCCTTTGTACAACTCCTAATGGGGATTATCCACTTGAGTCTGCACCAGTGCTCCGAAATTTCCTGATGAGACTTCTTGGCAAGGTCACCTTTCTATTCTGATTTGAAGTCTGTCATCTGTAAATTAGAGTTAAGTAAAGGATAAAAGGTGAAACAATCTGATCTTAATATTTCATAGACACCTTATTATCACACAGAAAGATAATGCTGGAATTATGGTTATAAATCCATCTCCCAATTTGCATTTCCAAAATAGTTCTCAGTTATATTCAATTTGCCAAGATCCAAGTTATAGAGATCAATTTTAAATGAGTGTGGAAAAATAAGAAGGAGGAAGGCATATGAAATTTGGAAATAGATAATTTGTGAAAAGTTACAGAAGGAAAATTTCTTCTCCTTCTCCTCTCACCCCTCTTTCCTTCTGTTTTTGCCCATTGTCATAACTTTAGTGAACTCTCACTAGTAACAAAAAAATTAAATATTTTATTAATGAATTTACAATTTTTAGCTATTTGACCCTAACTTTATTTTCCTCTTTTTTTCTCATTTTTTCCCCACTCCACATTATATAATTTGACGCTAAAATAACCATCCACACTTTTTCATGTCTTCTTTTTAAAATATACTCTATCACTCATAATACTTATAGATAAGTCCATTAATGTCCAGTCATGTTTCAAGGTTTTGTTCAATTTTAAATCCTTATTCATTCTCTTAGCAGAAATAATTCATCATTTCTTTTTTATTTATTCATATTTTATTAGTATATTATAATTATACATGATAGTGGAAATACATTGTTCCATATTTGTACATGCACACAGTATAACAATACAATTTGGTCCATTTTGTTCCCTAGTACCTTGCCTTTCTCTTCCCTCCCCACCACCACGTCCTCTTCCTCTATTCTACTGCTCTCCCTTCTACCTTCACGAAATTTCCCCTACACCTATTTTTTTCCCTCCTTTTTACTCTCTAGCTTTTACATTTGAGAGAAAACATATTACTCTTAACTATGACTTTGGCTTATTTTGCTTAACATAGCATTTTCCAATTCCATCACTTCTTGATTAGAAATCGTCTCAACATAAATAACAGAAGGCATTTTAAACTCATTTGACTTTTAAAAATCAGGGGGTAATTAAAGTAATGGGTGTCTTAGTCAATAGAGACAGATCTTAGAAAAGGGCTAGAAATAGAAAACTGCAATAGTTAGGAACCCACAGTGTGCTCTTTCTATCTCTTCTGTGTGTTTTCTTTGGACAATTGCTTTGTCCACCCCACAGTAAACAAACAAGAGTTAGCCATACTATTGATGTTGTCATATCACTATTTCATAAAGCAGTTCAAACTGAGTCTGGAATCTTTTAGTTATAAAGTTTCAAGGGAATTATTCAACTGGGTCAAGTCCAAATGGCTAAAACAGTTACAAACAAGTATTTCTTATGAACTGAGAGGAAGGCAGCTATTGGTGCAAGAACAAGCAATCTATCCTAAAAGTTTTCCAGTGGAATTCTCCAAAGAAATGATCCTTTCCTGCCTTCACTTAAGAGATAATAGCATCAGGGTATTCTTTGCAATACTGTGATATTATATTCTATTGTGAATAAATTTTTTATTCTATTGAAAATAAAGTTATTTTACTTTCTGGAATTCCATTACTGAACAGAAGGATGCTGAGAGAGTTTACATATAAAATAAAAAAGATTGTATGATTTAATGCTTGCCATTGCTGCCATTAGCACAGTTACCTTTGTCATTCATCATCAGTCCTATAGCCCTCCTTACTTCACCTGGTTTCCAGGGCACGGCCATCTGCTAGATAAAAATGTGAACAGTAACTTAAATAAATTTAGAGAGCCTCTACTAAACTTAATAAATAAAGACACTTAACTTTTAAAATATTAACATGTAGATGTTTTCAAAGACATAGAAAATGGCTAATGTCCCTGCTTAAGTTTGAAGATGCCTTGAGATAAAGTAGTACTGAGAACATTTTTTGTGATGCAGTTTCCCTTGAAGCAAAACATGACTGATGTTCTCCCTTTTAATTTTGGGCCATTATTTCAAAGTGAGATATTGTAGTAGGGCAGCTGTGCTCATATCAATGCTCAGAAGGTGAGGGTCCCTTATCCTCATGTCCCAAGCTAATATCTCCTTTATCAGTACATTCCTAAATTATAAATAGGCTAGTTAAGCAGGGACTGAATTATTAAGGAGCAGTAATTTCTTTTAGTCACAAAGGAGATGAGACTGAAAGCATTCATCTACAGTTATGCAAGTAATTATATTGTTGTCTTGGAGAATGTAATACATATGGCTTACACTTAGGGGTGGGAAACCCAGGATGGGTTTTTGACATATTTCTCAGTTTGTAACTTTAAATTTTGAATATACAGGGGGTCAAATTTCAAAATGAGAGCCAACCATAAAATTTATATTGGTGACGGAGCAAGAATCTTCCTTAGGAAAGGACGGCTGAAATTGCTAAGAATCAATCATAATATCAGTTTCATCATGGGTTGAAAAGAATCAGGTTATTAATGCTACTACTTCTACTAAGGGCACCTATGATTTATAAACTCACACTATATTCCCTCCTATGTGCAAGCGCTTTAAATATATTATTTCTAACACTTTTATTAGTCCTGCAAGAAGTCTCATCAATCTCTATTTTAAATAAAGCAAAGTGGAAACTTTGAAAGGCTTAATGATTTAACCAATGGCAATAGCTAAGTGTGGGGTCAAAATTGGAAGTCAGTCCCACCCAGGAATCTCCCTCTCCTGTGTTTTTCCAAGTACAAAATAACTTTAGAATTAACCAAATCTGTATGCTTCTTTTGTGCATACAAACCTGTAAACCCTGCACCCCAAATGATCTTCCCTTTTTTTATGGTCCAGTGACAACATATGAATACATAGACTGGGTGGAATACACTGGGAACCACCTCTTTCAGCAGAATTGAACAGAATTTCAGCTTTATTCAGTTTGCTATGTGATAACTACCCACAAGTATTAGGAAGGGATAGAAATCTAGAACATGTGTCCTTTGGTACTTATGACTCACTGGAATGCATCTTCTAACTCAACTTCAACTACTTTTTCTTACTAGGGTCTCAATGGGTCTGAGAGTGAAATAGTGTTCAAATGAACTGCCTATAACAGCTTAAGAAGAACTGGAGTATTTAATATTCACACTTTTTCAGAAGTTTTGGGTTATCCCTTTAATGACATAAAATTTCTAGGATTTACATGAACGAGAAGCTATGAGAAACTTTGTTATATAGTTATTTGATATTTTTCATAGACTTCGTCATTTGACTGTGAATCACCACAAATTGGTATATCCATTCATATGACATTAAGAACTGTTTGCTTGTCTTTTAGGTGCTTTCTCAGTGTCATTATAGGAATATTTTATGTGGAGATTTAATTTTAAAATTTATTCTTTCCTTTACTCAGTGGATGTCTACTGAACATCTGTATGTGCTAGGTGCATAGTTCAGACTATAGGAAATGAACATTCTCAAAATACACTTATGACAACTCAATTTTTATGCTCAATTTTATCTTTTGTGCATTAGTCTTAGTGGAAAATATCTTGTCTTCAACTTGCATGAATGCTGTCGATCCTGTTCCTAATTTTTCCTGTGTCTGCCACATCAAATTCTCTTTTTGTATTCATTCAACCTCTCATTGCTATTAATGTATTACAAAATGTGCTCCAGTTTCCCCCATTTTCAAGCCCACAGGCTCACTCAGGAATTGTGTCTCTGAGGTGTATTGTTGTATGTCCATGTTCTTCATGAAACACTTCTTGAATTTAATGAATAGATTATATAGAACAATATTAATGTAGGTTGAAGTATGATTCAGAGGAAAAAAAATTTATACATTTATCATCAAAGTCCTGGCTTAATCTCTATAAAGAAACTATTTGATACCTTATAATGCTATTATAAAAACACACTTTCATAGAGATATTTTTCAAGTCAGAGTGAATTTGTATTTGCATTATTACTTACTTTTAAATATTCTTCTTGACATGGTATTATGAACCCAAAGGATGAAAAATGATTAATCTTTACCCCAGGTACTCTTTGACTAGAACTTCTATGTAAATCATGTTATTAAAATGTTTTCTTCAATAAGTTATAACCAAGTGCCATTGAGTCTGAGCAGCTGTCTGACTCAAGGGGCAGCCCCTTTACCAGGAAAGACTTCTTGTGCCACGATCTCATAATTGTATTTCTTTCTGTGCCCTTGAGTATATTTAGCATCTCAGGACCTCAGACCTGTATGATCTAGAATACCACCAAGTAGTACGTACCCAAGGGGTAGGTGCTAACATCCTAACAGGCCTGTAGGAGATGTATTTATAACAAACCTTTAAGAGATATTAAGAAGCATATATAGCCAGGTATGGTGGCACATGCCTGTAATTCCAGCACTTTGGGAGGCTGAGAAAGGAGAATTGGGAGTTCAAAGCCAGCCTTAGCAACGGTGAGGCACTAAGCAACTCAGTGAGACCCTGTCTCTAAGCAAAACACAAAATAGGGCTAGGGATGTGGCTCAGTGGTCGAGTATCCCCAAGTTCAATCCTCACTATCAAAAAATAAAATCAAACCCCTGTATATATAATGAGTTACACAAAGTCCCAGGCCTTCTGAGGTAATCCCATAAAAATCTGAGATTTTTAGTGCACACATTTTCCCTAGCTTTCATTCAGAACTGCTGCTCTGAAAGATGCCCTACCCAGGTAATTTTGTATCTACTTTCTCATACTGTTCATTAGTGTCCATACACTTTGCCTTTAAGTATGACCCAGGACTTCTCCTTTTTCCACACGGTGAATCATGGTACCTATACTACAGAGTGAACATTACTCTAAGTATAAAAAAAATTTAGTGATTATATATTTGCTATAGGTGGATATCAGTATCTTCATTTATGCTCATAGAAAATAGGGTTAAGAAAGATTGAAGTACTAGAAAATGCTGAAACTGAGATTAACACATTTCCAATATTGAGGTATTTCCATAGTAATTATTTTTAATAAATGGTATATTTAATATGTCAGAGTGATAATATGTTTGAATAAAAAAACACACTAAAACATTTGTAATTTAATTATGGGGTTCAATATCATTAATTTCTAGGAAAAAGCTTTATAGAAAAGTAGGCCTTCAATAATACTTTAGAGACAAAAGTAATAAAAACAATATGTTTTAACATTCACATATTATTTATTTTATCCTGTGTACTTTGATAGTGATTTTACAAAGAAAATAGCATAATTTTCTAAATCAATTTTACTAGTTATTACAATTACATACCAAAAGAAAAAATTAAGTTTCACTTTACATCTCTTAATTTTTTATATCTCTTAATTTTTAAGTGAAAATATCATATGTAATTATGTGAGGTTCTAGGAAAGCTGCTATTACAAGTAGTTTGATAATGTGTTGCAAATTGGCAAAACTGTATATTACAAATCAGCAAAATTGTTTGGAAATATCATTTCCAGATACATGTAACAATATAATCTCTTTGTGTGTGTGTGTGTGTGTGTGTGTGTGTGTGTGTGTATGCATACACTTATATTGTGCTCTAGAAATTCTACTCTTGGCTATCTATTACTCAGGGCAGACTCAATGTAGTTCTCACCTGTAGGAGTTCTGAATAGAAGCTATCCTTCACAGTTGTCCCAGGAGGAGAGGATGGCTTTTACAGGTCCACGTTGTTTAGGCTTTGTATTTGGCCACACTCTATTTGAGACTGCTCCTGTGGTGGGCCAATAGCTGAGTGTTTCTTTTCAATATATTCCCAGCAACTGTGGGAGAAAGTCTTTCATTCCTGAAGAAATCATCACAACACTTACCAGGGAAGATTATATGGAAACACGAAAAACAAGATAAATAAGATAGCAAAGCACAGACAAAATGGATACTAACATTAAAACTATATCACAACATGTGTTCTTGTACACAAAGCCTAAGACAACACAAAGTGGTGAATATAGAAACAATTTCTGTGTAATATTTGTATAATTATATTTAAATGTAATGAAACCAAGTCCAATATCAAGTTTTTATGTTCCTTATCTTTTTAAGGGATGTCCCAGATTTAATTTTTTCTTATAATTGGGTTCTGAATTTTATTATATGAATGAGATTACATGATTTCTACTTTTTTTCCTCTTAATGTGATGAGTTATAATTGATGGATTTTCTTGTTTAAACACTCAATTTAGAGTAATAATCTCATTAGTCAGTATATAGTGTCATTTTATATATCTTTATTATTATATGGAATTTATTAATTGGTTTAGGAGATTTGCATTAATGCTCCTGAGACAGACTGATTTGTAAATTTTAATGACCTTTTCTTTCATGAATATGCTTACCTCAGAAGGGATTTCCAAATATTTCCTTTTTTACTATTATTGGTAGAATTTGAGAAAAATCAATGTTCTTTCTTTAATTTTTCAAATAATTCACTGGTAAGTCTATGGAGGCCTGATGTTCTCTTTGAAGAGAGGTTAAAAAGAATCTTTTCCAATAGCAGTGTGCAGATTTCTTATTTCTTCTTCTCAGTTTTGGTAAGTTATGTTCTTCTTGCCGCATTTCTGCTTTCAGATCATTGGCAGTTTAAAATTATATTATTCCATTATTTTCAATCTGTAGGTCTGAAATGGTTGTTTTCCAATCTTTACATTGCTAAAATATTTTCCTATCTCATTTTTTATTATCAATTTTGTTAGAAATGTCTGAATGTTTTTGATTATTCTAAATAATCAGCTTTTGGCTCTTGTGATTTTTTTCCTGACGCATATTTATTTTCTCTTTCACTGACTTCTGTTTTTATCTTTATTATTAACTTTTCCTTCCTTGTGCAGATTTGTTGTTCTTGTAACTTTTTAATATAGAGGTTTATATTATTAATAACCAGTTTCCTTTTTTTAAAAAAATGCATATAAAATAAATTTCTCATTGAAGTATTGCATTAGTTGCATGCAACAAGTTTTGATATGCTGTGCACATATTGTAATTTGAAAAAAATATTGCTAATTTCTATTATGTTTCATAAATTATTGTGATTTATAAATTATTTAGGAATGCATTAAGGTTTAATAAGTTTGAGACTTTTATAGTTTTTTTTTGTCATTGATTTCTAGCTTAATTCTTTAATCAGAAGTCATAACATATTCCAGTAAAATAAATCCTTTGAAATTTATTAAAGTTCCCTTTATGAACTAGCATATGATCATATTTGTTAAAATTCATTATGTATTTGTTTTGATAATAAACCCTGTTATTGTTCAATGTGGTATTCTACATATGTAAATATGTCAAGTTTCTTAATTGTGTATTTCTAGTTATGTTACATGATCTCTTGTTGCATTATTCAAGTTCTTATTTGTATTACTTCAATTTTTTACAATTGAAGAATAGTTTTTCTGTCCATTAAGTTTCTCAATTTTTTTGAGACATATAAAAATATGCCATAATGTTTATGGGCTTGTCCCTGATCCTTTGAAATCTCTAACTATTTGCTCTATTATTTTGAAATTATACTATACAAATTTAGATTTATTATGTTTATCTTTCTGAAGTTACATAATAGATATTCAGAATAATGTAGTTTTTCAAAAAATTGAAATCTTTGATTTATATAGTTCCTTATTATTTTCTAGAAAATCTGAACTTAAGTTACACAAAGATTTTTTTTTTCTTTTTAGGGCTTTTTTTTTCTATTTTTATTATTTTATTTTCAAAATTTGTCTTTTACATAAGGTCATTTTCACATACGTATCATACAATGTCATTTTTCATGTTCTAACACTATTTGGACTTCCTAAGAAGATCCCAAGATGAGAATTTTGATATGCACAATTTATTTAAGCAAGGATACATGCATGACTGTCAGGAATTGGTAATTTAGAGAAAGGAAGCCACCATTGGGAGATTGAACTTAATCTGATTTGGGACTATGGCAGACAGCAAAGGAGGCAAATTGCAGCTACAGTTTCCACATTCTGAAAGGTGAAGGGCTGGATTGTTTATTCGTCAACTCTGAGCAGTCATTTTTTGAATATTACTCTTGAGAATCACATGGGTAGAGAAGAAAGCTATACCCAAATAATGCTTGCAAGAAAATATGGAAGTAGAAGATTGGAGGAGATTGGGCTGGGATTCCAGGAAACAATAAAGGTTGATATAAGAAGGTCAGTATTAACAGCTTTATATATTCTGACAATGTTTGTCTTTAACTGAATGTCTTAGAACATTTATATTTAGTGGAATATATATATGCATAGAAATTAGTATATATAAAAATATCAATAGAAATATATCTGCATTAAAATTTACCACCTAATTATTTTCTGATTTATCCATCATTTGTTTCTTTTCCACTCTGATGATGTCTTTATTTGATAAGTCATATATTTATTGCATTTTTCACTTTTTGTACTAATGTACATTATTTACTATTATTTTTCTATTTGCAATTACCACAGGAGTATAATTATATAATCTTACTAATACATAAGGAAATTTAGTTCATACTTTTTCAAACAATGCCAATATTTTAAAACATACTAATGCCAATAATTCCCTACCCTTTTAGTTAATTGATATGCATTTACATTTTAGATAATTTTCTCATACCATCTACAAAAATTAACTCAAAATGAACTAAGGACTTAAACAAAAAACGTAAAATTTAAAATTATTAAAAAAGAATATAATGGAAAAGCTCCATGATTTTTTTTGGCCAATAATTTTTAAAAATTTAATCTAACCTTAAAATCACAGACAACTAAAGCAAAAATAGACAAATAGTATTAAATCAAACTAGGAAGCATCAGTGCTACAATGACAACAATCAGCAGTGAAGAAACACAGAGTAGGAGAAAATATTTGCAAACAATACCTCGATGGGAGTTAATATCCAAAATACATAAGAAACTCAAACAACTCAATACCAAGAAAACAAAATTTTCTTTTTAAAATTTTAAAATTTGCCTATTTTAAAAATTGGGCAAAAGACTGAATACAAAATCCTTAACAGAATACATAAAACTGAACAATATATACAGGACAAAATTGATCTTCATTACTAATCAGGGAAGTGTAAATTAAGACCAAAATGGATTATTATCATGTCAAACTTGCTGAAATGACTACTATTAAAAAGATAAAATATGACAAGTGTTGGTGAATATGTGGAGAAAGGGGAACCCATGCACACTATCTGTAGGCATTAATTAGTAGAGTCATTATGGAAAACAATATAGAGATTCTTCAGAATATTAAAAATAAAACTACCATGTTAGCAATTCCACTTCTGGGTATATATCCAAAGGAAAACAGGATCAGGATGCCAGAGAGATAACTATGTTGTTCATTGCAGTATTACTCATAATAACTAGGATATGAGAATCAACTTAAGTCTCCATCAGGAGTTGGAAAAATAAAATATATGGAAACGACAGAATACTAGTTAACCTCAAAGAGTAAGGAAATCTTGTCATTTGTGACAACATAGATGGATGCAAAAGGCATATAGAAATACAAACACCACATGAACTCACTTATATGTGGAGTGTAAAAAAGTACAGTCATAAAGCAGACAATGGTTGCACCAATTTGCAGTCCCACCAGGAATGTATGAGTGTACTCCTTTCCCCACAGCCTAGATTAACATTTATTGTTACTTGTATTCTTGATAATTGACATTCTGACTGGTGTGAGGTGAAATCTCAGTGTAGTTTTAATTTGCTTTTTTCTAATTGCTAGAGATGTTGAGTTTTATATATTTGTTGACCATTCATATTTTTTCTTTTGAGAAGTGTCTGTTTAGTTCTTTTGCCCATTTATTGATTGGGTGATTTGGGTTTTTTTCCTTTTTCTTGTTTTTTGAGGGTTTGTGTGTGTGTGTGTGTGTTAAGCTTTTGAGTTCTTTGTATATTCTAATGCCAACATTTACCTTAGCTGAAGTGTGGGTGGCAAAGATTTTCTCCCATTCTTTAGGCTCTCTCTTCAAATTCTTGATTTTTCTTTGCTGTAAAGAAGTTTTTTAGTTTGCTACCATTCCACTTATTGATTTTTGATTTTCCTTCTAGTGCTTCAGTATTCTTGTTGAGAACGTCTAGGGATGGAATCACTATTTGACACAATTATCACTCTCCTCGGTATATATCCAAAGGAGTTAAAATCAGCATACTACAAAAATGCATGCAACAACGTCAATGTTTATAGCAGCACAATCCACAATAGCTAAGCTATGGAACCAACCTAGATGCTCATTAACAGATGAATGGATAAAGAAATTGTGGTTTATATACGCAATAGAATATTACTCAGCCATAAAGAAGAAAGACTTTATCACATTTGCTGGTAAATAAATGAATCTCGAGACTATCATGCTAAGTCAAATAAGCTAATCCCAAACAATTAAAGGTCAAATATTCACTCTGGTATGTAAATGCTAACCTGCATGGGAGTGGGAGCAGGGGAAGAATAGAATTTGAGTGGATTAGACAAAGGGGAATGAAGGGAAGAAGAAGGAGTTAGGAATAGAAAAGACAGTGGAATGAACCTGACATAACTTTCCTATGTATATATATATGAATACAAAGTAAATGTCAACATCGTGTATATCCACAAAACTGGGATCCTAATTAGAATAAGATATACTCTGTGTTTATTTAAATATATCAAAATATATTCTACTGTCATGTATAACTAAAAAGAACAAATAAAAATTAATAAAATTAAGCAGATAATGGTTATCAGGTGCTGTGAGGTGGATTGAGAAGGGGACTGGAAACTTATTGGTTAGATAATAAAATTTTAATTAGGATATATAATTTTAGAAGAGGTATTGTATAACATGATGAGTGTAGTTAGTAACAGTGTATTATAAACTTGAACACTGCTAAGAGTCTAGATGTTAAATGTTCTCATCATACCAAAAGAAAAAAAGTTTGTGATGTAATCTATATATTAATTAGCTCTACTCAGCTATTTCATAAAGTTTACATATTATGGCATACAACATTATGTTGTATAATACAAATACAATTATAACTTATCAAAGAAAATAAAAAAGAAAAATAATATTATATAATTTAAAGTCCTTCAAATATTGCTACTATTGATTTCTAAGTCAATACTCAGTTAATTTTTGTTTCAATTTATCCATATATTTACCCATTCTATTTGTCTATCATTTGTGAAATTCATTATCTTACTTAGAACTCTAGAGTTCTAATGTGTAAAACACTCTGTGAAATTTCTTAAAGTTCAGGTACTTTTAGCAATGATTTGCTTGACTTTTATTTGTCCAAGTGTAGTTTTTCCACATTCATTTCTGAAGGACTTTTTTAAAAGTATGTTTCCAGGGTTTGAAAAGTCACCTCTTCTACAACTTTAGGGGTATCCACAATACTAATAACAATAACTGGGATGGGATAGGAACTAAACAGGCACTCAACAGGTATTTGCTGAATGAATGAATATTAAATTGGCTTCATATACAGCAATTGTGGTGTCCTGCTGTCATGCTAATCTTGCCTAGTGGCCAAAAAGGCAAGAAAAGGTCACCAAAAGGAATTTAAAATAGGTACAAAGGGGAACTAGGGGATTGCATACCAACACATGACTAGTTTATGGTCAAATCAGTACATCGAGTCAATACTGTTTCCATTTATGATGGTAAATGAATTTTCACCGGAATCAACAGGTGGCCAGTATAATTAATAAGTCAGCATAGTGGGTGGGAATTTGGCACAAGATACAGTTTTGGAATGACAATAGTTACCCTTTTGGTATCCTTCACATAAGGAAGTGGATCACCAGGGAGACTGCATAGTTTCATAATCAAGGGCACGGAGTTCTTGTGCCGGAAGTCTTGTTGGTGCTGTAATTTACTGAGTGTTTTGCACAGGTTACATAATCTTCCTAATTGCATCCTTGTAAATTGACATAGCATGTTTGCTAAATCTTCATGGTTGTTTCACAGACTTTCCTTGCCTGATAAATTGTGTTTTCAAAGCCCACAACAGGCACTTCAGGAAAGGTTGAGATATAACTCAGCAAAGGACACTATCAAAAGGGGGTTAAATGGAGATTTAGGTAGAAAACATGAAAATCTGAACTTGCAGTATCACTAAAAGAGCATTCCAAATGGGAAAAAATGAGAAAACACTGCTTTCATTTCTTCTCATCGCTCTACCTGAGGAAGGTAAAGTCTCATAAAACTAAAAATGGAAAATAATATATCCTGTCAGACTTTGTTAAATATTGGGCACATAAATGTCTTCTCAAAATATGTATTTTAGAGCATTTCCTATTGATTTACTGCTTGCAAAAATGCTGTTTAGCAATAAAGAATTTTGCTATGTTGTCTTTTCTCATAAATACAACTTCCTTCTTATTTAGCATCTTCTCTTTCATTTCTATTTCTCACAGTCTTTTATACCAGAGTCTTCTAGGTTCCATCATCAACATCCCTACACTCTGTAATTGAATATGTATGCTTGAGCATTATATATATTACAGGCTGTGCCATATGCTGGAATAGCATAAAAAATATGACTCACGACCAACACTTAAGACATTCAGAATATAAGTCAACCTTCACAAAGCATATGCAAAGTTAAAGAACAAAGTGGGGCTGTCATCTCATGGATATTTATAATCCCCTTTATGCTGAGGAGCAGCATAATATTTCAGCATAGGCCTTGACTTCTGCAGGACCAAAGTTTATAACATCATCCTGTTGCTTACCACTGCACTCTGGGGGTATTTTTATTCTTACGTTTAATAGAAGCAATGTTAATAAAATTGTGTTAGTGACTGATCTGTAATCAATGTATCACTTAGCTCAGTATCTGAAACTTGTAGCCACTCAATAACTAATAGTTATTATATTTTAGGTTTCTGCTTTCTGTGCTGCTAGGATCAATTATCATTGGCTTGTGTGTACATGTGTATGCAGTATAAATTCTGCTGGTGTGTTTATGTCATCTGGGTATATAGCAGAAACAACTATCTGTCATGACTACCAAGTGTAGAGTTCCCTTGGGACTTGAGTGTTTTGGCCTTTGTTTTGATTCCACACTGGAGGGCTGTGGTATGCAGGTCTGCAGTTTACATGCATAGAACTCCCTGTACTTATGTACTACATAAGCTTCATTTATTTATGTATACGGAAGCCTATTAACAGTGTGTTTCCTGGGTTCTTTCAGGGAGCAGAGACACATAATGGTTTTTTATACCAGAAAGTAGCCAAACATGTCTGTGATTAGTGGGCTATGACTTAAGTTTATGCCATATATGATAAATACTTTTTATCTGAAAACGAACTTATAGAGCCCAGATTTTTCATACTAACAAATAAAAATACATGTTCATATATCAATATCATATGTAAATTATATATTATATCATACCACATATATCATGTAACAGATCAAAAAATTCATATATCATAATATGATATATAATAATCTATATTATATATAAAACATTATACATGGAATGAATATGTATAGATATGTGCATATGTATGTATATATATATTCTTTTTTCATATTGGCAAGGAAAATATCATAAAAGAAAACATATATTAGGTATTAGAGTGCGAGTAAAGTGGTGAAGTATATTACAAAAAGCACTTTTCTATTTAATAAAAATTTGTGATTTCTTAATGGCATTGTGATGGGTTAGATGTGACTTGTCCCCGATGTGTGGTTGTTAAAAACATTACAGCCACTAAAGAAATGCTAAAGACTTTGCCCAAAGACAATAGGAACAATGGCTAGAAGGCTTCTCAAGAATTGACAAGATCATGTCTATCTCAGTCTTGGGAGTATAAAAGTAAAAATTATTTTGAGCAGAGATCAGTGGGGCACCCTGCTTGCCCAAGAGGACCTGGGAAATTGCTTCACTATGCTCAGCCACACAAGAATTTAGAGGCTACTGCATCCGTGTTTCCTAGAGGCTTGGCTACTGCATCCGTGTTTCCTCAAGATGGGAGCAGACACTGGGAGCAACCACGTGGTGCTGGATCTGTAGGATTTTAGGATGC
This sequence comes from Xerus rutilus, assembly GCA_028644305.1. Lineage (NCBI taxonomy): Eukaryota > Metazoa > Chordata > Mammalia > Rodentia > Sciuridae > Xerus > Xerus rutilus. The sequence goes on from CM053400.1 coordinate 108,462,288, forward strand.
TGGTGTTAGGGGATCATGGAGCCATCTATCAAGGTTTCAAAGGAAGGCCTGGGAGATCAAGCAAAGTGTAGCAGGTGTGGTGATCCCATAGGACGGACCTGAGAGGTCATTGCATGGAGAAGTGAGGAGGAAGTCGAAGCTGCAGTAGAGACCCCCAAGATTAAGAAATGCCAGTACTGGAGAATATCTACCAAGGAATGCTGCAGGAATAGAGCACAGATAAGCCAACAGAGAGGCCATGTGGGCTGCAACTGTCAACGCCATAGGGGTAGAGTTATGTAAGCCCTTTGAAGAGAACATCACCTGCCATGTGCCCCAGATGCTGGACATGGAAGTAAAAAACTTGTTTGTTCAGCTGGATTTTGGTCTTTCTTTGGTCCCAACTCTTCATTTTATGCTCCTGTTTCTCCTGTTTGGAATGGAAGTGTTTATACCTTTATATATTGGATGTTTATAACTTTATATATTGTATGTATGTAACTTGCTTTTGATTTTTACAAGGGCTCATGCTGAGAGTTTGACTCTCAGAGTAGACTTTGAACTTTGACTTTTAGGCAATCCTGAAACTTTTAAAACAATAGGGACTCCTGGAAATTGACTAAATGTATTTTGCATTGTGAGATGGGAATGAGCTTTTGGGGGTCGGGGCTAATGTTATACTTTATATGTGAGATATTTCCCAAAAGCTCATGTGTGAAACAATGCAAGAAGGTTTAGAGGTAAAATAATTGGGTTCTGAGAGTATTAATCCAATCACTGAATTAATTTCCTGATAAAGATTAACTTGATAACTGTATGCTGGTAGGGTGTGGCTGGAGGTGGGTCCCTCGGTGCATGCATTTAGGGTATATATTTTGTTCTTGTTAAGCAGATTCTGATTCCTGGTATGATGTCTTGACCCACTTCTCTTCACCACACTCTTCCAGTGTAATGTTTCACCTCACCTTGAGCCCCAAAGAATGGAGCCGGCTATCTATGGACTGAGGTCTCTGAAATCATGAGCCCCCAGAATAAAGTTTTCCTCCTTTATAATTGTTCTTGTTAAATCTTTTTGGTCACAGAGGTAAAAAAGCTGACTAAAACAGCATTCAAAGGGATATGTATTTTCCCACCTTTTTGATTAAAGGACAACTCTAAAATGATATTTACAAATTAACATTTCTAGATGAGTCATGTTCAACTTTCCTGTTTTCATCTTGAAACTCTTGTGGTATACATTCAACTTTCAGTTGTAAATTTCTGAGGATAAATTCTGTCTCTCTTTTTAAATAAAAAAATATAATTATGATTAATATAGCTATGATTTACAATACTCTATGAATGGTCATTGGTTTGAGTTGTTTAAGAATAATTCAACTTATAGTTTTTTAATATTTTGAAAGAAATAGTATTTGTTCAAAAAACTATCTGTATTTCCTTCCCATATATTATTGAAAAAACAATTATATAGCACTTTTAGTGAGTCAGGTCTATGCACTTCACATGTATTATCTTGTTAAATGTTCACAACAACTTCAAGAGGACTGTATTTTTATTAACACATTAGAAGACATCTAGTCTTATATAGTTTAAATTCTTTGAGTACTCACTGATGGTGAGCGGAAAGCTGAAATTCACATCCAGGTGGTCAATGTCAGACTCTGGGCTCCTACCATCATGCTCTGGTGCATCTTCCTGATGCCTATTGAGGAGGAACTCCCTGAGGACTCTGAAGTCTCAAATAGCACCTATTCTACTTGAAAAATATAGTGTAATTTAACTTTTCAAGCACTGATTCTTATAATCCAGGCACATAGTAATTGGTTGAGAGGTACTTAATAATCAGAGAGATTTGGGTCATGCCAAATATACCTATATACAGTGTGGTTCCAGAGGATAGTTCATCATACTTTATTTCATGTTAACTGTTGCAAAAGTCAATCCTGTCTCTCCTTTATAATTCCAAGGTCATGGTGGAAGAAGTAGAAATTTCTCAGAAACATTTATGTAAAAGCTTCTGAAACATGACAGGGTAGGAGGGAAAAAACACTCATTGCCATGAACACCAGGGTGAATGAAATTATTTTCTTGACCAAACTAACAGTGTTTCTGCAATCCCATTTGTTCAAAGAGAGTTCTCATTGGTAGCAAGCAAAGAACTTGTTTTACAGAGAAATCATCAAATGAGGCTAATTTCTATACTTTCTTAATATTTTCAAACAACTAAATTAGTGGAAAGCCAGTTACATTTACATCTTCACAGCACCTTACCTGGATTATCTAAAGAACTCAAGAGTATTTTGCACATTTTTTCTCCATGCTTATGTGGTGGGAGAACTTTATTTTTAGTATTTGTCTTCCAAAATATGTGCTTTTTATAACAAAATAAATTATAAATTCTTCAAAAAAAATTTTCAAGTTCCTTGTTTGTAGTATTTTTCTCTACTCATGTATGTATTTTTTATATAAAATGGACACAAATGCAAGTTTGGGCCTTTTGCTTTTTATAAAAAATAACACTTTAATGTGATATTTTTAGTTTAATCTTTTCTGAAGTGTTTGTGTGTGTGTGTATGTGTGTGTGTGACAATATGATTTTACTGCTTTAGAATTCTGTGACACCTAATAAATATCATGCTTTTAAAGCAGTTTCAATAATAATGATATCTCCCATTTAAATGTTGTCTTCTATAAGTCAGATACTGCAGGAAGCACTTAGCATACACCATATGATAAACTTTTAAAGATCACCATTGTTATTCTATTACATACACAGGGAAACTAAACTCAAAAATAACTTGATCAAGCCTTTGTAACTTGTAAGTTGCAACATAAAGATATATTTTAGGTTGGACATGGTGGCGCATACCTGTAATCACAGCACTTTTGGAGGCTGAGACAAGAGAATTGCTAGTTCAGAGCCAGCCTCAGCAATGGCAAGGTGCTAAGCAACTCAGTGAGACCCTGTCTCTACATAAAACCCAAAATACGGCTGAGGATGTGTCTCAGTGGTCGAGTACCCCCGAGTTCAATCCCCAGTACCAAAAAATATAAAGTACATTTCAGACTCTCCTAATATACATTCGCATTTCATACTTAAACATTTTGCAATGTTTTACTATTCCTTGCTTCTGTTCTTTTACAAGAGGACAAGAAATTCATTGGGAAATGAGGAAATTGAGGGTGTGAAAGGTTCTGTGATTTCCTCATGTGAATGGTGCTGGTGAAGTAGTTAAAAAACATGTACCCTGAGTAGTTCTGAGCTTAAACCAGCATGTCACTGAAATAATTGTTTGATCATTTGCCTGAACCAAAAAGTCTCAATGTGTTTCTGGCATACACTCAAGTTCTCAATACTGAATTATAATTGCCCTTTTGTAACACATATTCTCTCCTTACATCACAATTAACATCTTTATTCATTCATTTAACACTATTTTGACCTAAAACAACATGAACCAAGGAACATAGTAGACTTATAAATAAGACTCACAGAATCCTATTTTCAAAGAATACCTATTATGGTGGGATTGGGAAACACTCAGAGAGCTATAAATAATGATGTAAGTATTGAAAGTGTGTTCAGAGTTCTGTCAACAAACACCGCATGCATAACTCACCTTTACTGTATTGACTACGCCACATGGATGCATTTATTTTGTCTTCTCTTGTATTGTCAGTTAAGAATATGACAATCCAGCAGTAAAAATAACAATTAAAACTGTGTAGGCTTCTGATAACAGCACCAAAAGGCATGAAGCAAAAACTGACAAAAATGAAGGGAGAAATAGACAAATGATAGTTCAGAATCTCACTTTAAATAATGACTTGAATGACTAGGAAGATGATCAGTCATTAAAATATTTCTGTAAAATAAACCAATTAAATCTAGCAGACATCTGTATATTACTCCATCAAAAAAATCAGAATATGCATTCTCATGTGCACTTGGAATATTCTCCAAGATAAATCATATTCTAACTTATAATATAAATTTCAATACATTTAAAATGACAAAAATAATTCCAAGTGTTTTCCAGCTACAATTGAATGTAATCAGAAATCGATAACAGAAAAGAATTTGGAAACTCATAAAGATGTAGATATAGAAAGAATACTCTAAACAACCAGGGAACCAAAGAAAAAATTAAAAAAAAAAGTTAGAAAACACTTTGAGATGTGTAATAATGAAGACATGACATACCAAACCATACTAAAAGCTCCAGTGATACTTGGAGAAATTTATCCTTTTGTTAATTTAAATCTAAACCTGCCTCCATACACTTTACCTATAAATTTTGTCCATACGTAGTGAACTACAACCTAACTTGATGTGTAAACAGACTGCAATCTATTCTTGTAACAAGTAGCTGAATCTTGGCCAATCACAAGTTCCCAAGTATTCAAATCATGTTCAAATAAGGCATACATGAGCTGTTTCTACCTCATTCTGTTTTCTGTTTGACATTTCCTTTTCTTTGCCTATAAATATAAACCAGTTATGGGACAGGGTGTAGCATTTTAAATTATTTTCAACCTGTCTCTGCATTCTAGAATTGCATATAAATTCAATTAAGATCTGCAAACCTAAAGGTGCTGCAATTTTATCTTTTACACCTTAAATGCCTAAATTAAGAAAGAATAAAAATCTTAAATTAATAACCTAGTCTTTAATCTGACAACCTGAACAAAGAAGAGAAAATCAAATCTAAAGCCAAGTTAACAAAAATATATATATATAAATTCGAGTAGAAATTAGTGAAAAGAGAATTAAAAATTACATAAAATTAATGAAATCAAAGCTGATTCTCTGCAAAGATCAACAAAATTTACAAAGCTTTAGCAGAATTGACCCAGAACAAAAGAGGGAAGTTTCGGATTACTGGGATCAGAAATAAAAGAAGAAATATTACTACTTACCTTGCATAAATAAGGATTACAAAGGAGTGACACCAGTACTGAAACACTCTTTCTGAAAATAAAAGCAGAGAGAATATTTTTTAACTCACCCTCCGAGGCCAGCACTGACTGTCCTGATAGCAAAATACTCATAAGAGGGTCTTTGCATGTCCCTTGCTTTCTTAACATGAGCAAGTCCCTGGGCTCAATCCCCAGCATTGCAAAATAAAAAACTGAGGGAAAAAGAAAAGAGAAGAATAGCACAGAGCAATATCTTTTGTGAATATGGATGCAAATATATACAACAGAGCACTATGTAAGTAAATCCAAAAACATATGTTTATACATAATGATCAAATGACATTGATCTCAGGAATGTAAAAAGTTAGTTTAAAAACTGAAAGTCAATTTATATAGTACACCATATTAATAGAATAAAAACTAAAAATAACATCAACTCTATAGGTTCAGGGAAAACATTTGGCAAAATCCAACACCATTTCATCATGAAAACATTCAACAAGTTAGTATTAGAAGGAAGCATCTTTAACCTGATAAAGATTACCTATGAAAAATGCACAGATATCATCATAATTAGTGGTGGAAATTGGATATTATTCTTTTAAGTTCAGGAACCAAAACACAGGTGTTCACTCTAGCCACTTATATTCAACATTTTCCTGTAGTTTTGGGCCAAGGAAAAGCAACAGAAGTGTCCTATATTGGGAAATATTAAAACTATCTCTACTTACAGATGACATAGCCTTGGATATAGAGTACAGCCAAAAAATTGGCTCCAACTAATGACCAAGTACTACAAAGTTACAGTATATAATCAATATAAATATCAATTGTATTTCTATATACTGCGGTAAACATTTTTAAAATAAAGAACAACTCCATTTATAATAGAACAAAGAACAAAATGCTTATAAAATAAATTTAACCCCGGTGATACAAATCTACACACTGAAAATTATACATAATTTCTGATTAAAATTGAAGATTTACATAAATGGAAAATCATGTCATGTTCATGGGTCAAAACAATAGTGAGAAGATGTCAGCACAAAATTTGATGTGGCTCTTGTCTGAATTCTGACATTTTTTTAAAAAAATTGAAAATCAATTTTAAGTTTAAGTGAAATTGCAAAAAAAAATGGAATAATTCAGAATGATTTTGAATAATCAAAACAATTTTGAACAGTGATTACTAGGGACTGGGAAGGACGCCAGGGAGATAGAGTGGAAGAATAGCAGATATGATCAATTCATGCTGTATGCATGGATGGAAATACCACACTTAATTCCATTAATATGAACAATTAATATTTGTTAAATAAATAAACAAAATAAAACAAAAACAATCATGACAAAGAACAATGTAGGAGGATGAACAATCCCCAGTTTTTACATCTTAGAACAACAAAGCAACAATCAAGACACTAGCAAAAGAATAGTCAAATAGATCAATGGAATAGAATATAGATTTCAAAAATAAAATTATGTGGTCAATAAATTTATTGCAAGATTGCCAAGGCAATTCATTGAGGGAAAGTAAAATCTTTTAACAAATATTTCTAGGATGAGTGGATACAAACATTCAAAGGATGAAGCTGTGTTCTTATTTCATAATATTTACAAAAAATAACTAAAAATGAATTTGAGACTATAAGTATATATTCTTAGAAAAGAGAAAAGATGAAATTTTCATGATCTTAAATTTGGCAAGAAATTCTTAAATATGACATTAAAAGCAGGGGCAACACAAGAAAGAAACAGATAAATGAGACTTCATTCAATTAAGCACTTTTTTTTTCTTTTTTCTTTTTGCTTCAAAAACACCATGAGAAAAAGGAAAAAGGCTAGTAATGAAAAGTGAAAAAGTGCTTGCAAATTATATATCTGACCATTGTACAATCTCCTATTCCTGGATTCAGAGCTGTATATCTGGACACTGGACATAGGAATATTTCAAGCACAGGCAAGTCTTTATTAATATCTTTAGCTTGAGCCAGAAGGAGGCAGCACATGGGGAACAGAAATCTCACACTAACTCAAGAAAAGAAAAAATGTTGATCTCTTATGGCACCTAGGAAGTAGGCAGGAACTCTATCTATTGAAGTTATCACATAGAGAGGTAGATTTAGTCACACCTCTACTCTTCTTCATAATGCTTCTTGATGTATGGCTTGTCTCTTGCCCTCTTAAGTCTCTATCAAAGGGTGGGCATTTTACTATGCTAATAAGGTAAAAGTAATTATGGGTTACTTTAGTTAATCTACTACACATGCCTTTGCACCTAATCACCTAGAATTTTCCCTCATAATCTGGGAAAGTCTCTAATACTATTGTTTTCAAAATAGGGCAGACCCTGCTTTGTCTGGCTTTAGTGAATGCATCTTCTGACCACATCATCACAGAGGGCTGAGCTGATTTTTCCGAGACTCTTATCTCCTGGCATGTTATTTTGCATCATAGCCTTGAAGATTAGTTCACTTTTTAACTCCTAATTTTGTGTTATATCTATTAATTTCATAAAACTGAGCTGGCTTTGTTGTCTTCTTTCCTCTGAGATATCTTACATCTTAGTCCTGAGGAGGTTCTGTTTTTCATGGAGATTCCTGACTGTATCAATAAGGGAATGCTATCCAGAATAATATATAAAGAATTTGTACATCTAAATAAGAAGACAAATAACACAAACTGAAAGCTAACAAAGGAATGGAATAGACCTTTCTTTAAAAAAATTATAGAAATGACTCATAATCACATGAAAAGATATTCATCATTACTGAAAACTGCCAAACCATAATTAAATACTACATTTTACTCACAAGGATGACCAGAATAAAAAATCATATAATAATAATTATTTGGAAGGATGTGGAGAAATTGGAACTTTTATACACTGTTGTTGAGAATTTAAAATGATTAAATTAAATCTCCAACCTGGAAAACAGTTTGGTGATTCCTCAAATGATTAGAGTTACCATATTGTGGGAATGAGGCAGGAAGGTAGGCTTCCCATAGACAGGATAAGGGCCTCAGAGAAGAGAAAGAAGAGAAGAGAGCATCATGCCATCTAGGAAGGAGACATCATGTCTGGAGAACATCCTGTGACTTGCTGCCCCTGATAGCTTCAACTACAATAGCTCTTCCTTAGCTACCCCAACCCTACCCCTAGCAATAGCTGCCCACCAAATCTACCCTTTCCCTTGCTTCTTCTCCCCAGCAGACCTACCCACCACAAGACTGGACCTGTCCTCTTATTTATGTAAATAATGGATTGACATGATGCACTTCTGATTGGCTTATTAAACTCAATGCTTAAAGAGCTTGATTGGTCCATGATTTCAGGGGCATCCTTTGCCCCAGAAATCACCTGTGCTGTGTCATCAGATATGTTTTTAAAAACCCCTACACAACAGACACCCACTAGCAACCCTTTCTTGGGACCCCTTCCACTTCAAGAACTCTGCTTTCTCTCTTTCTATTATTCTAATAAATCATATTACTTTGATTTTATCCTTGTGTCCATGCATTTCATTGTTTGAATTTGCAACATGAAGAACCCACCCATCCACATTCTGTGTTGCACTATGATCCAGAAATTTCACTCCTTGATATATACACAAGATAAAATGACAACATATGTTCACAAAAAATTTTTGAACATGAATGTCTATGCTGGTATTACTTACATATTATGGTTTAGATATTAGTTGTCCCCCAAAAGTTCAATGCAAGAAGGTTTAGAGGAGAAATGATTGGGTCATGAGACCCTTAACCTAATCAGTGAATTAATCCCCTGATAGGAATTATCTAAGTGGTAACTGAAGGCAGGTAGGGTGTGGCTGGAGGAGGTAGGACATTGGGGGTGTGCCTTTGGGGTATATATTTTGTGTCTTCACTTTAGTGAAGTCTGTCTCTGTTTCCTGATCATCACGTTGTAATTAATTGGGAGAATTTATCTTGCATCTATGGTTCACGTGAGAAAGGAATTTAAGAAGCAGATGCAGTGGCATTCAGGTCAGAAGGTTTATGTAAAGAGAAGACAGGATGTATCCTGATTATGCATATAAACCTCAGTAAGGAACAACACAGCACATTGGCAGCCTTCAATTGCCTTCTGTAGCAAAGAACAGAATTAGTAGTTTTAGTTATAAGCCTGATAATGAAAATCTATTTTTATATAACCATACAGTAATAAAGAATGATGTCTCCTAAAGTTAGTTTTTAAATCAGGTTTTAGCAACTTTCAGTACTTAAAAATGACACGTTTTTTGTCAAACTAGCATCTTATAAGTTGCTCTTCTATATACCACTTCAATCAGAAGTTCACAGAAAATCTCTGGTTTTAGTAAAGGTATTATTATTATTATTATTATTATTACTACTACTACTACTACTACTATTACTAATAGTAATATCAGTAGTAGTTATAGTTTGGATATGAGGTATCTCCCAAAAGCTTCTGTATTAATGGAAGAAAACTTACAGGGGAAATTATTGGATTGAGAGAGGTAACCTAATCAATCCATCCTTGTATGAAGTGACTGGGTGGTAACTCTAAACATGTGGGGAAGGGTGTGACTGGAGGAGTGGGGTCACAGGGGTTATGCCCTAGAAGGATTCACGTTCTCTATGGTTCTCTATGGTCCTTTCCTTCTTCTCCTCTTTTCTCTCTCTCATTCTTCTCTCTTCTCTCTCCTTCTCTGGCAGCTTTGAGGTGAACAGTTCCCCCCTGCCCTTCAGCCATGATGTTCTGCCACATCTTGTGTGCAGAACCATGGAGTCAGCTGACCGTGAATTAAATCTCTGAAACTGAGTCAACATAAACTTTCACTCCTCTAAGTTTTTCTGGTTAGCATTTTGGTGAGAAGACACAAGCTACTCAACTACCATTTTCCAGAAAAGAAAATTGAGACTTGAAGATATTAAAGGATTTTGACTACTGAGTGATAAAGTGTGATCTGAAGTTAATATTCAATTCCATGCTTGTACATTCTCTTGGTGGTGTCTTATTGGCTATCTGTGTAATTTTATTAGTCAAACACTTGTTTTTTATATGTAAGTGGCAGCAGCAGACATATAAGGTTGTTTTTTATCTTTTAAAGATATCTAAGAGTTGCTTAATATAAAGCTTCTTAACCTATTATTGTTATCCTATTTAAAGCAATATGACAGCCTTTGTAAATGCAGTCAAGTTGCAGCTACATTTTGTTTTCCTTAGCAGCAATTACGTCTATTGTTGGTTATACTTGATTTTTTTTTTTGTCCATTTTCACTGTGTAGGCAAAAAAGATAACCCTCTGGTAATGAGAAATAATTTCCCACAGAGATTAAGCTCCACTGTAGTTTCATAGATACTGTGGTAAGAAAAACATGTATTACAGATTGAGGGAAGTCTCAGAGGCAAGTGGTGGGAGGAAGTTCTACTTAGCTTTTTTTTTTTTTTAAACCAATTACAACGCTCAACATTTTGAAGACAAGAAATGCTTTAAAGTTTCCATGGGAAAATTTCTTATGAGATTTTGTCTCAAAACTGAGAGTCAGAATTTCAGAACTGCAACTTGAGAATCAATAATTCAAATTTACAAAAAACCATAGATCATGATGAGCAGATAAAATTCAAAAGCAATGTCAGACAGTTTTCTAGCTTATGGATAGAGATTCAAGTAGAAGTAAATTAGACACACGATACAGAGTCACTGTATAGATAGTTAATATTATGGGCCCATCCTTGAGTGTTACTTAGGACAGGGGAGCTCCTTAGTGAGGAATTTGGAAAAACTTTGAGGAAGCACCCTCAAGGTTATTGTTCGGGGCCATCTGACTGATGAGCTCTTGGTGCCTCAAAACTTTCAGCCTTTGATCCTGTGAGTTTTGGAACCTGGCCAGTTCCCACCTCACAGAGATTTTACAGCCTAAGGCCAGCTGCATAACGCTGGACTGCATGTTGGGAGGGGTTGCTGTGTCTTTTTAAGCCCTCCAAAGGAGAGAGAAGACAGAAGAAGGAGAAGGATTTCATCTGGACAGAAGAAGAAAAAGGGGCCCATCTGGATGGAAGGAAGAAGGTATCCAACTGGACCGGAGCAAGAGAGAAGGAATCCAACTCGACAGAAGAAAGGGATCCATCTGGAAAGAAATTTCAACCGGGGAAGCAAGAATCTGATATTTTGAGTAAGAAGAAAGAAACTGATGAGAAGAAGGAAACTGACTTGCGAGGTGGAAGGCAGATTCTCACCTGTGCTGTTTTACCCCACTCTTGGTGTTGCTGATTTTACCCAAGGCTGGGTGTTGAAGGTGATGATGACGCTTTAAGTGGAAAAGAAGGATTCACACCTGTGATGCTTACCCTATCCTCGTTGTTGCTGATTTTGCTGATTTTGCTGATTTTACCCGAGGATAGGTGTTGAAGGTGTTGATGCTGTTGTG
>CM053400.1:108473706-108491020 GCA_028644305.1 Xerus rutilus
TCACATGAAGTACAGCAAAGTTTCAGTCAAAGACAGACCACATATATGATGGTGGTCCATAGATTATAATGGAGCTGAAAATTCTTGTTGCCTAGTGACATCATATCCATAGTAATAACACAATAGCACAATAATAGTAATAACATAATAACACAATTATGTTATGTTTAATAACATAAACACATTACTCATGTGTTTATGATGCTGCTGTTATAAACAAGCCTACTACATTGCTAGTCATAGACAAGTGTAGCATTTTCAATTACATACGGTACATCATAATAAGCAATTTTGTTGCTGACTTATTCATTTATTATACTATTTTTATTATAATTTTAGAGTATGTTCCTATGTATTAAAAAAGTTATTACAAAGCAGTATGTTGTGTAATTTAGCAGCCTCTTATATCTCATTATTACTGCATCTCTTGATTGCATCAAGAGCATGTTGAATACTTTGCAGGACCAGCTAGGTCTACATACTCTGCGATATTCCCACAAGGAAAATGCTGAACAATACATTTCTCAGACTGTTTCTCTATCCTGCGTAACTGAATATTGATTCTGAGCTAGCCAGATTAGCCTTTCTTGTCAATGAGAATGTCTCAGACTAAAAATTGAGGTGACTTGGCAATACGTGACTCTTACTGGCTCCATTTTCCATGCCTTATGTATAATTTTCCTAACTTTTTTTTTGGAAATGCTTTCTTCTAAGTCTTTGCCTTTTTGTTGGGTTCTAAATAACATTAGTCTCATTTCTACTCCACCTCAATCTTCACATAACATTGTTCATTGTTCCTGACACTTATTAAATTTCTCATTCTTACCTGCTTTAATAACAAAAAGTTGCAAGTGGACAAGTACTTACATTACCTATCTAAATGACCCTGGGAAGCACATTTTAGCTACCCAGATTTCCTCATCTTGGAAATTGGGGAAGGAAAGGAGAAATAAGACAATATTGATCCAATACAAAAGAATGGAAATTTACAAAATAATTTTCTAGATACTTGACATTTAGACTCGTAGTTCTGAAAATCAATGAGATTAAAAATAGAGATTTAATGTAATTATTTTAAAAGAAGAATTATATGGATCAAATCATGAATATGGCATAATGAATCCCATTATTATGTGTTATCATAATATGCCAATAGAAATAAATTATGTGAGAGAGAGCTGGCCTGAGGGCTTCCGCAGTACATAGTACAACTATATCAGGTTTTTCAATCATGAGCTTTTGGCCTCCATAGTTCCATAATGTAACAATAGCCACATTCCTGTGAATAGCAGCAAGGTGCTAATGGAATAGTCACACCCTATGCACCCTGTAGGGCTTGGAGGACAAAGGGCCTCTTAGCATATATAAAGAGGGACCTGAGCTCAATAAAGGAGGAGTCTCGGAGGAGTCTCGGAGGAGTCTAAGAGGAGTCTGAGAAGAGTCTCTTGCCTTGTGCTGTGTGTGTGTGTGTGTGTGTGTGTGTGTGTGTGTGTGTGTGTGTGAGTGATTTTTCATCCGCGGCTCCCTCGCCTGACTCGGTTTCCCTTTGTGCTGGCGCGGGCGCTGGCAAATTAAATTATTAAAAAAGCAATTTGAAGCCTCTAATCTATATCAAATATGGAGGTGTTTTACTTTGGCTTTTTGCCTCCACAGAATTTGAGAACAGGTATGCCTGAGTTCATTAGTATCCTAAAATATCAGACACATTGATGAAATTTCCAGTACGACACAGTCATGTGGAAAATCGTTTTCCCATTTGCTCTTTAAGCTGCTTCAGTCCTGTGACCCAGAGAGTTAGCCAGTGTAGTGATTAGCTCTCAAACAGACTGTTAATATGCAGAAACTGCAGATGCTTACCTGTGGTACAAGCAGAAAGCTCAGGATATTAAAGTAATAATGCATGAGAAGCTGGTGCCACTAGATGACTCGCTGTGTGCATTCGACAGAGGAAGGCACAGGCACAGACATTCTTTTATCCACATTTGCTGTCAGGCTGTGGAACACTTCACATAATGAGCAACTTTCCCTGCAGAGTAAAGTGGCATCAATTAGAAAATAAGCTTATAATTAAACCTTTACCTTTGAAATAATGTATTTGCATAATTCCCCAAGGCAGCATGTACATAAAGCCAATGCTTTTTTCCCATCCAAACAATTGCTGACTTCATCATTTGCTAATGAAAGACAAGAGATGTAAGGTCTGGTATGCTTACAGAGTTCTGTTACCTTATGGATGTTATATCAGCAGGGTTTTCAAAGTTGTATTAAGCAACTGCAAGCTGATTCCCTGAGGGTTTTACATGCACAGACTAATTTATCTAAATCCCTTCAGTCCTCAGTGAAGAGCATCAGTGCTCTGTTGTTTATTGGGTACCTAACAGAATTCATGCAATCCCTTCATCTGTGTAGAAATCTAATGATTTTCAGAGTCAATGTTTTTAATTCTTTGTGTTGTTCATTATACTGGTTGCCGGAAAAATAACTGCCTAACCAAGCATGCTTTTCTTCAAGATCAATTTCTTTCCCGTAAGTAACCATGAAGTGTATCATATTGCAGTTAAGCCTATTCCTCAGTGAGGTCTTAAAGTGCTACTCTCACCCCAAGGAGTGCCTTGTTTTCAAAGCTTCAAGGTAGTAAATATTGCAACAAATCATTCCCTCAGAATAGTATCTCTTAACCAGGAAAGCAGGGAACACTGAGTGGTTAAGGCCGCCAGGGTCAGACCCGCTCTTCTAGCTGGCTGTAAATGGCGTTGTTTGTAGAAACTTGCCCATCACCTCAAAGAGATTAAAACAGACACTGAGATAAACTTTAAAAAGGTTGAGAGAGACTTGAAACTTCTTTATGCTAAATTTCTGGACTGTTTTTCTCCTTTTCTTGGGAATGTCTTATATTCCACGATAACAAGTAAAAAGTTTGAGGAGAAAACAGAATGTACACATTCTGAAAGTCCAACCCTTATTCCTTCCATTTCCCCTTTGAATTTTTCATTTCACCTTAGTTATTTTTCTTTTCTTCCTTCTTCCCTTATACTTTTTTTTTTATTCCTTATTCTGTTTTCTTTCCCTCTCTCATTTTCTATCTTGTTCATTTGTCAAGATGTTTGCATGACAGTAAAAAACATTCTTATTTTTTTCTTTTCCTGACGGGATTTAACAAAATGCTTTTGTTGTTGTTTTGTGTGTTTATTTTTATTTTATTTTATGGGTGATTTTCAATAAAAATGTTATCATCTAAGGATCTTGGTTTCCTTGTCTTTGCTTAATAAAGAATTGAATAACAGGACACAAAGACAGGGAGAATTTATTGCAAAAGAATAAATAACAAAGTAACAGACTTCTCAGAAGAGAAGAATCCCTGAATCTGGACCCCAGAGTTCAGAGGCTAAAAGGAAAGTACTGGCTTCTTTTTATGGGCTTTGAGTTCTCCCACTCCACGTTCCCATCACTATCATTCACTGGCACTCCCTACCCATGCTTCTATCTTAGTCTTTTTATTGAATCCACTGCTTGTGTGCACAAGCACGGAAGTGTCTGTCTGATTGGGTGCCTTGCTCATGTCGATGAGCAGCTTCATGGGAAGTTTATCACACTGGAGGACTCTCTTTGTGATCATACTGTCTGGGCCTGCCCCTGACTTTCTCATTTACCATTTTGTCCTGACAGCCTACCAAGTTCTAAATCTCCCTCAAAAACAAACACTAACAGATGAATTCTGGAAACCTGTTAGGCTCATGTAGCCTTCTTGTAGGTATTCATAGTTTTCATGGACATGGTCAAGTTTATGAGAAGACTGCATTACATGTGGGTGGTATTTATAGAATTGAAAATTTGACCTTCAATTTATTTTTTTCCTAAATAAATTTAGAACATTCCAAGCAAGCACTTCTCATGGAACATGTTGGGAGAATTTCACTGTAGTTTAGGGTCCTTGAGAACAGAACAAGGGCTTATGTCTCCTGATTCTCAACTCACCATCCCATCCAGGAAGGGCAATACATAAAAGCATAAGGCAGCATTTCCTGAATTTTCTAGAAGTTTGAAATCTGATTCTCAAATTGAGTTTAAGTCCTGCTTCCTAAAATGTGCATTCATTTCATGCTTCAATTTCTTTCTACTAAATTTATAACATATATTTTCTATGTGGAGGTAATTCAGGCATATAAAAACTATTATGTCATTATCTCATATCATTATATCTTTTCACTGAATGAACTTTACTTTTGACAAAGCAGTACTGATGTCTTCTTCATCTGAACTATATATTGCATGGTGTCAAACTGTCCCCACAGCATTTTTCACTGTCCTTGTATAAAAGCATCATTTTTTATGATTATACATGTCCTTAATTTGAAAATATCTCCACCTACTCTATTAATTCAAGTGTTTTCTAGATAAAAAGCATTATGTTTGATTTGCTGGCACTGACATAAAGAAGTTCACATACCTAAGCACAAGGTGAAGATATATGTCCAGTCTAGTCTATGAGGTAAAGATGATCTCCTTAAGGTTGGTCCATTCTTATCTCTGGCAGTGTGTTCCTCTCCTGAAGATTATGAAAAGCAAAAGTCTACACTTTCATATGTTTTGGCAGCAAGGATTCTAGGTGAAAAATAAGTTTCAATCTTCATTCCTTGATATTGGAGTGTAAAGACAAAAAGAAGTTCATATTTTGCCGCCTTTTTAGCAGCTGTAAAACAGGATTACAAAGACGGCTTTCTCTTTCTGCTGTTATTTTACTTTGCTTTCTTCTTCCTGCAGCAATGTTCCAATGTCTAGTCTTTCATTTCTTTGTGTCAGGGAGGAAGTAGCCACATTCATATTTCCAAGGTGGCCACCAGCTTGAAGAAGCTTTCTGATTCTGAGTTTGATCCTTGGTTTTAGTTATCATAGTCTGTTATTCCACTCAGTAGCTCCAGTAGTGATCTTTAAATGTCCCAAATTTACAATAGTGCTGTAGATAGTAGTTCTCCCAATGGATTAGTTTTGGGAGACTTTCCTTCCTAGTCTAGACCTAGTTACACATTTCTTCCAAGGATTTTGTGAGCACAAGTGTATGAAGTCATTCCCTTCATTAAATTGGTATAGCACATTCTGTTTCTGTCTCAAAGTCTTGATTAATAACAAACATATTTGCTACCAGAGAAATTAATGTCAGTATCTTGAAAGATACTTGAAAGATACTTTGAAAGAAAGAAAATTGTAGTGGTTATCAAACTAGAAATAGGGCAAAGGCAATAAGGATTTATACATTGTTGAATATGTGATTCAGACTATCCATAAAACCCAATGCAAGAAGTAATTCAAATTATTGTAATGATTTACCCAGAATGAATTTTTCATTGAAGACATATTTAGGATATTGATTGATTAGTAGAGTGGAAATGGAATCTAATGTCGATCTAAATTTAACTCTGGGATTTTAAAAAGAAAATCTTCATGAATGAAGCTGCATGATAACATGCATGCAGATTCTGTATTTGTTTCTCATTAACTTCCTAGGGCCAAGTATTATGTGGCTAATACAACTGCTATTTCCCAAATAGCCAAAAGATGGGACCATCTTTGGCTTGAGTTTTGTATGAATGTTGAAAGTATAACCTATTTCTTAATCAGAAAACTTTTTTGTTGTTCCACATTTATACATGCACACAATATTATCATGGGGTGGCCAGCACCTCTCCAGGGAATTCTTGCCTTCTCAGAAGGATAAGCCTCCTGAGAAATTAAAGTCTTGAATAATTAGTAAAGAACAAAAGACAAAGAAAAGATAGTTTAAGAAGTTTGACCCCCTGATAGGTCCAGTCCACATAGGAGCTGGAGCTAGACAATAAGAAGATGGCTCCCGTGGTTTACTTAGTGGGAGTACATCAAAGTACATCAAAGAGTACATGGATAAGGTTTCAAGGGCAGAGTTTCCCAGTCTTGCAGTCAGCAGGTTGATTGGCATCTTGGCAGGTCACACCCAACTCAGAGGGGCTGTGCAGCTACAGCAGGTCTCCCTATCTCCGGTGCTGTGTGGGAACTTTGGCAGAACTTGAATAGAGCTCACAATGAGTCAGGGCAGTCAACCAGAGGAAATGTCCACATGTCATTCCCAGACACCAGATTCTCCTATTCAATAGGCTATGATGTGCAATAGTCCACACACAGCCCATGGGCGGCTCTCTACACAATATAACAATGTAATATGGCCAATATCATTCCCTAGTATTTCCACTCTCCCTGGTCCCTTTTCTCTACTGATCTCTCTTTGGTTTTCATGAGATTCTCCACATATACCTTTCTTTTCCTTTTTCCTCTCTCATTGTTACATATGGGAGAAAACATATACCCTTGACCTTCAGAATTTGGCTTATTTCACTTAACATAATGCTCTCAAGTTCCATCCATTTTTCTGAAAATGGAATAATTTCATTTTTTCTTTATGGTTGAATAAGACTCCATTGTGTATATAATCAGGATACTTTTAAGAGAGAAAGGATGAACTGTTGTTAATTATATCAGGATGATAAACATTAACTGAAACTCTTTCATGTAAAGTAAAAAAGTAAAATGGGAAGTGTCACCCATCAACCAACATTAAGTTGGTTCCTTTATATCCTGGAGGGAGCAGCAGCTTTCCTTCACCAAAATGTAAAAGAACAACTTACAGTAGGAAAAATTTATTTTGGCTCATGGTTTCTGAGGCTTCAGTTCATGGTCAGTCAACTCCATTGCTCTGGGCCTAAACTGAGGCAGAAAATCATAGCAGAGAGTGTAATGAAGAAAAGTTGCTTAGTTTACTGAAGCCAATAAGCAAAGAATGGGAGAAAAAGGGGCCTGGACTAGATAAACTCTTGCAGGGAATGCTCCCAGTGACTTACTTCCTTGAAAGAAGTCTTACCTCCCAGTAGTCCTTTCAACTATCAATGAATTAGTCCAGCAAATGAATTAATCCACTAATTAGGTCACAGCCCTAATAATTAACTAAAAGCCCCACCTCTGAGCCTTTCTGTACTGGGGACTTTGCTTTCACCATATGAGCTTTTGAGTGGATACTTTATATTGAATCCATACAATATGTTTGTTTTCTTGATAGAGCTCCACATGTTCCTTACATTTTGTTCCCATTAAAAAATTATTTCTGTTGTTCAGACAATGATTTAAATTTTTTCTACTCAAGTTTATTTACTCTTCTTCCTCAAATCTGCTTTTGTACTCCTCTGATTAATTTTTTTATGTCAAATATTGTACTTTTTATATGCAAATTTGTTTTTGGTCCCTTTAAAATTTTTTATTTCTTTGTTGTTACTCTCATTTTGTTTATTCTCCTGTCTTGCTCAGTACTTTCTTGAGCTCTTTGTGAACCATCTTTAGGTGGTTGTTTTAAAATTTTTATCAAGTACATCTGATATCTGAACTTCATCATGAATGGTTTCTATCAATTTTTATTTTTCCTTAAAGGTCCAGGGTTTCCTGTCTGTCTCTGCCTTGTGATTTTGTTATTATCTTCTAAAACTACACATTTTATTTTATTATGTGGTCATGTTTGGGGTTGAATTTTCTCCTTCATCAAGGTTTATTCATTTATTTATATTTTAAATTGTTGAATGTGTCTTCTTATTTTTTAAAGGTCAGCCTAAAGTGAGAGTTTAAGGTATTCTTAGGATCTTTCCTGAGTCTACCACACACTGTTTATTTTTGAGTATCCTAATCCTTAAATATATGGCTACCAAAATAAGAAAACAAGGAAAAGAAACTGGTCTAATTCATGTTCATTTAAATCCTCTGGACATTCTCTCTGCACCTGGAGGTGAAGCAATGAAAGTCAGCTTCTCTGTCTGCACCTCTGCAGTGAAAAGTAGCAATCAAAAGTTAGAACATAAAACTCCAGCACTTGGAGAACAAGGAGATTGCTCAACTTCGTCTCAGCAAAACATATAAAAACCATGGCACAGCTGTCTGCCACAGAGATGGGAGATGTGGAAACAGTTGTCACTGAAATTGACCCAAATTAACCATATATTGCCAGTCATGTTTTCCCCTGGTTATTGTAACCATTTGTATAGACTCCAGAGTTCCTAAATAGTAGCTACAGTTTTTACTAGTGTAATAATTATCTAAGTGGAATGGCAGACTCCTAGCACTCCCTCTTCCTCTGCCATCTTCCTGGCATCATAATTCTCTATCTGGATTTTCTACCTGTTTTGCTTTTGTTTGAGAGATTTCTTACTATGTTGCTCAGGTTGGTATCCAACTTACTATGAGGCTCAGGTGATCCTCCTGCCTCAGCCTTCTGAGTGCTAGTGAATTCAGAATTAGACAGGTAGTCAGTGTGGATAGGTAAATTGAGTCAGATCAGATCAAGGAGGCCAAGTTGGGTTTGGGAAGTTGGAGAGGTATTGAAATGCTACTGCCTTCAGAGCCCTTCCTCTACCCTTATCAGGATAACCTGCTCCTGCTCCAATCTGTTGCTGAGGTAACCTGTCCCATAATTATGCCTCCTTCCTGCCCAGATCACTCCACATTTATTCATCAGCTTTTCACATTTGGTCATCCCATCGAGCATC
The DNA here is from genome assembly GCA_028644305.1 of Xerus rutilus. Classification (NCBI taxonomy): domain Eukaryota; kingdom Metazoa; phylum Chordata; class Mammalia; order Rodentia; family Sciuridae; genus Xerus; species Xerus rutilus. The sequence continues at coordinate 108,482,259 of CM053400.1, forward strand.
TCCTGGGCCTGTCATATATGCAGGAAGGAGAGAGATAAAGGAAAGAGAGCAGAAGAACAAAGGAAGCCTAGGACATATAAAAAGGCAAAACACATGTACTTCTGAGGATACTAGGATACGGGGATACCAGCTATGGTCCCCTTTTCCCTCCAGGAGTCCATGTTACCTCTTTTTAAATAAACTGTGCTTTATATGCTTGCCTCAGCATACTTCTCTAATGTTCAAACTTCAACATGTGAAGGAGCAGAACTTGTCACCTGTAACTGGCGGTATCAGAAGACTGTAGGCATGTGTCATCTTGCCCAGCTCCTACTGGGTTTTAAGTGTGGATATAAAGATCCATTTTGAATAGTTAGTAGGGTTGATGGGCACTTATCATCCTCTTTCAGTAAATCCTCTGCTACAAATTATGAAAATAAAAAGTTACCTTTTTAGACTCCCTTGAAGCTGAATTATATGAACTAACAGCATGTTATTAGAGATTTATTTTTATTATTATTATTTTTTTTAGAGGATAACATTTCATTTCTCTGGTTGTAAGTGATATAGAATCACAACATACATGCAGTCATACATAAAGTTAGGGCTATGATGACCATCATATTCCACCACCTTTACTGTCCCCATGCCTCCTCCCCCCTCCACCCCTGTGAACAGAGTTCCTCCATTGTTCCCATAGAGATTTAGAAAAGAAAATTGAGGCAAGCATTATAACTTCTTTTGATATTTTCAGTTATCCACACAATTTGACCACAACATTTTTCCATGGTGTTTCCTCTACTTTCCTGAGTAGCAAGTTTAGAATGTAAGTATCAGTATTATCAGTAGTTGTTTTAGTTGTTGGTAGTTATGACAGATTCTTGAATCTTAGATTGGGTGTGGGTTTGTATTTAGTAGCTCTTGACATCCTCTATCTCGAGCTGTAGCAGTGTGTCAGTTCTGAGTTTCTGTGAGTCTTTCAGAAGACAAGGGTAAAGCTCATTCTTCCAGTCTTTCTGATGATCTTAAGCAACTTTTGCTCTACATTAAATCTTTCAAGAAAACATATGCACATGTGTTCTGTTTCCTTAAATGACTACAATCATCATGTGTATGAGAAATGGAACAAATAGTTTGCAGCAACCTCAAGAGCCCAAAGAAAGAGATGATGAAATCTATAGAATTTTCTATATTCTATCTAAGTTATTAATCAAACTTACATAATCAGATAAAATGCTAATATTGAACTCAATTTATAGAAATTTTGTTTCTGAGTAGTGGTTTGGAGCTCATGTATTTCCATTTTTTATCTAGCTTGTTTAAAACTCTGCCCATAGGAGAACTTCATGTTGGATGTTAGCAAATTGATTCCATAAACTATCTTTTTGAAATATAAATTCTAATTTAATAGAAAAAGGAAAATGAGTTACTTGAAGTCATACTGCTTTCCTCCAAATGCTAACTGATTATTCTACTTTGTTAACAATTTATCTATACCTGTCTAAGAAATATAGGACTGTAAGTATATGTGTCCCAAAATTGCAGCTCTTGAATCTTTAGTACAGTGTCTGGCATTTTAATGTAACTGACTAGGGATGTTAACTCATTTTATCGCATCATTGCATACATTTTCATAAATCAGTGCAAAAGTCCTCCATCTTCCCGTTATTAGTAGCTACTTGAGTCTTTCACTTACTTACATAGTGGGAAAATATAATGTAGGCTTATGCCCAGAATAGCATGCTTTCTAACTTGATTTTGCAAAGCTCACAGTTTCTAACCAAAGGGCTTGGTGTAAAAACTACATATTATAAGACATTGTATGTTACCCTGGCAATGTAATTAAGTTGAATGTTTGAGTATAAGTTTATGAATTCAGTATTTGCTGTTTAATCCTGACTGTTCCATTCCACCTCCAATGTCTTCTCCAGTTTTCTTTATCTGTGTGTATGTGTGTGATGAGGGTGTGTGTAGGGGGTGTATGATGTGGTGTGTGTACTGAATTAAGTGTGACTCTGATCCTAGGACTCACTGATCATTTATATTATGCAAAAATTATATGTGTATAGTTGAATTTGGATCTTATAATATACTGTTGATTATGATCCCTTGTATTTCCTTTTATTTTTCTCTTAGTCCTCACAGGAACTGTAAATTGTAGCTAGACTGGTTATTCGTTGATAAGCCCATTTTACCAATGAAAATAGTAAAGTTGATACTAACCACATAATTTATACAAGATCATGTGATTTAATTTTACTACAGTCAGACTCTAGCCCTTCTTTCCTGATTTTTAGTCTAGTGTTTTCTTTTATAACTACATTGCACTCTGGTAGTTCCTGGCTTACTAAAGTTGTTGATTCTTTGACCCTAAAAAGGAAAGGCAAGGATTCAAAGGTCTGAATAAACAATGTTATAGATTGATGCTTTTCTTTTCACTTCAAGGTTACAGAGTTGCCACCTGTCGGTGAACTTAGTGCAGGGAGGAGAGAGGAGAAAGAAGAGGAAAAATAAAGTGACTTAAATGGAATAAAAACTAATATTACCTGAAGAGATTTACTTCTTTTACCTAAAACTGAGTATGCTTTAGGTAACAGAGAAAGAAAGATGCATGGTTTGGTAAAACATCATTTTTTAAAAACACACACACACACCCCTACAAAGTTAAGGATTATTCTTCAGAAATAACACTGTAAAATAAAGAAAAACATCTCTCACAATGAAAACTAAGATAGTGCACAGTTAATTTAATTCACAGTGTCCCATATTTATTCAATGTGAAGGCATTGGTAGATCAAAAAGCCATCAGTGTGCTATATAAGTGTGCTATAGTCTAACTTTCAAGTCCAACCTTCCTGTTTGCTTTACTTTTAATGTATTTCTTCAGGTATCATAAGTGTTTGATTATATAATTCAGTTCAACAAATGTCTATTTAAAGTTTACCATAACTCAAAATAATGGTTTTATATGGTATAGATTAATATGTGTGAATTAGTGTGTGTGTGAAAATAAAGCAAGAAATGACTGAAACAAGATATCATAATAAAAAGCTTATAAAATATATTCATTTTTCATTTTATTATGCATGAAATTTATATGATATGTGTATGAATTTATATAATATATTATATATATGAAGATAAAACAGGAATACAAAGATATATCTTTTTCATATATATATTCATTTTCATGTGTGTTTATATATATTTTATACATGGAAAATGAATATACATGTATTCTTTTGTATGTATATATTTGTGTACATATAAATATATATGTATATTTTATACATGCATACACATGCATATATGCACATTGTGTATATATGTATATATTCCTTTTCTATTCCTTTTTTACAAAGGGATATAAAAATTATTTAGAATTAGAATTACTGTAAAATTTATTGTTTATATTTTTCTTACAGTGCTCTTTATGCAGGCTCATCTAGACTTTTTAATATGATTCATTGCTTTGTTTTAGTCATTTCTTATTTTATTCAGCAATTTCAGATCTTTCACTTGTTCATCATAAATATTTCACTGAATATCTTCAAATCTTGAGGTTATAACTCTGTTTCACAGTGTAAGTGGAGGTATTTGGGTTGAGATATTGTTTTAGAAGAAGAGCTGGCCCCTTATGAAAGAATTCAAAGAATGACAATTTGTAGATGTCACTATGATCTGAAGACTGCTCTTCAGTTTTGCAGATTTAATGATGATTTTGGTAAGAATAATAGATTTGAGCCGACTTTGGCAATGATTCAGAGCGCCCTGGGCGCAAAAGTCCCTATTTCTAAGAAGAAAGATAAAAGGACCAGAAAATCTTCTCTATATAGTGAACTCTATACAGGAAAGCATATTGTGATAGTAATTAGAATTGGGTGGGCTGTGTCATCTAATAATTAGAATTACTTAATGTGCATGTAGGTATCCCTGAATGAAGTCCATTGCACTTCTTGCTCATTAGCACACAGAGAGTGTGCTGACAAACACATGGACATTCTGTATAAAAGTTCCCTTCCTTCCTCACTCGCTTCCTTGCTTTTGTTCCTTCTATTCTATATATCCACACATTCTTTCTGACAGCAAAACAGAATGTTCTAGGATACATAAGTCTTTCCTTAGTTCAAATCCTCTTGAAATCCTGCCTCCCTGAGATTAAAACCACTTATATGATCATAAATTGCTCAGCATAATTAAGCATTTCAGTAAACTTAAATTCACCCTATGGAATTGTTCTCCAAAATAGCTCTGTTCCTTTACTTGTATTCATTTTGGATAAATTTAAAATAATCCCAACATAAGTAGAGATTAATCCCTTCTCAAACACTTAATGGAAAACAAGCCACAAACATTTTCCAATTCTCTTTATTTTCTCAGCTAGAATACCCCATTTGGTATTGACAAGCAAGGATAATTTGTGAATATGCATTCACCCTTACAGAGCTATTTTTAAAATCTGATTTTAAAAATTCCAATCATTCTTTTTATGGATAACTTATGCTTTATTCTATGGGTTAGGAAGTTATAAATACATTTCGAAAATACTTTGCTGATTGAAAGCACATTACTGAGAGAACACTGATTAGTACAATTGTTGTAAGATGTTTTTCCAAAGTGAGTGCTTGACAACTAACTGCCTATTCTCTACTCTGTCATTACCAGCTGGGTTCTGAGAATATAGTGTAGTATATAAATACATGGAAGCACAGTTAAGGTGTTACAATGCAATTCTATAAAAATAGATAGCCAGAGGCCATCATTTTGGTTCTAAATCTACCTTGCTGTAAGGCAGAGTTAAAATATTTTGAAGTGGTATTAATGGATTTATATTGAGGACAATCTAATTTAATTCCTTCTATGCATGCACAATGTACATCATATATTATTAAAATTTACGTTTTTATAATGAGAATACAACAGCCAAATTCTAGACTTGTAAATATAGAAATTAAGAAGCAAAGTCTTTTTGATTACAGATACGGAGATAGAAAAAAAACAAAACCAAAAATAAATAATTACACATAGTATAAATTTATATACAGGCTCTAGAAAATGAGTTTTATAAAAGTTTGTCCAAAAAACTTGGTGAATGGTAGAGACATTTGCCAAGATAAGAATAACAAAACAAACAGTAACAACAAACAGTGGTTCTGGGGTGGATGAAAGCAAGAAAAAGGAAAGGGAGTAAGAGAGGGTTCTGATGTAACCACATAAGCGTTTCCGATTTGCAAGTGAGTATAGTGAATAGGTAAGTAGATTGACTGTTCTGAAATCCTGGTGAAAGATTAGAGCTAGATATAAATTTGGCAGTCATGGAATTATATCTACATTAGTATCTGTGAATATGAAGAATTGAATGAGGTTCTATAAAGAATAAGATTAGGTCAAAAAAACAAGAGTTCTGAAAACCCGGTCTAAAAACACTATGTAACTCAACACTGAGATTCAGACAAAGGAGCATACAGTAAAGAGGATAGAGAAACAATAGTCTGTGAGGTAAGAAGTAAAACTTTTGCCAATGACCAGTAACCAAAGCATAACTAGAAATTTAGGTGAGAGTTTTTGCAAATTTGTACATTGTGGATCCCTGGTGCAAAGATGAGTGCAGACCTGAAAGAATGGCCTACACCTCTCCTGGTTTAAACACTGATAAGATCTGAAAGTTAAACTGCCCCACTACAGGAGTTCCCAAGACTACAGCTGGATGAACCTGAGGTAAATCCTTTTTCAATAAATTCATGGTTCAATACCAGATAAATTTGACTACTAATGTAACATGAATGTTCAATTAATTCATGGAGTTAGCCGAAAGATATTAAAAGAGTGATTGTACTCTCCAAAAACCAAAGCAAATCAAAGAAGCAAGTGTAGAATTCAATTTCCATTATTTTTCTATGTGTAAAATACAATAATTCCAAGGCATAAAAAGCAAGAAAACATGACCTACAATATTAAGAAAAAATTTTTTTAAGGTTAATCATTTGAATTCCTAGTATTAAAACTTATAGAAAAAATTTGCCATGATTATGTTTAAACAATTTATCTAATATAGAATATATATATATCATATATATATATGGTCTCTGCCTCCACCCTTGTCTACCCCCATTATCTACTTCCCACATATATACACATATATACATCCATACCAGAAGGGCTTAACGGTAGAATCAGAATTGAAAAAAATTGTTAGTAAATTTCAAGATAAATGAATAGAAATTATCAAAATGAAGCACATGGTTATATAAGCCTGTAATCCCAGCAGCTTGAGGGGCTGAAACAAGTTGAAAGCCAGCTTTAGCAACTTAGCAAAACCCTGAGCAACGTAGTGAAACTTTCTCAAAATAAAATATAAAAAGACTGGGGATGTGATTCAGTGGCTAAGCACCCTTGGGTTCAATCCCTGGTACCAAAAAAATTTAAAAAGGAAGCACAGTTTGCCAGAATGCCTGGAGTTACTATATTTACAAAGGGAAATATTGTTTTTTACAAATGAATTGCTATACTTTAGGAAAAAGATGGTGTATGCAGAATGTTATGAAGAGAAATGGTATTTCTGTCTCCTGCACATGCTCCAGAATTAACACTATCCTTTCAGCTCAAAAGTAGCAACAAAAGCTACTTTCGCTGCAGGCAGCATTTCAGTAATTGGAGGTCATGTGCTTACACATACTCAACATCAGAATTAGTGGTTACTGACTTAGAAACCTTATTTCTTCACCTTCTAATGTATACTGTATATATTTGTTACTGCTTTTATAGCAAACTACCATATACTGGGTGTATTCCTGTGCAAGGGCTTCCTGCTGCCTAACATGCATAGAAGCCAATAGTGTGGCACCAGGTTTTTGCAAAGGAGATCATCTTGAGAATTGACTGTCAAGTGAATAAGATTAAGGCTCAAATCTATGGCCACATAGGTTGATAGTGAGGGAAATTTTAGTAACATAGAGAGAAACTGCTACTTACTGTATGGTGAGAAGGGGAAGTTTTAGCGTCCTTTTGCACAGGCATAAAGGCTGATCACGCCTCTTTACGTTTCTTTTCTGGGGGAGTTACGTTCTCAGGGGAAAAGAGTGAGTTTGTTACATTCACTATGCAGAGCAACAGACTTCTGTGCACATCTGCTCTTGAAGAGCAGATTTCAAGCTGACCTTGAGTGAATTATAGAGGCACTTCCTGAACAACCACCTCAGGACACATGGTTCTTTAGGGAATTTATGTCTCGCTGTTCATAGGCCTTAGCTGGTTTCAGGTGGCTTAAACAATGGAAATTTGTTTTCTCATGTCTGGAGGCTGGAAGTCAAGAGATCAAGGTGAAGCAGATTGATTTCTTCTAGGGCTTCTCTCCTTGGCTGGTAGATGACTGCTTTCTCACTGGTCCTCTTGTGGTCTTCCTGGTACACATGACTGAGACCTAACTTCCTTTTATAAGGGCCTTGGCCATAGTGGATTATATATTAATAATCATTTAAAAAACCCTATCTTCAATTACATAGTCACATTCTGAAGTAGTGGGGGTTAGGACTTCAACATATGGATTTTAGGGAATACAAATCAGCTTGTAACACATATGTTGTCATTTTGTTCTGTAATATATATTCAGATGCTCACAGTTTATAAATATATATAATGCTTCAATGTGATTATATCTTTTCTATAAGCTCACTGCTTGCATCTAAACATTGAGAGTCAGTACAATGGAGAGACATAAAACACTTACCTAATGGATATGTGAAATCGTCAGTTAAGATTATTTATTCTGATTAACAAATTTATTGAGGATTTATTGCCCTTCAGGAACTGTGAATCCATGACTGCATTCAAAGAACACACAGCCTCGCTTAGAAGAAAGATATTTACATTAAAAAATTCAATAACTTACTAATTTGTGTATCAGGAAAGACTTCCAAATTCCAAAAATAGATTCAACAAGAGATGATGTTCCAAATAAATCTAAAGATGAGTAAGCATTAGCCTTTTCCAAGACACTTGATAGTTCTAAAATAAGGGAGGGAAAAGGGGGTTCTTTTCAGTTAGAAGTTACAACATTACACAGTCATGTTATCTTTAACCACTTTTGATCATGTTGCTTCCTGATTAATTCCTTAAATGACTCACTTTTGACAAGACAAAGTCTAGCTCCTTAGTTCAGCATCCAGATCCTTCCGCATTTGGGCTGCAGCTCATTTCTCTGCATTTATCTCACTCTCTACATTTAACCTCATTTATTCTCACTTATCTCATTTCTCTACATTTATCTCTTCTCTCTCTCTCTCTCTCTATATATATATATATGTATATATATATATAAAATCAATTTACTTCCACATATAAGCCTTGTCTTTTCCTGACCTTCAAAACTTTTCTTAAATAATGAATAAAGAACATTTTTTCTGTATTATTAAAAAGCTATGACTTTCTTTGAATGGTTGTCTTCTTTAATCATATATATATGACACTCAGGTGTCAGATACTGATGTGAGATTTGGGCACTGAAGTGAAATGTAGGTTCCAGTGCTATATATTTTACATATATATATGTAAAATCCAATTAGATCCTATGATTTATAGATGTTTTTATAAATCTTAGGATCAAATTGGATTGCCTGACTCAAACCCCACTACTATTTTAACTTAACTTTATTGATCTCAGTTTGCTAGTCTATGATATGGGGGTAATCAAAGCATCCTTTCTATCTCAAAGGAATTTTTAGGTACATATTACTAGTGTCTTTTGATAATTAAATATGCCAATAAATGAGTAAATACATAGAAAG
>CM053400.1:108491120-108515817 GCA_028644305.1 Xerus rutilus
TGAGCTGCTATAAACATTGAAGTGGCTGCAGCACTGTAGTACGCTGTTTTTAAGTCTTTTGGGTATAGACCTAGGAGTGGGATGCCATAAGTTTTTTTATAGTCCTTAGTTACTGACTTCAAGTAATAAGAAATTAAGATTTGAGCATTTATATATACTAAGTCAAGCTAGGTAGCAGATTTAGCAATACTAGACCATGCATAATATCTGATAAATTTATGTTCATATCCAAGATCCATTACTCACTGGTTATGTCACCTTCAGTGTGCCATGGAAACTTGCTGGCTTACAGCATCGTTATCTATATGAAATGGAAACAAGACTACTTGCCTTTCACAAAAGTGTTGAGGAAATTAAGTGAATTTTTGCAGTGCATGTGACCTTATGCCTCACAAATATGAGATGCTTAGTAAGTAACCTTCTCATTATCATTTGCATTATGTTTTAATTGCACTTCTAGTATTAGCAGTAATTGTTATTGTTAACTGCTGCACATTCTAGAAGAAAGTGTATGGGAGGTTATTGGATACCTTTGTAGTCATTCATGTTAGGATTTGCAGATTTCTAACCATCCAGAAGAGATTTCAATTCATTCAGTGGTGTCAAGTATGAAAATACAGAACAGAAAAGTAGAAAAGGACATATCAGGGTGTATTACATGTAGTGAGTGTTACTATTAACACCCTTTGCACATAGATGATACCTCTGTGTGTGCATAAATAGATATGTACTGAATTGCTATGTAAAGTATGATGCTTGACAACCAAATAATTTTGAAAAACTATCTTTTAATCTGCCTTTCTTTACTGTAAGGACTTAAATCCTAAACACAAAATTTTACCAGATTACCTTGAAGCTGAGATTCCACATAAATTTGGACTCAGGTGTCAGATACTGATGTGAGATTTGGGCACTGAAGTGAAATGTAGGTTCCAGTGTTAATCATAATGCACATGCTTTTGCTCTGGTTAGCAGGTATGGAAAAATTTGGGCTTTTCTACCAAAAGATTGAGTCAAAATCATTTTATTTTTCAGGGCTGAGGACTGAACTCAGGACCTTGAGCATGCTAGGCAAGCACTCTACTACTGAGCTAAATCCCCACCCGACTCAAACCATCTTGAGTGTTGAGAAGATGTAGTGTTACTCATTTCATGATAGTACTTCAAAGTAGGCAGGGGGTAGACTTAACCTTGGCAGCAGCTCAAGGGTGTGCAGTTGTGATAGCAGCTCAAGGGGTCACATTAGAGGTGATGTGTGATTCTGGTTCTGAAAGTTTCAGAAGCATATTCCCAGCTCTGTAGCTCTTGAATGTCTTGAATTTGCCATCTAGCTTGGCAAGTGACGTCACTGTGGAATAATTTCTGGAGACAGAACATTCACTTTATTGCTTTGTAACAACAGTGATGGGTGCTGGTAGTGGCGATTATGACTGAATTTATAAATTATCCCTTATTTTATCCAAAATAAAGTTAAATAAATATACAGGACTTTAAGAGGAAGAGCAAGACTCCAACTAATTACATGAACAAAATATACATAGTTATCAAGAAATGATAAGTTATCAAAATATACATAGTTATATCAAGAAATGTTTGGGAACTGCTGGTTAGTCTATTTTGTTGAAAAAGCATCATTAGCTGACTGATGGCCAAGTCCACAGCAAAGGATATTTTGTTTGGATGACTTTTGTGTTCAAAAAACAGATAAGAAAGGCACATCACACAGGTCTGATGAAGGACATAGTGTTGGCATACTCATATGCTTGCATGGAGGTTTGATGGTTTATAAACTGCTTTGGCTATAACAGAAAGCATTTTGAATTAAAATCATGGATCTAGTACATTTTCTATTCTGTCTTTACACTTGTATAAATTAAAATAGACAAAATGGCTTTCATTTTTCTGTAATTTTAAATCTGGTCAAAAGATGTACTCTAGTTGCAATTTTGTGTAGTTCTGTTTTAAAATATATTTCCATCTAAATTATTACAAAATCCTAAAAATAGAAATTTATGATGGAAATTGCCCAGTTCAATACATGAAAACTCACAGAAGCATAGCAAAGAAAATCTCTGGAGTGAATGAGATCCAGTCTACGGCAGCTTAACAGTGCACGAAGACCAGGACTGCTAGGGTGTGTGTTTATTCTGGAAGAGTTAATGCATTGCTTCTAGAATTTTTGCTGTTATACATGTTGCTCATAATTGTTGTGACTGAGAAAATTGAAGACAGATGGATTTTGAAAATTAAAAAAACTCAGACCACAGTAAATGTTAAAAAAAATAGTGTGATTTCAACTGCCTAGAAGATAGAATCTGTTCAAAGGTTAGGTCTTCTAATTTGAATATAAAATTTCCTGTCTTAAAAGCATTTTGATTTATTTAAATATTTAAATTATCAGCATATATGATTTCTCAAATTAGTAAATGATATTTAGTTACACTTTAAATGTGAATTTATAAAAACATGAAATCTAAACTTTGAGAAACATGAGAGTCAGTGATTAAAATGTTGGATATAACATTTTCTTTTTTTGAGATTGATGGATGCATCCTATGATTTTGAAATGGATGCTCAAATGGCTGATGTTTCTTTGTTTGGGTATCAGTAGAATTAGTTAACCTGTTTGGGGCAGAAGGAAGGTTACTGTAACTATAAAAAATTCTTAACTGTTGCCTTAGCCCTAATATTAATTGGATTGACTTGCTTATTTAACTGTTAACCTCACAATCCATGTTATTTTTCAGTGTCTATTTAACATTTAATTTGTATTTGTGCTTTTCCAAGATAGAGTAAACTGGGATGATTTTTTGACATGTCTTACTACATGTTGGGAAAAAGCATTTCTTATGAGCTTTTAGTACCTGAGCATAGTGGATGGTATGTGTTCATGTGAAGAAAAGGATTTGTGTTTAGGAAGCATTTGTCTTCTTTACATGTTTTTTTTTTTTTTTTTTACTTTTAATTTCTTTTACCTTCTTAGTATTTTGGCCAACACTATTGATCTTTTTATCAAATGGTTGGAACATTTCCACCCATCATTTATTCACTCATTTTTTTAACCCTTTAATTAATTCAGTATATTAAACAATTTCAGTGAGCCTTGTTCTAATATGGTACCCATACAAAACAATTGCTGACTAAAGACAGAGCAAACAAATTGTTCAAAAGCGTAGAGGCGCAAGTATGGAACTCAGATCACATTAATATGGAAACTGAGGAGAGATCTTGAAACCACACTGACTTGAGAATGGGAGTCAGGAATGTCTTTGCATTGTGGAGATGAAACTGAATCCTGTTTGAACAGAAGAGGTTCTGGCTGTGGAATCTCCACTTCTATGTCTACCTTTCACGGATAACTTTAGTGTTCTTCAAATAGCTAGTGAATTGTTTTGGATTGTTTGAAATGGGATTCCTTTATGGCATTTACTCCTCTTTTATTACTTTATTTATTATTATAGTATTTATAAATTTCCCTTTCAGAAAGATGTCCATCTTATTATCTTCTATACCTTTAAGTCTTTTTCATAGTTCATCCTAAATGTCCATGTGCCCTATGTTCGCAAGTCTTTTGTATGGGACATCCTCGGTAGTTCCATATGTCCTATTATCACAGCAAAGCTACTAGGCACTCTTTAGTAGACCATATTACCATTCTCATCTTCAGCAGTCCTTACATGTGAATTATAATTATAATTATGTACCCCTGCACTGTGGAACTCATACATACCATAGAAATTGCTTTGATCAATAAAATATGAATGGAAATGATTTTTGACATTTCAGGAAAAAGGATAAAGACATTAAATGTTTTTCACCCTGTTGCCTTTTACTCTGTGTGATAGCCAGTTTGTTTCTCCAAGATATCCATGCCTCAATCCCAAAATGTGTGCTTACGTCATTTTATATTTCATGAGGAACTTTGAAGAGTGATTAAGGGTAAGGACCTTGAAAGGAAGAGATGATCCTACAGAATGTACTGATGATTCTTTAAAGAGAGTGGGAGATTTACTGACTTGTCAAAAGAAAATGTGTCTGAATGTGAGACCAAGAGACAGCAGTCACAGAAGGACTTGACCTGTCATTGTTAGCTCTGAAGATGGAGAATGAAGGCTGTGACCCAAGGAGTGTCAGTGTGTTAGTTTCCTAGGACTGCTCTAATTAATCACAAAGTTGGTGTCTTAAAACAGCAGAACTTGATTCTCTCTTGTTTTCTCTGACCAGAAACCAAACTTAAGGTATCAGCAGAGGTGTGCTCCTTCTGAAATCTATAGGGAAACTTATTTCCTTGCTACTTTCAGTTGCTGGTGGTTTCTGGCTTCATTGGCTTGTGGCCACACCATTCAAAGAGACTACCTTATTCTTATTCAGAAAGAATACATTATACTACTTTCTTCTTGGTGTGTGTAGTAGATCTCTCTCTGCCCCACTCTTAAAAGAGCACTTATTATTGAATTGAGTGTCCACTCAGATAATACAGGATAAGTTTCTCCTATAAAAGCCATTATCTTGGTGACATAATTTGCCATATACAATAATTATTTTTTAATCGTATCTGGAAATAATTATGCATCTTGAAAATTAGAATGAGCTTTTCTATCTTAGGACTCACCATTTAGACTTCTGCAGTTGGGAGAAGCAAGCTAATGGTTTCTCATTTAGATCCTCCAGAAGGGACACAGACTAGATTAGACATGGTCCAGGTGAGATCCAAATTGGATTTATAACCTAGGAAATTGTAAGATTCTAGATTTGTGTTATAAGTCACAAATTTTCTCTTTCATGTTCTTGATTGTTTCCTTTGCTATGAAGAATGTTTTTAGTTGGATGTCATCCTATTTATTGATTCTTGATTTTACTTCTTTTTCTGAAGCAGTATTATTGAGGAAGTCCGTTCCTGAGCCTATATGATGGAGAGTTGGGCCTACTTTTCCTTCTAGTATGTGCAGGGCCTCTCATCTAATGAGAAGGTCCTTGATCTACTTTGAGTTGGGTTTAGTGCTATTGTGTAGAACCATTTCTTACAACCCAGAATAGAATTTCTGTTATCATTCCAAAAAATGTACATTACTAAGGACTCAATATAAATATCACCAAAGATAGCAACAGGGAAAATGCAATGTCCTTCTTATGAAATGGAAATTCCATATTCTTGCCTTTACAGGTAATTTTTTGACATGCATATGTAAAAAGCAAGAGCAAATCATATATTTTAATTACTGCAGTTTCTGTAAGTATTTATGTAGATTACATATACCAAAAATATTTGCCAATTTGGGTGGCACTAATTTTTTAAACCTGTAATTTGCATTAATAATTTTCTTTAAAGCATATTAATATTCTTTTAAGCATATTTACTTTTCTAAAGCATTTACTTCTAGGAACTTATTTCTAAAGGAATATTGCTTAATTTTTAATTTATATTTTGATTTCTATGAGTGGGCATTCATATATGCATACATATATTAACATGAGTTTAGATTTAAAAAAGCATTAATATAACTTTATAGAAACATTAAATGTAAATTTCATTCCATACTATATGTTCAGAAGTGTAATATTTTTCTGTGTGGTCTTTTCTTGTTTTGTATTCTTTCCAAACATTAATTTGACAATTTCTAACCAACAAAATTAGTAATTGGAGAAAAAAGAAGAGGTTTCTGAGCAGCACACTTATTAATAGATATTGGAAATATAATTCTTATAAAATCAACATCAGAAAAAAGCCTGAAAGGAGAGAAAACAGTGATACTACTACCAATAAACAAAAGCCACCACTTACTTATTATTCTCAATAAAGTTTAAAAAATGACCCTTTTTTTGGCAAATATGAGCTATATTCCTCATCATAAGGTTTTCTAATGGAAATAGTGACTTAGAATGAAGTCTTATTGAAATAAATTCAGTTCTGTGCTTGCCATTGGAATTATATGTAAGTCTAAGCATAGTTAATTAGTTAACTTTAGCACCACTAGGAGTAAATCTATGACCAAGTGATTGTATAGAATTTTAATTGTCAGGATAATTTAATTATATGTCAATAGGTTGTTCTTTGAAGCATTTAGATACTTAAATTTTCCTTGTTTCAATTTTTCTGCCTGTATATGTTGTTTTGTTACATTGAAGTGGAGTCAAATGAAGAAACAGGAACTGATTGAGCATTCTTTGTCAGCTGTTAAGTTTTACTGAAGTAAATTATATTACTACTATGAACCCTCTGAAAACATCAGACTTAATCAACTACTATGAAAAGGTCAAATAAGCTCAAAAGCATATACATTTTTGCCATTAATGGAGAAGGGAAGCATACAATGAAACCTTTATTATATACATTATTCATATGAATTTTTGTAAAAATAATTTAGTTCAGAAACACATTCAATATTTACTATGGATAGCAATTACCTTCTTTTGTACTTAAGTGTCTGTAAACAAATGGATTTGGCCTTCTTCTATACGCCTGGAGTAGAGAAAGCTTTCTGTTAGCATACTTAAAGAGTGACTATTCTGTGCTATAGGTGCATCATAGTCTTATGGGGCAAAATTCCTGAATTTGATAAGGATTAACTAACTGATTCAGAAATGAATTTTTTAAAAAAATGTACATATTCTACAATGAATGTTTTGAATTTAATATTTGGTCTATTGATATTTAATGGAATTATTAATATGCTAGTATTTTTGGCTACATTTTCACTATGCATTTCTTTTTGGTATTCTTTGTTCTTCTTTTCTTCTTTTGAACTGGAAAGGAGATCATGATTTTACCTTTCCAATAAAGGAGTGCTTCCAATATAATCAACCGAGAAATAGCTTAACATTTACTGGTCATATAGATAGGTAAGAGCCCTTCTACTTCTTTACATTCTCTCTGTCTCCTTAAAGGACAGTATTGCACGGAAATGGAATTTACTTCACATAAGTCACACAAAACAATGCTGATACTTTCATTTCCAAAACACTCACTCTGGGATAAAGAAGGGAGAGGACTGAGATTCAATATGGACCAGTAGTGGGGCAATGCATAAGAATGAATTTAAATAAAAGGAAAAATACTTTCTCAAAATGTTTTTTTGTAAAAATTTTCAAGTATACATACAAATAGCCTGAGGATGGAATAATAAAAACATTACCCCACAACTCATCATTTCTACTTACCAACATATGACTGATTTTGTTCTATCTTTAACCTCTGCAAGAATACTAAATGTTTTGGAGTACCAAAATATAGCACCTGGGTATTTGAGGACACAGCAGAAACAGGAAGGCCATTTTCATTTCCCTCTCAGCCCTTATTTCCTGGAGTAAGTCATAAAAGAACTACCACTAAAACAGCTCATAAGATCTTTATTTCAGAGATTCCCTCTCTATATGATAGGTTTATGTGCCCTGTAGGAGAAGAGGTACATCCATATCCTTGAATAAACAGAGACACTGGTCTTAATCTAAACAAGTATAATTGACCATGTTTCCCAGCATATAATCACTAGATCCAAGCATACCTCTGCAAAACTGTCCACTCTTCATCAAACTTAGTATGAAAATACACTTTTTTTTAGGGCTTCATTTTAAAGTTTCCTTTGTCACATAAAACCTAAATAAAATAAATGTGTATGCTTTTCTCTAATCTGACTTTTATTCTAGGTGCCTCATCCATGAGCACTGTGAAGGGTAAGAACAGAGTGTTACTCTTAACTCGCCTTATACTGATAAACATTGCATTACAACAAATTACCAGATGAAATAAATAGAAGTTTATTATGAAATAAAGAGAAGTTTATTTAGCTTACAGTTTTGGAGAATCAAAGTCCACACAGGGTAATGAAGGCTTGAAGAGGACCACCCCCTGGTTTGTATCAGCTCAAGGCATGAATGGCAGTGATGGGAGCATGTGTTGGAAGCCATCAAGTGATTGATTACATCTCAATCCAGGAGCAGAGACAGAAAACGAGATCTATAGTCCCACAATCCCATTTGAAAGCAAACCCTACAAGGACCTCCATGGCTCCAAAGGTTCACAGCACTACCAAAAATCACCACCCTGGGGACCAAGCTTGTAACAATAGGTTGGAGAAAACTACTTTGGGGGACACTAACTATATCCACACCATCACATCCTTAGAACACCAAACTCTTCATACCTCTATTCCTGTTGAATACTTTAACACAAGTCTAAGACTTCAGTTGAACACACAAATATTTCAGTGTATATCTATCTCTAAACAATACCTGTTTATAAAAACATACCAAGTACTATAACTACATCTAACAACTAAGCAATAATTCCTTAATATCATCTAATATACAGTTAATCTTCAAATTTTATCAAGTAGATTAGAAATATATTTTTAGATTTTTTAGAATCAGGATAAAAATAAGATTAGCATGTTGTATTTGATTTACAGTTCTCTTAAATCTCCATTAAACTGTACAATTCCAAATTCTTCCTTCTTTGTTTCCATTTATTTGTTAAGGAAACTTAAGTCCTTGTTCAGAAGAATTTGGCACACTTTTCATATGGATGATGAGCCCATTGAGTCTTTTAAGAAGTTCCTCTAACCCCTGTCTGTAAGCTGATGGTGAAATCTAAAGGACTGGCCAGAAACTTTCCAGTGATGCTGTATTCATCCCATGGCCTCATACCAGAAATTCTGTACTTTCCTATAATGTTTAAATTAACCACAGTATCCAATTCAGGGTATAACATAATAGCATCAACCTGATAATCGTGATGAGAGCTCTTGAAAAAAATCCAGATGATTTTTATAAAATCTGTTTACATGCGTCCAAGATCTACTGAGTTCTCTTGAGTCAACCAAGAGTAGGTAGGCAAAGTTGTAACATGGGTGTACCATAAAGAGGGGAACTTCCAAGCTGCAGACACTTTTGCCTGCAAGCCATGTTTCAATTTAGCACAGACGGAGTTGGGCAACTTAGACTATACAGGATGCTTTCTCCATGATCTCAAAAGACTAAGACCTGGTCACAAAGTGGGGCAACATTTCTTAAAGGAATCTGTTAAATTCTCAAATACTATAGAATAGAAGGGAAAGAAATAAAGCACTAACCCTCTGAAAATCAGAGCACTATTTCAGCAACTTTGTTTTAGGAATAAATAAGAATTAAATTTTGGGGTGTATTTGGGAGAAGGGTAGTGCCTGTATAAACCATTGTCGTTTGGAAGTTTGAGTAGGATTCACACTAGTGGCAAGGGAAGAACCAAAGAAGATGGAACCTTAACCAGTTAGTAAAGCATTCGGAATCATCTCAGTCCAAGACTAGATTAAGAGATCCCATTCTACTCTGTCTGGCTAGTACAGCAAAAGGTGAACATATGTGGAAGAAAATGGCATCATTTTGAACTTTGCCTATTCAAGTAGTTGACATCCAATCAACTACTGACATGTAAATGATATAAATTGCATTAAAATACAAAAATGAAATAAAGAAAATAGAAATATACCCAGAGCTAATTCAAACATGATATTAGCATCAATAAATGGCTATATTATTATTTACAAAGAAAAAGATAAAGAAAATATATCAAAAGATGGCTACATTCACCAAAGAATTTTAATTAATAACATTTTAATTTGAGTATAAATTTTAGTTCATAACATTTTTAAGTGAAAATTCTAGAAATTTGAAGACATTAATTAAAATTAGTCACTCACTAATTGGATATAAGTACATATAAGGTATATGTCCTGTACATATAAGATATATGTACTGTTTAAATGTATGTATTCTTGAAAAGAAGTCATACATATATAAAATATGTAAATAGAAACACATAAAGAAAGGAAAATAGAAACAAAAAAACATAAAAAGATATCTGGGGAAAATGTTAAATTCTTTAAGGTCTCAAAGAGGTTAAAATCTTTAATTAAGGTTAAGTTCTTTAAAACCTTTAATTAAGGTTAAATTCTTTAATTAAGGTCTCAAAGATTTCTCCCCAAGCCGGGCGCGGTGGCTCAAGCCTGTAATCCCAGCACTTAGGGAGGCTGAGACAGGAGAATCGCGAGTTCAAAGCCAGCCTCAGCAATGGCGAGGCGCTAAGCGACTCAGTGAGACCCTGTCTCTACATAAAAAAAAAACACAAAATAGGGCTGGGGATGTGGCTCAGTGGTTGAGTACCCCTGAGTTCAATCCCCAGTACCAAAAAAAAAAAAAAAAAGATTTCTCCCCAAAATTATGTGGGAGAACAGAGGTAATGGCAAAAAGTGTGGCTAAACTGATTAAAATCATTCACCAAGGAAGAAGTTCTATTACTCTCAAAGCAGAGTATGTATACACACACACACACACACACACACACACACACACACACGCACACACACAGTTACATCAGAATAGAAGTGTTGAAAGGAAAAGCAAGAGCCTTACAAATAGGTAAGGGAAGATGGCACATTGCTTTCAAAAGAGTCAAACTAAGTCTAAAGTTGATTTCTCAATAAAAATGAAGGAAAGCAAGAAGGCAAGGTAATTACATCATTAAAAGCCTGAAAAATATGATTACTCAAAAATAAATCTATTCACATTTAAATCATGCATATTATAATTTAATAGGAAATAAATATGTTTTAAGAAACATGAATCTGAAAGCATGATGAACTAAAGGAACTATGAAAAATACTAAAGGCAGTAATTCAGGTAGGATAAAAATGATTTCAGATTTGAACACAGAAATAAAGGTCAACCCGAAATGTGTCTGCATTACATATAATAAGAATGGTTTAAAATTAAAATGTTAATTAATTATGTCACTTGTGGGGGAAAATAAAATTTCTAAGATTCTAATATTATTAGGAAATAGAAACGCAAAATTTCTTAAAGCTATAACAATTACAGTCATATGTATGTGTGTGTGTGTGTATATATATACACCCACCCACCACTTTTAAACTCAGATTTAATAAATAGAGAACAGAGGAGGGGGAAATGTTGAAAGCAAATCTTATTCTTTATATCCTATATACAATGAACTGCAATTTCATTACAGAATTACTTATGAGAGGTATAAACTACAAAACTAAGACAAATTTATAGAATATTGTCATGTACTTGGGTTAGGCAGAGAGAAACATGAATTGTAGGTTTCACTTGTTATTTCCAATTCAAATTTAGGACAATATACTTTCAATTAATATTTTATTTTCATATTATGCCCTTTTTTTCTTAACCTAAAAATGTTGTTTTTTTGTGGCTTTACAATTGGCTACATATTTCTATAGTTTCAAAATAGTCACCATATTCTTATTGAAAAAGAACACTTCAAATTTTCTTTTTCTTTTTAAAAATAAACGAATTACCATTATTGCACTTTAAAGACAATTGAAATAACACTTTTCTTTATTTTAGCCATTAAGTTCTTATATGATTATATTTTTAATAACTTGTTCTTTTATTTAATAAGTTTTTAAATTCCATTTTTAATAAATAATTTCATGTTTTTCTTATCCTGTTATCCTGTGTTAATATTCCATAGACATTACTTAACACTTTTTTTTTTCCTGTGAAGAATATTCTCTGTAGATTTCTCTAGAGAAGCAATAAGAAGTAGCTGAAAGTTGTAGGAAACATTGTCTTTAGGGATGCTCACGATTCAGTGAGAAAAGGAGTGGGTGGCTAATGACCAAGAGCAATAGTTTGTAATAATTTTTATTCTTTAATTAAAACTGGTGTCTGTTCACTTTGAAATTCTTCAGTCAATCTAGTTATTCCTGAACATTGATTCACTTTATTTACCTTGGTGCTTGGTCCTGTTCATGGCAAGGCTGCCTATGGACCTGTCCTCTTTTTTCCTTGCAAACTACCAAACCAATTAAATGTAGAATGCTGTCTGCTACAATTCATGTACTGAGGTAATCAGGTATGAGTTGCATGTAGGCATAGGGTCTCATGACAAGAAGAAAGTGAAACTTCTATAGGTTTCTCCATGCTCCTGTAAGAAGTTCTCGCCTCCTGGACCCCTTGCATACTGTGAAGATTTGATCTATAGACGTGTGTGTTAATTGCTGTTTGGAAGGATTATAAACTTTCTGTGATCTCCATGAGTGGGTCAAAAATTACAGCCTAGACTTGGTGCCCCAAGTTAAGCCTTAAGGTCTTAGGAAGAGAAAATTGTTAACTTTGAGATATTCATATTTTAAAGAGGCATGAGGAATGGAATTTGAAAACATCCGCAGGCAGTAAAGGGCTAGATTCATGTGATATCTGGCTCCTCTAGATACTTTATTTACATTAAAAAATTCGGGACTGGAATTACAGCTCTCACGTTTCTAAGAAGACCCTTGTAGGAGAAGAGACAGCTGCCTCCCACTCCTTTAAAAACAGAGATATGTCTTTTTTTTTTTTTTTTTTTTTCCTGAATCGTCTCCTGTCCTATTGTGTTCTTGTCTCTTTGGGCAGAAAAATTGACCTGACTCTCATCATGTCACCCCAAGGCTGACCTATTCACTCATGTTTTACCATAAGGTTTCAGTAAGAAATTTGTCTCTTTGTCAACGACATGGTGGCACATGCCTATAATCCAAGCAGCTTGGGAGGCTGAGGCAGGAGGATGGCAAGTTCAAAGCCTTAGCAACTTAGCAAGGCCCTAAGAAACTCAACGAGATGCTTTTCTCTAAATAAAATATAAAAAAGCGCTGGGGATGTGGCTCAGTGTTTAAGTGCTCCTGGGTTCAATCTCCAGTATAAACAAAAAAAAAAAAAAAGGAAAAAAGAAAAAGAAATTTGTCTCTGGGCTAGGGGTGTAGTTCAATGGTAGAGTGCCTGACCACCCTGTGCAAGGCCCCTGAGTTTGACTCCAAGCACTGCAAAAATAAATAAATAAAAATAAAAGGACTCTATCCCTGATCCAGCCATTTTATGTGCATATTTAGGAATTTATGATAAATTTATTAAATACAAGTATTAAAAACAATATCTATGGCTTCTCCCTATATACATGCACTATTAATATAAATACAATTATTTATACATCTTGACTTCAGATTAAACCTTGAGAACGTCTTAATTAGAATTATGTATAAAACATTTACATAGTGAAAAAATAATTTTTAAAATCATGTAAAATATGACTGTTGATTACTGGGGGATAAAAACTTTCAAAGAGTTTTTTTTTTTTTACAATATCGATTGATGTTTTAAATGTTTTTTTAATGCTGTTTTTATTCCGGAACAGATAGCTAATTACTCAGGCAAGAACTGACTCCTTTAAAATCAGAAAGTGAAGGATAAAAGAGAGCACAGAGATCTGGGCCTTGCAGCTTTGGAGAGTTTTACTGCTTTTGGACTCCAAATAGTAAGAGGTAATATTAAGGAAAGGCTTGAGCAAAAAAAAATGTCACTATGAATTAATGGATTAAAACAAAGGACATAACTTTGGACCAAAGACCATATTAAAGCTGATTTTTCCTCACCTAAGCCCTGTTGCTTCTGATGGCATGAAGGCATCCACAATTAAATTCAAGAAAAGTGCATGGGAATGAATAAAGATATTCTAGCAACTTAGGAAACTGAGGCAGGAAGATTACAACCTTGAGGCCAGCCTGGTGACTTAGTGAGACCCTGTTTCAAAAGGAAAAAAAAATTAAAAAGGCTAGATATGTAGCACAGTGGTATAGCACCCTTGAATTCAATTCAGTCTCTCTCTCTCTCTCTCTTTCTCTCTCTCTCTTTCTCTCTCTCTCTCTCTCTCTCTCACACACACACACACACACACACAGAATGTTAAGGTGAGCTGGAGAATATGCCTAGGTGGAATACTGATGCATGCAATTGGCAGGAAACAGAGAAATCAGAAGCCCACTATTTGTCTTATCTTACTTAAAACTCTTGTGGTTACAAAGGATGCCTATTGGTCTTCAAATTCTGGTCATCAGAAAGGAGCTGTGAATTTAGCATCCACTGTGGGCAAAATCCCCAAAGCTCTTAACAGATGTGGTCATGGAAGAAGATATGTAAGGAAGAGGCCCAAAGACGGTCAAGTCAGTTAAAAAAAATAAAAGATAGTGGACAAGGAAATTCCCTGCAAATAACAGAACTGGATTCTAATGGCATACATCTTAGCCAAAGGTGCCTCATAATACCTAATCACCAGGGTCTCGTCATCTCTGTGAAACAATGACAACAGTGTTTTCCCCAAACTTCCCTGTAGTCAGTTGGATTGTTTTTTATAATTATTCCAATCATGCACCCCCTTGGTATATGTGTGCAGGAGGCAAATAACTGTTTTTTTTTTTTATTTTATAAAGGCAAGACAAAAGAATGGGAAACTGATAGAGAAACTGTCTCATCTACTTTGAGCTGAATTCAGTGTTAGGCTGTCTCCTTTGGAGATGGAATGTATGTGTTTTACATGTTTGAAAAGGAATGCACAAATTATCAAGAATACAAGTAACAATAATTGTTGGAGAGGAAGTGGTGAAAAAGGTACACTCATACATTGCTGGTGGGACTGCAAATTGGTGCAACCCTATGGAAAGCAGTATGGAGATTCCTCAGAAAACTTGGAATGAAATCACCATTTGACCCAGTTATTCCACTCCTTCATTTATGCCCAAAGGACTTAAAACCCGCATACTATAGTGATGCAGCCACATCAATGTTTATAACAGCTCAATTCACAATAGATAAGCTATGGAACCAACCTTGGTTCCCTTCAACAGATGATTGGATAAGTAAATAAATATAGCATCTATACACAGTGGAATGTTACTCAGTCATAAAGATGGATGAAATTATGGCATTTGCTGTTAAATGGATGTAACTGAAGAATATCAAGCTAAGTGAAATAAGCCAATACCAAAAAACCAAAGTCTGAATGTTCTCTCTGATATGCAGATGCTAACACTCAATGGGGTAGGGAATAAAAGTTCATTGGATTAGACAAAGGGGAATGAAGAGAAGGGAGAAGGATGGGAATGGGAAATATAGTAGAATAAATTGGACATAAGTTTTCTAAGCTCATAGGTGACACGACCACTGTAACGTTCATCATGTACAACCCCAAAAATGGGAAGTTATACTTCATGTATGTATAAATGTCAAAATACATTCTACTATCATGTGTATCTAAAAAGAATGAAGAAAAAATTTTAAAAAATCATGAAAAGAAAAAGAATGCATGTGGATATCTGATGGTCAAAGGGGTAGGTAGATAGTCTTCCATTTTCCTTAATAAGTGATTATCTCTGGGAAGTTGTTGTAGTTTTACAGCATATATAATTATAATAATAAGTAGTTATAGTGGCAAACTTTATGAATAGCACAAGATATACATTTAATGTTTCTTTTTATATATCAAGGCATTTAAAAGGTCTTGCGATGTTAATTCTTTTTTAGATAAACAAAAAAAGTGAAAGTGAAAAATCCATCTTTTATGTCTTCAGACAATTTTGGGAATCTATAAGCTTTCTATAGAGACCATAGATTCATTGAGTAAAGGAAAGTACACAAGAAGATAGGTCAAAAAATACCTTAGAAAACCATTCAGAGTGGACTTTATCAAACACATGTAGGAAATTTTCTAAAAATAAATAACTTCTGTTCTCAAGGGGTTAAGAACTAAGAAAACTACAACATTAACATTGACCAGATATTAATTTGTCTGATTTTCCTTCATTTAAAATATTCACACTTGAATAATATATAATTGCTAATAAATTAGTGAAACTACTGAATGAAATGTGAGCATAAAAATAAATATCTAAGAAATTTAATATTTTGTTAGTAATATCCCTATACAATAAATTATAATCAAAAAACTTTTTAACATAGTATGAAATAACTTTATGTATATTGTTAAGACTATTTGGTGACCTGAACACATTATTTTTAAACATAACTGATTAGAATTTAAATTTACATGTGACTATTTAGAGATCAAATTAAAAACTACATATGAACTACATAGTAAAATCCGTAGGACCATTTTATAAACTACAAATCCTACAATCCATAGGACATTCAATGCTGGTTATTATAAAATGGTCCTATAATAACAGCATTGAATACTGGTTGAATACTAGCAAAAGTGTTGTAGAGGAAACCTTCATCACTCTGTAGAATATATACTCCAGTCAAGTATTTCCATTATGTTAAAAGCTGCCGGCAATACAAAGGAAGTGAGGGAAAAAAGCAATGGCATCTTTTATTAGCAGCTGTAACAATTAATCAAAAGATGGAGTCACCACATTTTATATATACAGGAAGACCGGGATAATCTCTCCATCCCTTTCTTCTTCTCTTCTCCTGAAGTACATATCTTGGACTGCTTGATGGTTGACCATAGGTTCCTTAGATTCTGTTCACTTTTCTCCAGACTTTTCTTCTTCTCTTCCTTTATTAACACTTTTATATATTATCTTCTTGGTTTTCTATGTCTTCTTTGAGCATCTTTGAGCATCTTTAAACAGTTGTTTAAAAGTGTTGTTTAGCAGGTCTGCCATCTGGTCCTGCTCAGAGATAGTTTCTGTTACTTATTGGTTAGATTGAGATTTATTTTCCTGATTCTTTTTATGCCTTGTGACTCTTTTTTTTTGTTATTGTTGTTGAAAACTGGACATTTGAATCTAATAATGGGGTCCCTTTCTCCAGGGTTTGCTGCTTTCTGTTTTGTTTTGTAGTTGTTGCATCTTGTTTTTGTTCTTGGATTTTTTTCAGCATTGGAGATCCAACCTAGGGCCCCGTGCATGCTAGGTAAGCACTCTACAACTGAGCTACAGCTTCAGCATCCTCTCCCTCACATTTTAAAATAATTTTTTTTTGTCTCTCTCTGTGCCAAAGATCAGCCTAAAGAGTAAATATAAGGTCTTTCAGCTTTTTTCTGAGACAGCACCTTTTCCTGGGCATGCACAATCATTTCTAATTTCTCTCCTAAATACCGTTCCTTTTGAATGCCTTTGCCTTTAATGTTTGGCTCCCAAAAGAAGAAAAAATAGGAAAGATGTAAGGGGGAAAGTGCTGGTTCTTTAAATACCTTCTCAGTCCTGATATGGAGGATGAGGTTCGACAATGATGACCATTTCTTTATTACCACACATCTGTGATCAGAAATCAGTAATCAGAGCAGAGATCCCAGATATTTGGAAGACACACATTTTGCTAATCTCTTCTCCAGCAAAATGCATACAAGCTACTCCAGGAACATGTGCATGTTTTCTGCCATGGGGCTGGGAGTTGGTAGTGAATAGCTGCTATAGTGTCAAGAGCTGAAATTGACTGATATTAACTACTCTTTACTTTAAAAGCCTTTCCCTGGAAATTGCAAACTTTCAGTGGCTCCAGAGTTTCAAAATAGTTGCATCAGATGAAATTAGATGAATTTTACCAGTGAAATTTGTATCTAGATGGGGAGAGTCCTGGTGCTTCCTACTCCACTATCTATCCATACACACACACACCCACACACCACAACACATACATGCCCTCCAAAAATACAGGTATTTATCTAAATATTTAATCAATAAATTACAATGTTGAGTCCTTATTGATATACTGACTTTTAAATATTTTTCCACTATTTTCATTTTAGCAATGAAAAAATATTTCAATTTTCAACCAAATCATAATAGTATACAAGGGTGGATTCTACTTGCAATTTTCAAACTCACATTAAAGGGAAGAACCTTTGAGTTCAGATGAAAACTCAAAGGTTGATATGTAGAACAGAATTATATAAGAATAAAGCAGATGAATTATGAGCACAAAAAAGTAGATTAACACTCTATAACTTATAGAGAAGATTGCTTTTTGATGGCAAGTTAGCTCTGAGAAAAAGCCTGCTTCGGAAGATTAATTTTTTAAATTAATGTATCTATTGTTTATCATCCGTGTTCCCTGAGGACATGAAGAGTTTCCCAGAAAGCTTAGTTAAAATGCAGAAAGACTGAAAGAAAATTGATACTTACCTGGCATTGCTCTTTATCAAAGTGGTGATCAATATCTTGTAAAGGGCTATGAAATATTGTATCAGGAACATATAACGTATTTTATCTACTGTATTCACTTACTCTTTCACAAAATCTAAATGGCAGAATTGCTGTTTGGAGGAAAAGAAAGTGAATAATTTTTCACATTTATTCAACTGTTGCAGAATCAATAAATTGAAAACGTAAAAGAGCTTAGGTCATTTCCCTCCCTCACCGGGAGAATTCCACATGTAATCTTCATTTATCTTACTGCAGTAAGCAGAGGGTGCTAGAGGAAGATGTGGGAACAAGAGAAGGGATACTGTGACTCTGGATGAAATATGTTGTCTTTGCTTCTTCCTGCTGTCAGCAGTCCGGAAGTCCATACATCTGTCCATTCATTTATTTATCCCTTGATAACCAAAAGTAATTAGTTATCTCATGTAATCTTCAAAACAACCCTTTATGGAAAACATGAAAGTTAATTATATCATCACTAAAAGAAGGAAAGATGTGTGAAAGGATAAGAATTTAAGTTGAATTCGCGCGCGGTGGCACATGCCTGCAACCCCAGCACTTTGGGGGGTTGAGACAGTAATCGCGAGTTCAGTCAGCCTCAGCATTAGCGAAGTGCTAAGTAACTCAGTGAGACACTGTCTCTAAATAAAATACAAAATAGGGCTAGGGATGTGCTCAGTGGTAGAATACCCCTGAGTTTAATCCTTGGTACCACAAGTAAAGAAGTGATAAAAATAAATTAATTTTTGACACATTAAATCATATGTTTCTCTTACCACATTTCTCTTTTTCAAACCACTTCTCTTACTTCTCTTCTTGATATCAGTTTTTTTAGTAGACAGGATTGATTTGCTATTCTTGTTTTAACCTCTCACATTCTTGACTTTAAGAAAGAACATCAAAAACAAAAACAAAATTTTTAAAAGTAATTAAAGCGAAACATGAATTAGCATTATCTCTTCAACTCTGGAAGCATCATTACCGAAGCGTTTGTCAAGATTCTCCCATTTCTAGCTTTGACTGCCAAGTTGATGTATTCAGTTTACCTCTACATATTTTAACATAGAATTCATGTTATATGAGTATATATAACCTCTTTTTAATTATACTTCAGCCCTTATTATTCATAGGCCTATGACAGCTAATTTGGGGACTTGAATGCTCACATTGGTACAGAATCTGGGAATATTGGGAAATCTGATAATGTATTGTCCTTAAAGAAAAGAGGGACAATGAAACACCATGTCCCTGTTTACAAAGAAAACTAGACAAATTAAGGGAACAATAAGAGCAAGTCTGGGTTGAAAAGTCAAGATGCATGCTATCTTGAAGGACATTGCTGTTATGCACACTGGGAACTAGGGCAAGTTATTGTTATCTGTAGAAAGTTACTTTCTTGCAGATACACCAGGACAGTTGCTCCTTTGGATGCTGGTCACATAAGCAAACTAAGCAAGCTGATTGTGACGATGTCACTGCTTCTGTAGCCTGACATATAAAACCCCTTTCTCATTGGTGACTGGTACAAAAATGAGGGTACTGTGGAAAGGACACATGTCACTCTTCTAGCCAGCCACTGGACAAAGTATCTTCAGGGATAGGAGGCACTGCTTGGATAAGCACTTTGATGGACAGAGATGCTATCTGTTCTCAGCCTCCTGATCTCTCAAAAGTTTTCCCAATAAATCTTGTGTATTACATCCTTTCTCTGGGCATTTTTTTTTTTTTGGTCTTTCAGCAAACTACTGTCCTGCCTTGGCACAATGAGGCTGTAGACATGACAGATTATTAAATTCCTATGAAACAGATTTAGAAACATAGAAATACAAATGCATTTGTCTGAAGTGCTTTAATCTGGTTGCTTTTTGATGAAAATCTGCTTCTTCTGACTGCTGACATGTCAAAATCTTGTTGATTCTTTTAAATAAACCACTTTTCTAATAATAATGGACATATTTTCGTTAACACTCACTCAGTCCTCTGAAATGTCCTTCTCAAAGTCTACCATGTTTTGTTCATAGCTTTGTAAGTGTGTCTCTCCCTTGACTGCTAGATTCTTGAGGGAGGAAACTCCTCTTTCACCAGGTAGACCAAGTCTTCATCCATCTGAGGTAACTCTTCTCTGGATCCTGTAATGTATTCTCCACATCCAAACTTTGTAAAATGCATGTAAACATCCCAGACCTCTGGTTGAAATCTTAGAATTGAAACCATGAGCCCCAAACAAACTTTTCTTCCCACAAGTTGCTGTTGTTGGGGATTTTGATCACATGAAAGCAACAGTGATGGAAACAGAAATTGGCACCAAGAACTGTGTCGGTGCTGTGACTAACTTGACCACATAGTTCAGAAGGCTTTGGAGCTGGTTTGTAAGAGGAATTTTAAAAATTTTAAAGATTCAGGCTGGAAAATCTTTAGAATGTTGTAATCAAAGATTAGTGGGTGATTCTGGTGGGAGTGTAAAAGACCAGAATGCCAATAGGAATGTGGACTGTGCTCATAAAGTTTCAGAGGGAAATGAGGACTCTGTTAGAAATTGGACTAGAGGCCATTCACGTTATATTCTGACAAAGAAGTTGACTACATTTTGCCCAAGTCCTGTAACTTTGTGTGAAGCTTAAATTAAAAGTAATGGACTATCTGGGTATGGTGGTTGCACGCCTGTAATCCCAGCTACTTGGGAGGCTAAAGTAGGAGGATCACAAGTTCAAAGACAGGCTTAGCAATTTAGTTAGACACCCATCTAAAACAAAAAAAGACTGAAGATGCAGCTCAGTGGTAAATCACCTCTGGGTTCAATTCCCAATATCAAACAAACAAAAACAAACAAAAAGTTTATAAGCCAAAAGCCATCTACCAAAGAACAGATGAATTTTTAACAGAGAGATCTATCAGGATTATCCATTGTAAGAAGATAAAGACTAGCCAGACCAAAAAACAAAAACAAAAAAAAAAAACAAAACGAAAGAAAGAGCAAAATGTAATATCAAAATCTCACAAAACATAAGTGATAAACTAATTAATCTAATGAAGAAAATTTGAAGGCAGCACAACATTCAGGAAGTGACTTGGATATTGCTGGCAACTTTTAACCAGGTTTCCTGTAAAAATTAGAAGAAGAAAAGGATTTTAAAAATGTGCAGCTTGGTCAGAAAAGTGCTTTTAACTCTGGAACCAAAAAAGACCAGCTTGTTGAAGAAATTACAGCCCCTCAAAGTAAACTTAAGTATTTTATAGAGACAATAGAAATAATATGCCTTAGGGCAACTCAGGAATTTACAAGACCACATCTAATAAAGGCTTCAGGGTAGACAAGGGAAAATTCCTTTTAGAAGAGATCATAGGGGCACGCGGCTTGCACTGTGAGTTCTAGGAAATTGTTTCAGTAGGCTCAGCTTCTAGGGCACACAGAGACTGCTGCAGTTATGATTCTGTAATGCCCAGACTCACGAGACCACCAGAGACCACCAGGAGTCTGATCCCGATGCAATTACAAAAGGGGTCTTTTATTTCAAGCTTGAGCAGGGATTGCGGGTAGGGGGGTGCGGCCCCGAGTCTAGGGGAGCAGGGATTTTTATGTGTTACAATCGCAAGCAGGGGAGTACATGTCTTGGCGTTACATGATTGGGTAAGGGAAAGCGCACGTAGGGGGACAGCGGTCTTGTCACTACAGGATTGGGTAAGGGTGAGTGTTGTCAGTATGAAGTCAGTTGACCTTTAGGCTGATAGATTTGGCCATGGTGGGCCCAATGCTTAATTTCGTGATTGGTTGGCCCAGATTGCAAAACGACTCACTGGCGCCAGAGCAGTGTGCACTTAAGTGTGTTTCAGGAACTGAGTGTGGGGGGGCTACTGGGTTGGGGACAAAGGCCCAGAATTGCAAAATGGCATAGGTCTTGTCCTCTCAATTCTAGGGGTCCAAATATTGTGAGACTTGGCAATAGACCTTGGTGCCATACACTTGATGTTGCTTTTTCAGGAATGCAGGATACTAAAGTTAAGGGGTAACAGAGGCTTCCACTAAGATTTCAGAGGAAGATCTGGGAGGCTCAGCAAAGTGTAGCAAGGTCCAACTCTCTGCAAGCTGCCCCAAAGAAGGCAATGTGTGAAGCTGTAAAGGTGAATCTGAAGCTTAAATGGAGACTCTAAAGATTAAGAAATGCCAGTAGCATGGACTGTCTGCTGAGAAAAGCTGTTTGCTGTAAAGAAAGCTAGTCCATTTGTGCTGCAACTGGCAAGGCCAAAGGGACTATGCTGCTCAAACCCTGTGGAGACTGTCACAGCAAAACTGGGAGCTAAAACACCAAACCTAAGTTCTTATGTTCTGATTAAAGGAAATTTAAAGTCAGACACAGAAAGCCATGCAAGAGAGCTTTATTATAAGTGAAAGTGAGGCAAAAGTACAGTAAACTCAAAATGAGTCTTAAACAGGGAGCACTCTCAAAAGAGAAAATGTGTGTCTCTGAGCAGAGGAAGACGAAGGAGACAATGGTGTCTCCAAATTTATTATTGCTTGATGTTTACCATGAGAACTGCAGACTGCCTTCTGTACCCCGTTACTCAGGTGTTCAACAACTCCTTCACATCAGTGGTGCAGGTTTTGACCTTAGTTGGTACTTTCTGGAATTGTCATGGTAGCCATTTTATTCAATCCTATGTTAATGTGGGCATTGGGGTCAGAAGTTACCTTAATGTGCCTGCACCACTAGAGGATACCCCTTTCTGAGCTAGGTGGAGACACTTGGCACCATAATTTCTAGTTTTATTTTGACATTTATGGGTCCTGTTAAGAGTTAGTCCCATAAATCCTTCTTTTTAAAAAAATTTTTTTAGTTGTAGATGGACACAAATATCTTTATTTATTCTTATGTGGTGCTAAGTATTGAACCCAATGTCTTATACATGCGAGGCAAGCACTCTACCACTGAGCTACAACCCCAGCCCAAATCCTTCTTTCTTGATCCCCTGCATTCTTTCTTTTACTTTTGTTTGTTTATTCTCCAGGTCATGAGCTGATGTTTTCCTACAGATTATCTGCTACAAGTTATTTGATCATCTGCCTTGGCAGTAACTTAATGAAAACTTAAACCTGTGACTTTGCCATATTTACTACAGCTCATTGCTAGCCTCTACCTAAGAGAGAACACATCTCCCTGCCATGTGTCCTCGATGCTCTATGCAGAATTATAGGACCTATTTGCCCAGCTGAGTTTTAGTCTTGTTTATATGCCTTCCTTCTTTCTATGCCCTATTCCTCCCTTTTGAAATGGAAATGTTTACTCTGTGCCACTATCTATTGAATATATATATAACTTGCTTTTGATTTTTACACGGGCTCACAGATGAGTTTGCCTTGAGTCTCAGAGGAGACTTTGAACTTGAATTCTTGGGTAATGCTGAAATGTGAAGACTATGGGACTCATGGAGATAAAATAAATGCATTTTGATATGGACCTGAGCTTTTAAGGGCCATGAGTGAAATGTTATGGTTTAGAAATGGCCTGTTCCCCAAAAGCTCGTATTAATGCAAGAATATTTAGATATGAATGATTAGATTATAAGAACTGTGACCTAATCAATTCATCTTAGTTTGAATGGATTGACTTGGTGGTAACTACAGGCAGGAGGAAACAGCTGAAGGAGGTGGGTCAATGGAGCCATGTCTTGGAAAGGTGCATCTTTCCCATAGCCTCTTCTCCTTTCACTCTTTCTCTGATTCCTCACTCACCATGAGATGAGAGGCTTTCTATCACTGGGCTCTCCCACCATGATATTCCACCTCATCTTGGGTCCAGAGCAAGGGTCCAAGTCCAGCCATCTATGGACTGAGATTTCTGAAATTGTAAGCCTCAAGTAAACTACTTCTCCTCTAAATTGTTTTTGTCACTTATTTTGATCACAAAAATGCAAAATCTAACTAAAATAACCAAGAGAAGTTGTAGAGACCCATTTTGACATGACTAGAGCCATCATGGTAATAACCGTCATTTTTCCTACCTGGAGATTCTGCATACATCTCAAACACTACTGGGATAAAAGCACTCTTATAACAAAGAAAAGATGATGTGGCACAGTCAGTATTTATATGTTCATACATGACTCTGTCAAACAACATGATGTGACCAGTGTTTGTGTGTGGATGTGTACCTATTCAGTAACTATGTGTGCCTCTGTTCCATGGACAAAGAGAAGGTAATCAGTGCATTCTGGGCACATGCCCAACTCTGGAGGACACTTAGGGCTCATGTGCAACCCTGCTGACCCATATAGGAGAGACAAAAGGGCTAGTATGTAGCAGGGAGGAGGAAAGAAGGGGCTATAAAGGTGAAGCGATGCTGTGTTTGGGAGCTCAGCCATTAGATGTAATTCCACCAAGTTTGTGCCTGCATAAAATAAACACTGCTTCCTGTTGAACACTCCAGAGCCCTGCCTCTCTGTATGAGAATCCAGCAACATCTCTTGGGGGCTCACAACCAGGATTTGGAGGGGGTGATTATATCTCCTTTGTCTCCAGGATGTGGGTCCCAGGACACCAGGGAAGATTACATCACCTGGCACCAGCAGACCAATTGTTCCATAAGGGACTAACCTTTCATGCCATTGCAAGGACTCTGGGAAGGAGCTCTAGGAAACCCAATAAGGCTGCAGGAACCAGCCCAGAGATCTCTGCTCATCAGATAGGAAGGGATCCAAGTTCAAGATGTAGACCTGCCCCAAATGGCAGAAGAGGAGCCTGATCAACTCTCAGAGTGGCCCCAGTAGTC
>CM053400.1:108516317-108531591 GCA_028644305.1 Xerus rutilus
AATGGAATGTCCAACCCCTAAAGCCTCTTTGGAAGTGTCTAATCACTGTCATTTTATCCACCCTACTGCAGATAAAGTGGCCGAGATGGTCCCATGTATTCATCATAGCAGAGTGAACCCAGATTCTCATGACTGGGAGTGCATTCCAGATCTCACTGCACGGTGCAAGTTGACCAACCAGAACAAGCAAGCTGTACCCTGAGAAGATCCCAGGGACAACAGCTCTGTAGTAACCCTGGAAGCTGGCTAATCTAAGCATGGCAGAAGCTTAGGAATCTACCACCTGCCACATTAAATGGATATTCTTATCTTCTACATTAGTCTTTCCACTCTAATGCTTTGATACTGTCACCCTTTGCCTCTGTCTCTTGTCAAATTTAAGTCTTAGCCTTAAATTTTATTGTAGGATTAGCAGAGACTGCTCTGGCTGACTGACACTAGGTCGAAAAGTTTCTATTAGCAGTCTTTTAACTCCTTTTGATAAGATACTTCATTGCTATTAGCTGTGTCTGATCTGGATCCTGTTTGTAGACTCCCAGCCTGTGGCCTTCTCATGACTCGATTTGACCAAGGTATTACCATAACTTTACTTTATCATACCCCTTTTTCCTGACAGGGAACAGTCTCAGGGACTGGCAGGTATAACAAGACCACCTATTCTATCTACCAACAGGGGAGCAATAGATTTGTTTTGATCCACAGTTTTCTTCAACTGAGGAATGGCTGGAAATCTGAAATTCATAGGAAGGCAATTTGGAACAGCATTCATTAATTTACAAAGTTCCATTTACTAATTTGAAACAACCAGTGTCAGTACCCCTTAATGCTTGTGGAATTATGAGAAATACTTGGGTCATTTCTGTGATCCATCATGTCTCCCACATAATGTGGAGCCTTATTTGGGGAGATGAAGTATAGGCTCAATAACAAGTCTATGTATGAGCAACCTGCAAATGGTAAATAGTCCATGTTAATGGTAATTGGTTATGCCATTTTTTTCCCTCTTGGAGTTGTGTTGTATGGCCCACTTGGCAGAGTGAGAGCAAAACTGCCCTATTTCAAAAGGGTATTGCTAGACCCAATTGTAAACGGGAGCCTGTAATCCCA
The DNA here is from genome assembly GCA_028644305.1 of Xerus rutilus. Taxonomy (NCBI): domain Eukaryota; kingdom Metazoa; phylum Chordata; class Mammalia; order Rodentia; family Sciuridae; genus Xerus; species Xerus rutilus. Next base: position 108,517,425 of record CM053400.1, read on the forward strand.
TTAATTGTACTATTCTTGACCCTGAAGACTTAGAATGGAAAACAGGCTGCTTAATTGACACACATATAGCTGGATGAGGTACTGATCTAGGAATCATACTATACTTCAAAAGTGTCACAACTTCACTTATGCCTTCTTACCACCAGGTCTTTTATTCCTTTTATGAGGAAAGAGAGAAAATCCCAACTCCTCTATTACAACCAGAAACATATTCCTAACCTTAGTAGAGACTATAGTTCAATCTCTGAACATCTCTTCTTCCTATGTGTGTGGAGGAACTATTATGGGGGAATCAATGGCTGTGGAAGGCTAAAGAACTAGATACATGAACCCTATAGCAGAAACATGTCTACTCATTGAACTAGTGGTATTCTGTTCCTCAAAGCCTCAATTATTTGAAAATATTGTCTTGCCCAAGAGGAAAAACAGTTTAACATCTCAGTTGGAACTCTAACATGTCTAGAATGAAAATCAAAAATTCTATAATGTAACTACTTACCAAAAAACAAACAATGAAAAAACAGTGGTGAGGATCCTTACATCACACAGAACTGAATCCCCACCCTTGTCAAATTTCTCTAACCTGAAACAGGCCTGGGATAATTCCACCATAGAAATCAGATGGCAATCCCCAAATAGACTATACTGGATATGTGGAAGGGCCACCTATACTAAATGGCCCCAGTTCTGGTCTGGATCTTGTGTACTGAGGATAAATTGCCCCTCCTTTTTCCTCTTTCTATTAGCTAGATGGGAGCAATTGGGGGGATCCCAGTATATGAAGACCAAGGTGCCCAAAGAGAATAGCAAGCTCTGACAACCAGTGACTAGAAAGATGATGAATGCCCCCCTGAGCAGATAATTCACTATTATGGTCCAGCTACCTCGACCATAATATGCATCCTGAGAATACCAGACTCCTATCTACATGTTAAATTTATCATTAGGCTACAGGCTATTGCTGAAATTATAACTAATGAGACCATGCAAGCCCTCAATTTATTGGCTAAAAAAGTACTCAAATGTGCAATGATATCTTTCAAAACAGCTTGGCTTTAGACTATTTGCTTGCTTCTGATGGTAAGGTATTGTGGGAAAATTAACCTGAGCAACTGTTGCTTACAGATTGATGATGAAGACAAGGTCACAAAAGAATTATAGATTATCTGCGAAAGATTACCTATGCCCCAGTCCAGATCTTGAAGTGCCAGAACCTCAGGGAATTATTCAGAGGATGGTTTTCAACTTTGGGGGTATTCGAAACTCTCATAAGCATTGTGGGTTTAATGCTGAGGGCCTGCCTGCTCCTACCTTGCCTGTTATCCCTGGTCATAATATTTGTCTCCTCATGGAGGATATAGCTTAAACAAAGACAACCGTGTGCATCATGAAGTTATGAAAATATAAGCCATTAAGTCAGGATGATGCTCTTTGATCCTAAAGGGATCCAAGCATCAAAGGGGGTAATGTGGTAGGAGCCCTCTTCAAACAAAGAAAAGAGGAGGAGGAAAGGCCAGTATTTGTGTGTGCATGTGCAACTCTGTCAAGATGCTCCAGCTCAGCCAATGCCTGTGTGCACATGCGGGCCTCTTCAGTAACCATGTGAGCCCGGGTTCCCTAGACAAGGAGAAGGCAACAGTTGGGCACTCTGGGTGCATAAGCAATGCTGCCCAACACTCAGGGCACATGTGCAAACCTGCTGACACCTCCCTCTCGTGTGCTTATGCAGGTCTGCCACAACTTCTTTATGAATTTAGAGTACAGATAATACACACAAAATGTATTTTTCCATGTAGGAGAACAAAGGGGAAGAGGGGGACTAGCAGGAGCTGTATAAGGCTAAGCCCCACTGCTTTCAGGGACTAGGTCTTTTATGTAATTCCACTAAATCTGTGCCAGCTCGAAATAAACACTGCTTCATGTTGAATGCCCCAGTGTCCTGTTTCTCTGTATGAAACTTCCACAACACTACAGAACAAGATCAGTTAAGACAGTCAACCAAGCATTTTGTACCATCGCTGACAACTAGACTCTTTCTTAACTGATATTGTACATTTTAATAGTTTTCTGAGAAAGATTAGATACATTCTGATTGATATTGACTCACCTTTTTCTAGTTTAGCATATAAACCCCTTCTTCCTGCCCTGGGGTTCAGGGATATACCTGCCTTAGTGCCACACATGACACACTACTATCTGAAAGTCTTCAGCAAATTGCAATTTGTGCAATGCTGGATCTATCTTCCTCTTTCTTTGGTCTCAGAGCAACTTCTACTTTGGCAGACAGCTGGTTCTCATACTCTAGGGCTGGATTTTTTTTAAACAAGAAGTGAAAAGAAAAAGATGCTAATTATAGGCAGGAGATAAAAATTGCAGATAGATATAAATATATAAGTAGATGATAGATAGATAGATAGATAGATAGATAGAGTGAGTTAAGGATGTAGCTCAGTAGTAGAGTATTTTTTCAGTATGCATCAAACTGAGGGTTCCATCCTCAGAACTTAGGGGGAAAATGATAAATAGATTTCATAAATGCAGTAGGTATTTTTCTCAGGTTACTGTGACCCATGCATCTTTTCTTTCTTTGGAGAGCCTATAAACCCAACACATAGTAAAGTAGAAAAGTGTTATACCTGAAAAATGCAGATAATATAATCCAGAAATGAAAATCAACTGCCTGCCAACCTTAATTTTAAAAGTTTAATTTGAGAATCCTACATAGATATTACTACTTGGATAAAAGGGAAAAACCAAATTCTAAGCTCTCAAGAATTGTAATATGATATATAACCTGAAATTTAACTAAGATCACAATATAACATTGTCTTTTCTAATCCTTTTTAGTTTTCCCCTAGAAACATGCTTTTTATGCTATTGAAAATCATTTTTATATAGCCTGTTAGCTCCTATTGAGAAAACAGAGAAAATTCTAAAATCCATGGTGCTGAGAATTAGGAATGACAGGGAACATTAAGAATTAATAGTGTTCAAAAATTCCCTCTTAGATATTATTTTGCATCATACTATCACATTGTGTCTTTAAAGAAAATATTATTTTGAAAGAGCAGACATCATACTGGTTTTGCTAGTAGTTAACATCACCCCTTTTGCTAAATTAAAAACACTCCAAATCTCAGGGTTCTCTACTGTAAAGTGAGATTAGTATGTAAATAAATTAGACATGAAAATTTCCTAGGGCAGTGCCTAACAGAAGTATAGATGTGTTTTTATCATCATGTTGCCAATCAAAGTCTAGAAAATTTCCACAAATTGGCTAAAACAGCAGAGTTTACTAATGTTTGAATTGTTCTCAAAACTTGGGTCATTGTCTGCAATTTCTCTTCTTTTTCTCATAATTGCTGTCCTGAGGAAATGGCTAAGCATAGATGTCAGTAAGAGATGCTAGGAAAAAAAAAAAAAAAGAAAAAGGAGAATGGAAATTCACAATTGAACTAGGGCCACCATCTGGTAACTGAGAATAGAGTACAGAAGAAGAAAGAGAATAGCAACTGGCAAGCCCTTGTGGTGAAACATGAATTTTATTAACAAAGGAGTGAATATGTTGCATTATTTATATCAATTCTGAAGCAAGTGTGAGTGTTATCTATTTGTAGCTATGAAAGACTTGAAAGTTCCAAGAATTTCTGCATCATCAGGACCCTGTGAACTCTTCTAGGCTATCTTGGTTGAGATGTTGGCACACTGGTCCTGCGGAGCATCACAGCAGCAGCAGCCAGAAACCTCTCTTCAGAAACCTGCCCATCAAATGCAGATTTGAAGAATCTCATTACAGAAGCACTGTAACCTATTCAGCACTAGTCACTATTTTTAATCCTTTGTTTTTTCAGATTCCTGAGATGTTTCTTGGTATATTAGCAAAAATACTTAAGTTGCAGATTGTATGCACATTTTGAACTTGACAGATTTTTTGGAAAAGTCTATGATATAAGTGATGAAATTGTGTTCTGGATATAGAAATTAGGAGGTGAAGGCTAAGTTTTGTTAACCTTTTTTGTTTTGTTTCTTATTAACAATGCACACTAAGGCCAGATTGCACTTTAAAAATGTTCCATGGAAACCTAAAAAATTTGACTCAAAAGTTACCACCTGGAGAGAACCAACTTACATAAATTAAGGGATGAGTTAAGTAATCAGGACTAGCCTAAAAGAAGGAGACTAGAAAAACCTATAAATGATAACCTCAAGGTATAATTTTATTGAATTATTCCCGGGGCAGAGGATGCCTCACTGTTTTAGAACTTTGGACAAATTTACTCATAAAAAATGGGGACATACTATACCCATCCTTATGGGAGAGAATGAATAGTAAAATATTCAAAAAAATTTTGGCTTACTAGTCCATTATCATCTTTCATTTGATTAAATTATAAAATTACATGAATATGGATAGAAATCCAAAAATTTTCAATAATATCCTTGTTTTGAGTTTGAATATCAGGTCAGGCACTTTGAAAGTTATTGCTAAAAGATTATCTTAATGAGGAAAGTGGTAGATATGGTTCTCCATTTTTAAAAATTTTTCAAAATTCTTTAATTTTTAAGAATAAATATATATGCATAATATATATAATATACATAATTATATAAATTATACAATATAATTTATAATAATCATATATATAATATATATAATTATATAATGCATAATATATAATATAACCCAGAAGTTTTTATTTAGCTGTACTCTTTCTGAAAAAAAATTTACTGAAAAAAGGTTTTCCTCTAACTACTCATACAGTCTTCCATATTTTATGGGCAGTTAATTTAATTCAAATATAAATAAAGTAAGTCTTATGTGAAACCAAGTATTAAACCCACTAAACGTACATCAAGAATTTTCTAATATTCTAAAATATCATTTGAATTACTTTATAACACTTCATTCAGGTCTCAGTATTCATCTTTGAACTAGAAATAGGTAAGTAGCGATTTGACTAATCATCATTTGCAAACAATGGACCGAACATTACATTGAGTATAACATTCCCAGGGGTATATTTTACAAGGTGCTACTGTCTTAACACATCTCAGTGCAAACATCCAATCCACTAACTCAACAACAACAGCACCAAACAACACAGAGGGGAAGTGATTTCAAAATATATCAGACGAGAGCTTTCTTAACAGTCACTCAGCAAGGCACACCAATACAACTTAATAGTCATGTTTGAACATAGATAAGAATGAGAAGTGTATAAACCAGAAAAATAATAAAACAACACCATTTTAGTCATTGCAGGCTACTATAACAAAATGTATTATATTGTGTGACTTGTAAGCCACAGGAATTTATTGCTCACAGTTCTGAAGGCTGAGAGTCAAGATTAGGCATTTCCAGACTCCAGGTCTGGTGAGGATGTCTCTTTGGCATTGAATTTTGTCTTCTTCTCACTGTGTCCCATAGGGGACAAGGGGTGAGGTAGATCTCTAGAGCACTAATCCCCAAAAGTCACTAATCCCATCTGAGACCTATTCACCTTCCGATGGCCCATCTCTTAGTACTAATACATTGGAGATTAGATTTCAACTTAGATATTTTAGATAGGCACAAGCATTTAGACTATATCAACTTTCCTTTGAGCTAATATGTTGTTATTTTACTAAATTCAGTTTGAATTCTACTCCAGATTTCCTACCTTCTAGACACAAATTGTATAAATGCCCTAAAATAGAAATGCCTCTACTGTCAGTATTCAATATAGAGCAGATCCATATAATCTATAATCTTTCCTGTAATCATCTTGTATCAAGTCCAAATTCTATAGCAAACTCTTTGTCTTGCTGAGATGCACCATGTTCCTCATGGTATAAAATCTCTAATGTTGCAATACCTAGCATTCAAGAAAACTTTTCTGCCACATATGGCTCCTTAAGATCTTGAACACTAGTGATGATAATGTTCTAAAAGATAAGTCAGGAGCTGGGTGTGGTTGTGAACACATGTAATCCCAGTGATTTAGGAGTCTCAGGCAGGAGGATTCGAAATTTGAGGCAGCCTGGGCAATTTAGGAAGAACCTGTCTCAAAATGAAAACTTAAATGGACTCCAGATGCAGTACAGTTGTAGAGCTCCCTGGGGTTCAATTCTAAGTACCACAAAACAAAAACAAAAAAACACAAAACAAAAACAAAAACAAAACTTCAAGAATTCTTTCTATGATGGATTATTTTACAAATACTATGATGACTCCTATCTACTGAAAACCTCTGAAATATGATAAATTTTGCTAAATATTTAGGAGTTATGACATTTAGCATATGTCATTGATCACACATTAAGTGCTTCATGTACATTAACACAATTACTTGTACCACATTTCTATAACCTAAGTGTTTTGCATTTTGCATAGAAAAATACATTAATTTCACCCAGTTCAAAACCTTTATGAGGAAAATGTCATATTCATCATTCAAATAGGGCAATAAAAGTACAACACGTTCAGGAAACAGTGTCAAAAAGCTAATGTGTGACTGAGTCCAGATACAAATTCAGGATTTGGTCCCAGCCAGCATCTAATAACTGTAATTTGCTCTAGTTCTGTATAGCAGTTTCTGCAAAGGGCTAGAGAAGTTACGTGACTTGTCCCATTTCACAGAATTAGGAAGACAAAAGCATGACTGAATTCCTGCTCTGTGGAACTTCAAAACTCCTACTTTCATTCATTTAAATTGCCCTTTTTGCTTCTAGTAGGTTTTGTCTCAATGTCTTAGTTACTTCTAACTATTGTCATGTTAAATATTATGCACTATACCTAATGGTTGAAGGAATGGGAAAGAGAAAAGTGGGTGATACCAACGTGGACTTTATCATATACCTACATGCAAAGCAGAATTTAACTGATATCAAAGTGCCAAAAAGATAAATTTGTTAGTTCATTTTGAGTTTCCTAGACTAACTAACTTATAAGTAATAAAGTTATTTGGTGATAATTTTGCTCTTTTGTGATTAGAGCAGTTGCTATAACTAATATGTAAAAGAGATTCCCCAAAGTATATGGAAATAAAAAATCACTGGTTTTAGATGGTTTATTATGTAAGTGTTATGAGGAAACATTTTTCTTATGTTACATATGCTGCCTTCTCCCTTTATAAAATGTGCAGTCTCTTCATTGTTACTGTCAGTAACACATGCCAGACTGAAGTAAAAGTCACATGGACAGAAAGCCTAAGGGAGCTTGACATATTTAAGGCAGAGGCCACTAAATGTCACATCCTACAGAGGGCACTGAGCAGATTTGTAGCAGAGTTCTCATTTGAAAAGGGTGGAAATTTTCCCAGATGTGCTGTATGTGCGTTTAGTGTGTAGATTTCAATGTTTCCAACAGAGGAAGTTAGACAGTCCTCAGATGAAGGTTGAGCCGGGATTTTCCTGACATTTTAGCATAAGGCAGTTTTCTTGCATTGGTTGACATTTCTTCAAAGACTTCTTCACTTCAGCTGGTGTAGATCCCCTGGGTAAGGTAGCATTGGCGCTAAAGACTGGTATCATTGGGAAATACATTAGAATCATCCACATGTATGTTTTCTCATTACCACATCTTATATTATCTTTATGAGTTAAGAATGTTAGTACTTAAGTATTAACCACTTTATAATAAGGGTATCAGCAGGAAAGAGACATCTTTTTCTCTATCTTTTAATGCTTTTATTAATATTTTCCCCAGAGATCTTTCTGTGATTTTCAACACTTCATTATTATCTTTAATCCCAAACTAAAGTTTAAAAAGAAGCTGAGATGTGATAAGGAATAGTCTCCTTCCTTTGTGTGGTAAATTGTGTTTTCTAAAGACTTCAAGCACATTTTTCCTATTCCACAGGCTCTTCTGGGATGTGAACTTACTTCTTTCTATGCCCTTGGCTTGGGGCAGACATGTTCCACCTTCAACCCAAAGTACGAGAAAACTACCCATGTAATCACAAGGCTGTTGGAAAAGACCACACGGCTGCTTTTTATAGTCTTGAAATATGTATTCCAGGAGACATCAGTGGCTTAATGGATGTTCTACTGCCCTGCTGTGGAGTTCACACAAGGTGCTGGTTGAAGGGTACAGTTGTTCCTTGCTAGGTCAATAGCAGTGTGAGTCTTCTCCTGCCTTCAGGATCAGCCTTCTTGCCAATTGAGTTCCATATGTGATGCCAGCATCCCAGAAGAGTGAGAGCATACCAGCTGTCTCTACCTAAATTCCTGAACTATAGTCTCCAGGAGCATAAGAAATGATTGTTGTATAATTTGTTATACAGCAGTAGAGACCAGAACTATTTGCTTATCAAACTAGCGGAAGGTTTGAAAAAATGAAGATAGTTAATCTTTATTGCAGTATACTTTGTAGTGAATTTTTAGTTTTGGGCTGCCTCTGAATCTGTTTTAAATGTTTAACTTTCTCATCCAAGTAGCAGGGTCCAGTCACACAGTTTCCAGCTCTACATCACACCTGTGTGGTTCACTTCCTGACAAGAGAGAAGAACGCAGAGGCATCTTTCAACCTGCTGTCCCACTTCTTCTTTTAAGGGACACATTCAGGCATGTATCCTAGAGCTTAAAGTCACCCTACCCTGTTCCCTCATATATACCACTAGCTACGTATGTGTGCTCTGCCTTCTCACTCCCTGTCTCTCATGACCTGGGCAGAGGGACTGCTCTTTCAACTCATTGCACCCTCATTGCCCAGGATCTGTAAGAAAAAAAAATCTTTAAACTTATTTCCTACAGTGCAGTTATCTATAGCAAAGCTCATGGAAATCTAATAGTGCATTCCCCTGTTGTGTGATCTCCAAAACCAGTGATTTATAAGTTACCTTTTAGGAAGTGAATTTGAATTTGTGCCTTCTGTGTGAGGAACTAGGGATACGCTGGGCCAGGTTTCTGTGGGGGAAACCACAAATGTGAAGTCCTAGCACCAGAGCAATTATCAGGCAAGCATAATGTGGAAATAGGTGAGACAAGAACCACAAGGGCATTTGCCTATATGAGCAAGTTTCCCTCCTGAGAAAACTTTGGTCAGAGTTTGAACAACTTGTAGTGATTCCATCTACCAGGTAAAGTATATGTGAAAGGCACACTGTGAGCACTCCTACCCAGCTCCCTTAGAGCAAGATTGCTAACTAATCTGGCACTAGAACCTAAATTTATCTGGAGCTCCTCAAAACATACTTTGGTTTAGTCTTAGTGAAAAATAACTTCATAATATATCAAGGATTTTAAAACACCCAGACTTTTTGACTCTGCAATCGTCCTAAGGACATGATCAGCAATACAGATAAATAATTAATGTGCAAAATATGAATGTCTGCATTATTTATAATAGTTTCCAGTGTCATATAAACTAATAGCAAATAAATTGTTAAATAATTTTATTCAATGAAATCATAACCTTTACATTTATACCATGAGTTCTTAATAATGAATGAATGACTGGCAATTCAACCATGAAACAGAAGCTCCTATTAGTATTTACATATATTTAAGACAGAAAGAAATGTACACAGGGTTAGTTTTGTTTGAGAACTGAGAAGTCAAATAGTGGATACAGTGATTAGCAACATCAGGCAGAAAGGTTACAGGGAAGAGGCCCTGTTATCAGCACCCAGAAGTGAGGCCTCCTAGCAGAAATTGGGAACACAGCAGGCCTGTCAGGAATGTTTGCATACTCTGGCAAGGCAGAGTTTGGCAGCCATCACAGATACACAGAAGATATATCCTGGAGTCTCCTTTCTATTCCCTCTTATTGAACAGCTTCCCTTCTCTTCTAGAGATAGTGTTCCATTTATAGGGGTGACCCTCCACTCCTGGAGACCACACTCCCCTCTCAAGACCATTCTTCATTTCTAGGACTACCCTCTTGTTCTATAACTTAGGAGACTATTCTTCACTTACAGGTGCTATCTCTTCTTACAAGGAGACCCCCACTCTTAGAGACCATCCTCTTTTCCTAGAGATGCATATCACCTCCTAAAGGTAGTCCTCCACAAGAGACCACCCTGAATTCTTGGAGGCCACCATCCACTTCTAAAGAAAATCCTCTATTTCTACTGGCTTTCCTCCTTTCAGAGAGGTGATAGGTCTCAGCTTCTAGAAGCTTCGTTCCCTTCCTTGCCACATGGCCTACCCAGCCCAGTCCCTTCATCGAGCAGCCATCAAGGAAAATCTCTCATATGAGTGTGTTAGCAAGATGAAGTCTTATGTGATGTAACATCACATTACGTTTGCCCTGTTCTATTGGTAGAAAGGAAGCACTCAAAGAGAGTATATCATACAAAAGTGTGAATTTCTGGAAGTGTAGGTCACTGGGGGCCATTTTACAATCTCTCTATAATAAAGCCATGGGTGAAACCCAAAGGCCCTACCTAGGGCACAATAACATGAATAGAAAGAAAAGAAATAAGTTACAAGAAAGAGTTTTTTAAAATTTTTTATGCCATGGCCTCAAAAAATGTTCCCTAGCACCAAATTAACTTAGAGGTAGTTTTCAAGAAGCTAGGAGAAATAATCTACAATAAAATAATTTTTTTTTTTTTTGGCACCAGGGATTGAACTCAGGGGCACTGGACCACTGAGCCACATCCCCAGCCCTATTTTGTGTTTTATGTAGAGACAGAGTCTCACTGAGTTGCTTAGCACCTCGCCATTGCTGAAGCAGGCTTTGAACTCACGATTCTCCTGTCTCAGCCTCCCTAAGTGCTGGGATTACAGGCTTGAGCCACCACACCTAGTTTACAATAAAATTAATTTAAAATATATGTTTTACAGTTTTAGACTAGAAAAAGGGCCCACCAATAAAATCCAACATTATTTCAGTTAATGCACTGATATATCCCAAAATGTATTTAAGCATTTATATAATGGTGAAATTACTTTGTGATTTTTATACACTTAACAGTAATTGATTGACTCCTGCATGCTGTGTTCATGAAGGGAAGAAAATGAAATAATCACAATAGTTTATTTTTTATCTTTAGTATTTTAATAGAGTTTTTTTTTGGAGTCATCTTAAGTGCACAGAAAAAAATGAGAGGAAGACACAGAGTTCTCATATATTCCTTAACACCAACATGCACAACCTCTACCATTATCAATATCCCCCAAAGTAACATGCTTGCTACAACCAAAGAACCCCCACAGACACACTGCAATTACTCAGAGTTCATACTTCACATTAATGTTCATTCTGGGTGTTGTATATTCTATGGGATTGAAGAAAAGTATGTTGTATAATGACAACGTATTGACTCTTATTAAAAGATGTCATAAAATAGAGTGGGACAAAAACTTCATAAAATAGAATAGGACAAGAAAGAAATGTTTAACTCTTCTTTCCTTATTTTTGATTTTTAAAGCAAAAAAAAATACATTGTCAGGAGTTGAAAAACTGCAGCAAAGAAGACTGTGTCTTTCAAAAGGAAAGGAATAAATATTAGTAAAGGAAGCTTAGGGTGGTAGATTGTGGTAGTTGTCTATTATCCATGGAATCTAATTCAGCATACATTTCATTTTCATTATATCTTTACTTATTTTCTTCATTTTGCAAATGGTCAATTTTTGCTTTTATTATTTTGTTGGTTGGATGATTGTTATTATTACTGTTAAAGAATTTTAAATGATTACCATTTCATTACACACACACACACACATACTCAAACCGGTAGAACTGACTAAGGAGAAGGAACTATATTTTCACTCAGCTAATAAAATAGAGTGGATACAGATGAGTTTCCTGTAATGTTTTATTAGGGAGAGAAATTTTAGTTCATGTCTTTGTTATCATTCTATATTAAAAACATCAACATAATGGTATCATCCAGAAAAAAAAGGACATATTTGCAAAGTGAAAAGAGGAGATAAACATAAGTCTTATGTAAATGAGATTAGAAATAGCAATGGTTTATAAGAGATTGGCCAGATGGCAATATCTGACACTTTTTACTGTAAAATTCCATTCCCCTTACCCTCTAGTTAGCCCAAAGAACTACCCCAAGAGTGGTCAGATCACATATAGTGAGTTGAATAACTAATATGGTTTAAAATCAAAAAAATATTTTAAGTATATTAGATTAAAAATTAGGCAAATAATGTAAAATTTGCTGTGAACTTTTGAAGGGCCTTTGAGATCACATTATATAAAAGAAGAACTTACAGTAATGATCTGAGTTTGAATTATATCCTCATTACAAAAGGGTTTAGGGAAAAACAAAACAAAACTTCTTGTGTACAATAATAACCTAGCTCTCCTATTGTCCAATTCAGATCTTTTTATTGTCTTTCTAAATCCAGTGTGTGTGGTTGTTGTTGTTGTTTTTCTTTTAACTTAGATTAAAGCACATACATTTGGACATATTATATTTTCTTTTTATGTTACATTGCAAATGTTTTTGATGTGGCGAGCTAGTTTATATTCTTTTGTGTTGATCCCAGGGAACTTAGAAGCAGTAATCTCTTAGACACTGAGGTTTATATCCTGTAACAAAGACATAATGCAAACAAAATGTTAAGTGCTGTATTTAAATTTCCTTAAATTAGCACCACCGTTTAAAGAACTTTATTGGAATTGCATGGGAACATTGTGAGAAAGTCCCTCTGGGGATGGTTCTAGTACAAGAATTATGCTCTTAGTTTATTGTAAGAATGAGTTTTAATTTAAAATGCCTGTTATGGGTTCTAACTAAGCTTAGTGTATTTAGTCTATTGAAATTTAATGGGATTTAAAGAGTAACTTGGTAAATCTTTATGGCCTTCTCTGAAAATAGTGACAATGTTTATAATGTTCTATATTTGTTTCTATTGCCAACTGGAGAAAGGAAAGCAAAAGGGGATTATTAAAGACTGATGGAATCTTTGGTTAGAATTTCAATGAAAATTTTCAGTTTTCAAAATTTCACTTCCAAATATATCTGTATATATTTCAAAATATATACAGACTTCTAAAATTATGCAATCGATAGGCTATCTACTGAATCAGAATATATTTTTACCATAGTGATAATGAGAAAACAAGATGGTACCAATTGACAAATTCAGCTTGTCACCAAACTACAAGAGATTAATATAATTAAAAGAGATAAAGAAGCTGGATGTGGTGGTACACACATGTAATCCCAGCGGCTAGGGATGCTGAAAGAGGACAATTGTGAGTTCAAAGCCAGACTCAGCAAAAGTAAGGCTAAAAGCAACTCAGTAAGACTTTGTCTCTAAATAAAACACAAAATAAGGCTGGAGATGTGGCTCAGTGATCTAGTGTCCCTGAGTTGAATCCTCAGTACCAAAACAAAAAAAAAGATAAAGAAATAAAAATCAAATAAATTTTGTTATGACTGTGTCCATGAAAATTTAAAAGGAAATTTTAAGGAGATTGGCATCAAACTTAACTGAAATGCTTACTTTTATATTTCATTTTCAAAGTATATACACTTTAAAAATGATGTCATGTTACGTGTTGAAGACTGGTTAAATATTCACATAACAAATTTACTTTTCAAAGCACACATTAAATTCTGTAAATTCTGTTGTCCGATCATATGACTGTGCTCTAATCGATATAATGTGAGTTGATTATAGACAATGCTGTTATGTCTAGCACAGATATACCTTCCTCTCCTGCTGATGTGATGAAGACAAATTTATTACCTTGGAAGCCACTTACTGAAGATGCCCAGGCCTCCAAATGGAAGTGATCTGAGCCCTAACTCAGGTTTTGAAAGGAGCCTTTTGTCAATCAGGCACATACATTTTGGAAGAAGTGAAAATGAAACTTCTTATAAATAAGTATAAACAGGAATTATCAACAGCTATAAAAATGAAGTTAATGTGCTTTAAATTAATTTAAACTGAAAAGTACCTTTGATGCTAAAAACTAAAGGATAAATAAAATATTGATAACTTCAAAATTGAGTGTAGAATAATGACAAAAAAAGTATTTTAAAACATTATAAGAACAACAGTAACAATTATTTGTTAAAGTCACAAGAAAATTTATTACTATTATTAATAACATGGAAATATATCACAAAGATAAGGGAAGAATTAGCATTACTAAGTTTTAATTCCTAACTCTCTACATTACTATGCAATATTTTGCAAGTTACTTAAATGTTCTAATTTGCAATTTAGCTCCTATGAGACAAGAATAATGGAGTCTTCTGATTATAATTCT
>CM053400.1:108541082-108565131 GCA_028644305.1 Xerus rutilus
CTAATTAGTGCATTAATACTTGATAGGGATTAACTGAGTGGTAACTATAGGCAGGTGGGCTGGAGGAGGTGGGTTACTAGGCATGTGCCTTTGGGGTATCCATGGAGAAGGAGTCTCTCTTTGCTTCCTGGTGCTATGTCATGAATTGTTTTCCTCTGCCACACTCTTATGCTATGATGTTCTCCCTCACTTATGGCCCAGAGCAAAGGAGTCAGCCATCTATAAACAGAGATCTCTGAAACTGTGATCTCCAAATAAATGTTTCTTTTTAAAATTGCTCTTGTCAGGTCTTTTGGTCACAGCAGCCAAAAAGCTGGTTGAAATAGCAGGAGATCAGCATCTCTGCCCTCATTTTGCATTTCTCTCTTTTGCAAACTTAAACCTTGGGTAAAGCTGGAAGTACTTTCCATTCAAGGCTAACGGCACCAAGGTAAGCCTAAGATAATTCTGAGATGTTTCAAGAACATTATAATCAACAGATTGTCAACTGCAAGCTTTTACAACATCCTGTTCCACACCACTGGAGTGATGCCTTGGAGTCTCTAGTCATTGCCCTAAACCCAAAGAACTAATGCCATCTTGCCTTTCTGCCTATCCTTTCTCTGAGTCATTTCCTAAAGTCACCTTACATTCAAGGAACAACAGATCTGAAAAATAAACATCCTATAACAGAAAGTGAAACTAACTCCAAAGAGCAGCAACTTTCTTATTGCTGACCAGACTGACCAACCAGGTCATAGTTTGACCAAGATTGCTTGATTATGCATACTTTTTGCCCTCTCTCACTTTTTGGCCCTTCCTTCTTCAAACCTAGAGCTCAAATCAGTCCCCCTGCAGATAGGGCTAAGGATGCTAGTCTGCTTATCTTCGAGTACAGCTATAGTGATTAGTAAATTCCTTTCCTACTTCACCATTACTTTTTCTAATTCATATTTGTGGGGAGTGGCTGGACATGGTATATAGGGATTACCAGGGACCAGGGACCAGGGACTCTGATAACGCTAAGACTTCACTGCAGTTACTGAAATAGAAAAAATACAAAACTTACTTTTTATTAAGTATTTTTATATTATAATGAAGGTTATAGTATAGAAAGTCTCCAATTATTTTCAACTTAACATTTCAAAATTCTTTTTTTTTTCTAGTAATCATCTCTAAATGTATGTAAGATTACACTTTTGGTTTTATGGGCTATTCCTGTGTCAAAATGACTTTCTGATTCCTTTTGGGTGCTTTATATGCCTCTAGAAATTTGTTGATGTCTTCATGATTTTCCATTTTATTGGAGTATAGATTTTCAAAGTAGTTTCTCATTATTGTCTGTATTTCAATGGTGTTCATGATATTTCTTTTGTCATTGCAAATTTTAGAAATTTGAGGTTTCTCTCTCTTTCTCTTTGTTAGTCTGGGTAAGAATTTACCAATTTTATTTATTTTTTAAAAGAATCAACTTGTTTTGTTGAATTTTTGAATTTTTTGTTTCAATTTAATTTTAGCTCTGATTTTAATTATTTCATGTCTTCTGCTTCTGATGTTGATTTTCTTTTGTTTTACTGGAGCTTAAAAATAACTAAGTTATTTAATTGGTTACTTTCCATTCTTTTAATTAATTAGCTGAATGCAATAAACTTTCCTTTATAGTGTCCTAGAGATTTTGATAAGTTTTGTCATTATTCTCATTTACGTTTAAGTATTTGATTATTTTATCCTTGATTTCTTCCACTATCCATCAATCATTCAATAGTGTATTATTTAGCCTGCAGTTGTGAGAGTAGCTTATATTTTTTATTTTATCATTAATTTCTAATTTTATTCCATTGTGATCTGATAAAATGCAAGATATTATCTCTTTTTTTTCTTGTATTTGCTAAGAGTTGCTTTGTGGCTATAGATATGGTCTATTTTAGAGAAGGATCTGTGTGCTGCTGAGAAGAAAGTGCATTCAGTCATTAATGGATGAAACATTCTATATATGTCTGTTAAATCTAAATTATTAATTGTAATTTTTAGTTCTGTTACTTCTTTAGTTTTTGTCTTGAAGATTTACTGAGTGGTAAGAGAGACATATTAATGTCACCCAGTATTATTGTGGTGTGGTCTATTTGATTCTTGGATTTTGAAGTTTGTTTGATGTATGTATATGCTCCATTGTTTGGAGCATAAATATTTAAGATTTTTATGTCTTGTTGATGTATAATTCCCTTCAGCAGTATGAAAAGTCTTTCTTTGTCCTTTCTGATTAATTTTGAAGACCACTTTATCTGATATTAGGATAGAAATCTCTTCTTGTTTACAAGATCCACATGAATGATAAGTTTTTTCCCCACCCTTTTACCTTCATTCTGTGTATGACTTTGCCTATAAGGTGAGTCTCTTGGAGACAACATATTTTGGGTTCTTGTTTTTTTTAATCCAATCTGCCAGCCTATGTCTTTTTATTGATGAGTTCAGGCTATTTACTTTTGATGTTATTGTTGAGAAATACTTTTTATTCACTGTAATTTAGGTTTGTTTCTGGTTTTAATTTGAATTAGTTTCTCCTTGGATTGACTATTCCTTTGGTGTAGTTCCTCTCTTTGTTGGTTTTCTCTTTCATTTTTCATTTCTTCTTCATGAAATATTTTGCTGAGAATGTTCTGTAATGCAGGCTTTCTAGTTGTGCTTTCTTTTAACTTTTGTTTATAACGAAAGTTATCTTCAAATCTGAAGTTTAATTTTGTAGGTATAGAGTTTTTGTTTGGCATCTGTTTTCTGTCATCTGTTTTTCTGGCCTGGTGTTATTCCATGACCTTCTAATTATAAGGGTCTGGGTTGAGGAATCAGTTGAGATCCAGATTGGCTTCTAAGAGTAATCTGACATTTTTCCATAGCAGCCTTTATAATTCTGTCATTCTGTATGTTAGGCATTTTCAAAATTATTTGTGTTGGTGTGGGTCTGTTGTAATTTGTATATTTGGGGTTCTATATTTGATTTGGGGTCCTATATTTGATTTTTCATTTTATTCTTAAGATTTGGGAAATTTTCTGATGTTATTTCATTGAAAAGATTATGCATTTCTTTAGTTTATACATCGAAGCCTTCATCTATCCCTATAAATCTTAAGTTTGGTCTTCTCATGCTATCCCATATTTCTTGAAAGTTTTGTTCATGGTCTCTTAACATCTTTTCTCCATTGTCAACCTTATTTTCCAGGGTATATATTTTGCCTTCATTGTCTGAAACTGTGTCTTCAATTATTCTGGTCTGCTGGTGATGACTTCCAATGAATTTCAATTTGGTGTCTTGATTCTTTCATTTCAAGAATTTCTGCTTTTTATTTTTATTTTTTTTCAGAATCTCTATCTCTTTGGTGAAGCGATCTTTTGCTTCCTGTATTTTCTCCTTTACATCATCCTCTACCTTGCAGATCAATTTAACTTTGAACACTCTAATCTCCTTTTCTGTCATTTTTTCCACTGTGGTTTTGATGGATTCTGTTATTGAATTATATTGATTTGTTTGAGATTATTTTTTCCTTTGATTTTTTATGTTGTTTGTGTGTTTGCCCATTTGATACTATGGTTTTGAGGCAGTAGAGACTCTACCTTGTGGACTTATAGGGACTCAGAAGGTTTCCAGCACCTCACAGCTTAGAGTGAGACAGATATTAACAATAACCAATGGAAACAGTTTACAATATCAAACCAAATAGTTCTTGCTTTGGCACCTACTATGCTGATTGTCACAATAAACAGAGGCAATATGATCAGTTATTGCCTATGGTCAAATCAGTAAGTTTTCAAACAAATATATAATTTTACATTGTGAACAGAGATAGGAAAGAAGTAGTGTATGATGTACTGTTTGTGTGGGAAGAGAAAAGAAAATAGAAGTAGGAAATAGAAGATGAATGATAGATCAATAAATGTTGACTGTTATCAGAGGAAAAGAGAGAAAGAGAATCCAGGGAGATATATAAGTGAGAGAAAGAAGTATATAGAATAACATTTTTTAAAATTAATAGTAAAAAGGAAAATAAGAGAAAAGAATACAAAATGGATATATTCCAACCAAACATCTTAGTCCTTGAAATATAGATCATTGAGAAATAACTTCCTTAAAAAATGCTAGAAATTATAAACAAACAAAAAACAAAACAAAGAAAAAAACAGGTATGAGTATGTTACGTGTCTATGAATCATTTAGGCTACAATTGAATATAAAATATGAAAAAAAATTCAAATAAAGTAGAGGATTTTGATGCAATTTGAGGAGTTAGGGAATTGTTTCCATTGTAGTTTCAAATATTCTTCTCTGGTCTGTCAAGTGGAGTTGCTGGAGTGATCGGAGATCCTGTATGCAGGACTCTTGGGAGTTGGGTTTTGGCTTAGTTAGTCCCCAAGCTCTTCCTTGGATTTTTACGATGATTTTAAATCAGCACACTTGCAGGGTTGGGCACTTGCTGGGCCATGCTGGGAGACTGTCCCCCAGGAAAAATCTCTAAATTTCACTCTTGTGGTGGAGGGGCCAATTCTCAATCCCCTCAGACAGCATGAGGTTTGTGTTTCTAGGGTTCTCAGGTTCAGTATCTGAGCTCACTTAATTCCTCTCCTGCTCTTTTAAATTTTCAGCCAGACACAATTTTCCCAGCCAAGGTTTCAAGAAGATGATCTCACAAATGGAATTTGGTTCTGGAGGAGGAGAGAAGTCAGGTGTATTTTCCCAACTAGTTTTTCCCTATATAAACCTAGATCCACTTTTGATTTTCTTCTGGTCCTTAGACATACACTATGCCATGTGTTGTGAGTTTCCCAAAACTGTTTCTTGGGTTATGCACATTTGTCATTATATGAATGACCCAGTTACCATTCCCCCATGCTGGAACTGCAAAATGGTTCCTTTCTTTGATCTCCTGGTAGAGAGGAGAGAGTTGGTTTCTTTTTTCTCTCCCTCCTCACAATAGTGTTGTTGTTTTCTTTTCTTCTATTCCTTCTCACAATAGTGTTGTGCAAGGTACCTTTCAGATTAGTCATGTAGTGTCTTTGATCTCTGATCTTTATCCATACATACTTCAGACCTATTAAAATCGAGGGGTTCCTTTAACTGATGTATCACCCCACTATTTTAGTGCAGGAGAATTCACACCTTCCAGCACCACTGATGGCCCCAGCAACACTGGGGATTTCTTTATTTGTTATACCCAACAGCCTGATTCCCTAATCTTTTTTGAATATCCAGAGTTAATTCTCAAAAAAGTTCCTCCTTTCCTCTTGCTAAGAAATATGAACTCTTGGCTTCATGCCATGGAGTGATCAGGACAGCTACCTTCTCTAATCCACCATTTTAATCTCTCTCTCTCTCTCTCTCTCTCTCTCTCTCTCTCTCTCTTTTCTCTCCTTAGGTATATATCCCTTGCTTACTTGATTTTCTAAACCTGATGGCACCTCTGATTTGTTGCAAATGACAGTCTTATCTTCTGTCTTTGTTATGAACTGGATGTGCTCCTGACTGACCAGTCAGTCCTCAGTATCTGTAAGCTGTATATCTCTAAATCTCTGCCTTATCTGCCATCCAACCCACTATGTAGTGAAGCACCCTCTTCCTTTCTCCAATGCAGGAAGCACATGAGTGGTCCAGAGCAATCTTGGATCCTCCCTCTTTGTGGTATAACTGGGCTGCTAATTCAGTGTAGCTCATTCCAGATAGTGGGTGAAGAGTATAAGAGTTGAGGAATTGTAGCTTCCCCTATGATACTTTTATGGACTTTTAAAAAGGTGGTGGAATTCAAGAGATTTGCTGCTAACTTAGTATGACACTTGTGGACCTAAGTTCTAGGTCTTGCAAACATCATAATTTTTATTATTAGAAAATCAGATTTTAAAGGGAAAGCATTATGTATTTTTGTGTGTGCATGTGTGTATGTGTGCATGTGATGGTACTGGGGGTTGAACCCATTGGTGTTTTGCCACTGAATTATATTCTTAGTTCTTTTTTTATTGTTCTATTTTGTGACAGGATCATGCTAAGATGCCGAGAATCTCACTATGTTGTTGAGGCTGGCCTCAAACTTGTGATTTTCCTGTCACAACTTCTTGACACCCTAGGATTTCAGTCATGCAGCTCTGCATTGTTATGTAGCAATCGTATGCTCTTTGGATTTTTATTATGCATCAGAACCTCAAGGCTGAACATTACATCTTTTAAATTATTGTCAACACATATTAGGTAAGAATCATAGAAAATACCCTTTCTTATGCAGACAAACTCTAACTTTCCAGGCATATGCAAACATGAAAGGAAAATGTTGATTTTCTTGAAGAAAGATCTGTATTATAACAGGGATGATAAGGCTGATTCTAGCTTTAAGAATTGATAGAATATCATTAATTATAAACAGCTTGTTGTGTCATAGTGAGTTAGAAAGCGTATAAGTTTGTGTTTACTAATAGATTAGTTTAAATAGATAAAAGCAATTAAATTAGAGAACAATGAGAAATGAAGTTGATAGAAACAAGAAATATTTAATAGATAAACTTTAATGGGACAGCAGACGTTGAATTTTTTATTACCTAAAAAGAAAAAAAAAGTTAAATGATGAGAAAAAACAGATGATAACTAGAGAATAATTTTGATAGATATGGTTTTAATGTAAACTAGAAAAGTTATTTTCCTTATTTTTTCTTCCAACTAAATGTTCAACAATCTTATGTTCAGTTACTAATAATTCTAGGATCTTTGAAAAAAATGTTTTAAAGGCAGATTTGTTCCTTGGAATCTATGTAATAAATGACCAATTTTCCCACAGACAAGTTTGGCCTTTTTCCAAGATTCTTGGAGTTGATAGTAAATTCTGGAATTTCCTAAGTGATTAAAATGCCTTTTTCATTCATGGTAAGTTCCTCTAACCACATCTAATATTTTATGCTAACATATACTTGATGCTAGGGTGACTGACCAAAAAAATAAATAAAAAACAATCATATGTTGAATAAGTTGAGGCTTTGGTACATATGAAGACAACTAGACTTTGGGGGTATGAAGGACTTTGGAAAGGATAAATTCTTGCATCCTTATGATTCTTGAAGTTAGCAGCAAATATTATCACAGGGGAACAACTTTGAAGAAATGCAACTAAATAATATATACAGTAAAATGGATATCACAAAAAGCTGAAAGCTTCCTGACCTGCAGGAGTGGACCTGGGTGATACATACTCCATTGCCTGGGTGCTTGGTACCTCTCTCAGTCCACTGAGAATGCCCTGGGATTTTGAACATCTGCTAATCACACCAGGAAGGATTTTCGTAGCCTTTCCTTGGGCAAAGCACAAACTGACACCATTTTCTCTGTGCTAGCTGTGGACTTTTCTGCACCTCAGCCCACTGGAGTGATTATAGGGGAGCTAGAGAAGGGTAGGGTAAGGACTCTGTTAATATTCAAGAGATCAGCTTTTCTTTCCACCAGTGAAGAAAGCTTTTCATTTTCAGAAAAGGTTCTGCCCACCTCCACCAGACCTCAGACACCCTGAGTTGTCCCTTCAGTGCCACCAGAGAGCACAATAATGCCTAGTCCTGCCATGATGCTATCAGAGATACCTAGGTTTACACTTGAACTGGGTTGGGTTGGGTCTGTATGGATAGACTTTGGATCCTGAGTTTAATATAAGTTCTGAAGCAGAATGCTAATCTGATCTACACATGAGAAAAAATAAATACATGATGTCCCCCCCCCACACACTAAAACACATACACAGGGAAGAGCTGGTTAATTTAGTCACCACCTTCATATGCACAGACATTCAGACATTCAGTCACCAAGGCTTAAACATTTACTCTGTCCCCAATACCTATTGAACACCAAATGTGGAATTTCAGGGAGTATCTCCACCTGAAATAACTTGGGAAGGAGGAATCTTTGCTTACTAATGTTAGTCTTTGATTTCACTTGAATTCTCTTCTATGTTGGCTTGTTTTGTTAACCCTCATTAATAGATAAGTCATGGTTTTATTCAATTCTATATACTTTTTTCAGTTTAAAAATTTATTAATTACATATATATCTAATTTTTTGTAATTTCTGATTTTTATACTATCATTTTCTATATTTTTTTCTTTTCCATCTTGCTGTTTTACATTTTTCTTCTCCTTCTCATCTTCTTTTCCTGTTTTTATTTCCCATTTCTTTTTCTGTTCTGTATATTTAAAAATTAGTTTTCATTTATTGCCTAAATTTTTAGCCTATTTTATATTAGCACTCTCCCTTTATTTCTCTTTGGTTGGTAAAGGTGTAGAGAACATTTTGAATACATTTTTATTATATATTAGTGTATGATTTGTTTTCAACTTGTCACTGTTACTGATACTAATGATCTCCTGTCAGAGCAGTGCTGGGATTGAATACAGCACTTTGAACACATTGAGTGGTGCTTTGATGTTGAGTTATGTCCTTAGACCAGAACATACCATAAAAAAAAGAAGCTCACTAAAAAGACTTTCATGAAATTGTGGAAGATATCTCTATCCAATAGATATACAAATGTCAACATAGAAACATAGAAAACATGAGAAAGTAACATAACATACACCTAAAAATTCACAACCTCACAAAAACTGAATCCAAAGATTTCAAACTGGTTTAAATGTCAAAGAAATAAAAAAAGTTATTTGTTAAAATGATCAATTAAACAAAAGAAGAACTAAGAGTGAACAAATGAAGGCAATACAGGATATAAAAGAACACTACAATAAAGAAACAGAAATTAAATAAAAGAAAAAAGACAAATATCAAAAATAAAAAGCACTACATAAGTCCAAAAATTTCAGTGGAGAGACTCAATAGACTAGATCAAGCAGAATGAAGAATATCAGAGCTCAAAAAAAAGACAGATGAACTAGAAAGTTTAGTCAGTAATAAAGAAAAATATTATAAACAGAATATATAAGTTCTCTGGAACAAGAGTAATGGACCAAATTTATGAGTGCACATAGAGGGTAATGGCATTAAAAACATATTCAATATAATAATGGAAGAAATTTTTCTTAATCTAGGAAATGAGATGTGCATGCAGGTGCTGGAGACATTTAGAACTCCAAAGAAACATGACCCCCCCCCCCCCAGCATACAGTTAAAATGTCAAAAATTCCAATTAAAAACATGATTAAAAGAGTTGCAAAAAGAAAACACCAAGTCAGTTATAGAGACAAATCTATCAGAATAACAGATTTCCTTAAAAAATATTAAAGGCTAAAAAGTCATCAAATGATGCATTCCAAGCCCTGAATAAAATTATCTAATAGCCTAGATAAATAAATCCAGCAAAACTATCCTTAAGAATTAAAGGGAAGATAAATATCTTCCAAGAAAAGCATAAACTAAAGGAATTCATGATCATAAAGTCAATATTGCAGAAAATACTTAGGAGATATTTCCAGAAATCTGACATAGAGATAGAAGATAAAAACAACCAAGGAGCATGAAAAACAATAGATATGATTAGAAAATGAGATAAACAAATAATAATTAGAAATGAATCAAACATTAGAAATAAAATAAAATGACAGGGAGTAATACACACCCCTCTATAATGACAGTAAATGTAAATAGCCTCTATTCTCCAATTAAAAGACAAAGACTGGGGGCGGAAGTTGTGGCTCAGTGGTAGAGCACTTGCCTGGCACATGTGAGACCCTGGGTTCCATCCTCAGCACCACATATAAATTAATAAATAAATAAATAAATCCATTAACAACTAAAAAAAACATTTTTTAAAAAAGACAAAGACTGGAATATTGGACTAAAAATCAAATCCAACTCTACATTATCTGCAAGACAAAAACATACCTCACTAGTAAAGTGAGTTACAGATTAAAAGTGAAAGGATGAAAAGTGGTATTTCATGCAAATGTAACCTGAAAGCAAGCAGAAATAGCTGCTCTCATATCTGATAAGCAGATATGAAATAAATTAGTCAGGAGAAACAAAAATGGTCATTATATAATGGTAGAGAGAACAGTCTAACAAGAAGATATAATAATTGTAAGTATTTTTACCCCCAAAATTGGGGCATAATGATTGAACATATTTGAATAATAAATCCATCATTGAAGAAAGAAATCAGGATAAAATTTTATAAAATTATGAGAACTAAATGAAAATGTAAACACAGAATACCAGAATCCAAGGGATAAAACAAAGGTACATATGAGAGTGAAATTTATGAATATGAGGGTCTACATTGAAAAAATTGGAGATATCTCAAACAAATAACCTAATTTATAGCTATAAGATGGAATTTTAAGTATCAGAGAGATTACAAATAAATAACCTATAGATGCATCTTAAAGAAACTCAATAATGCACCATTTCCCAAATTAGTAAAGAAATAATAAAACTCAGAGATGAAAGTATTGAAGTTGAGGATAAAAGAACAGTACAAAATATCAGTGAAACAAGTAGATTTTTTTTGATAAAAGGTTTTGATAAACAAGATTGATAAGCCCTTAGCCAAAAT
This sequence comes from Xerus rutilus, assembly GCA_028644305.1. NCBI lineage: Eukaryota > Metazoa > Chordata > Mammalia > Rodentia > Sciuridae > Xerus > Xerus rutilus. The sequence continues at coordinate 108,551,573 of CM053400.1, forward strand.
AATCAAAATAGAGAGAAGACTCAAATTAGCAAAATTAGAAAGAAAAATAGAATATTATAAAAGACATAACTGAAATCCAGAGGATTATTAAGTGCTATTTTGAAACTTATATTCTAATACTTTGGAAAATCAAAAAGACATGGATAAATTTCTAGAAACATGTAACTTATCATATTTGAATCAAGAGGATATAGAAAACCAAAACAATAATAACAAGCACTAAGATCCAAAATACCAAGGAATACACAAATTCACAGCTGAATTTTACCAGACGTTTTAAAAAAAGATTTAATATCAATCATTCTTAATTTTTTCATGAAATAGAAGTAGAATAAATGCTTTTAAACTTATTCAATATCACTCTCATAAAAACTGGGTAAGGACCCAAGAAATAGAAAATTAAAGACCAATAGCTTTGATGTACATAGGTCAAAAATTCTTCAATAAAATACTTCCAAATTGAATTCAACAATGAAAACCATATACCATAATTAAGTGTATTTCATTCCAGGGATGCAGGATGTTTTAAAGTACACTAATAAGTAGATGTCATACACCACTTGAATAAAACTAAAGGGGAAAAAATCACAAAATCATGTCAATAGATGCATATAAAGTATTTGACAAAATTCAACAGCAGTTCATAATAAAAATCCTGAAGAAATTAGAAATAAAAGAACTTTACTTCAACATAGTACAGGCTATATATGACAAACCCAAAATCACATAATAAAAAATGGAGAAACACAAAGTCTTTTTTCTAAAATCAAGAAAAATAAAAGATGTACACTCTCACCACTGCTATTAAAATAGTACTTGAAATTTTAGCCAATGTGAATAGAAAATAGAATTAAAGAAAATCCAATAGAAAAGAAAGAAGTTAAATTATCCCTAGTTTCAGATGACATATTATATTGAAAAACCCTAAAGGATCCACAATAAAACTTCTAGATTTGATAAACAAATTTACTGATGTATCAGAATACAAAATAAATATACATTATTGATCATTTCTTTTGCTAAGAAAAAGCTTTTTTGTTTGAATCCATCCCATTTATTGACTCTTTATTTTACTTCTTGTACTTTAAGGTTCTTTTTAAGGGAGTCAGATCCTAGGTCAACATGGTGAAGATCTGGGCCTACTTTGTCTTCTATTAGATGCAGGGTCTCTGTTCTAGTGACTAAGTCTTTGATCCACTTTGAGTTGAGTTTCATGCATGGTGAGACATAGGGGGCTTAATTTCATTTTGTTACATGTGGCTTTCCAATTCTCCCAGCACCATGTGTTGAATAGGCTATCTTTTCTCCAGCAAATGTTTTTGTTTCCTTTGTCTATGTAGGTTTGTCTCGGTGTCTTCTATTCTGTACCATTGGTCTATGTGTCTGTTTTGGTGCCCATATCATGCTGTTTTTGTTACTATAGCTCTGTAGTATAGTTTAAGGTCTGGTATTGTGATGCCTCCTGATTCAGTTTTCTTGTTAAATATTTCTCTGGCTATCCTGGGTCTCTTATTTTTCCAAATTAATTTCATGATTGCTTTTTCTAATTCTACGAAGATGTCATTGGGATTTTAATAGGAATTGCATTAAATATATATAACACTTTTGGTAGTATGGTAATTTTGACAATATTAATTCTGTTTATCCAGGAGCATGGGAGGACTTTCCATCTTCTAAGCTCTTCTTCAATAATGTGAAGAGACAGCCTACAGATTGGGAGAAAATCTTTACCATATGTACCTCAGACAGAGCACTAATCTCCAGGATATATAAAGAACTCCAAAAACTTAACACCAAAAATCAAATAACCCAATTGATGAAAGGTTTAAGGAACTGAACAGATACTTCATAGAAAAAGTAATCCAATCTATCAAAAACTATAAAACAAAAACGTTCAAAACCTCTAGTAATTAGAAAAATGCAAATTAAAACTACTCTAAGATTTCCACTCACTCTTGTCAGAATGGAAATTATCAAGAATATAAGCAACAGTAAATGTTGGCAGTGATATGGGTAAAAAGGTACACTCATACATTGCTGGTGGCAATGCAAACTGGTGCAATCATTATGGAAAGCAGTATGGGGATTTCTTAGAAAACATGGAATGGAACCAATATTTGACTCAGCTATCCCACTCCTTGGTTTATATATATAGGACTTAAAAATCAGTGAGGCAGCCAAATCAATATTTATAGTAGCTCAACTCTTAACTATGGAACCAACTTAGATGTCCTTCAACAGATAAATTGATAAAGAAAATTTGATATATATACATCATATATATATACACACACACATACATGATGGAATATTACTCATCTTTAAAGAAAATGAAAGTATGACATTTGCTGGGAAATGATGAAATTGGAGAATATCATGCTAAGCGAAATAAGCCAATTCCAAAAAACAAAGGAAAAATGTTTTCTCTGATATGTAGATGCCAATTCACAATGAGGGTGGTGCTCAGTAAGAATAGAGTTACTTAAATTAAGTATGGGGGAGTGAAGGGAGTGGGGGGCTATGGGGGTAGGAGAAATAGTAGAAGGAAACAAACATTATTACCTTATGTACATATATGACTGCATGACGAATGTGATTCTACAGTATATATGATCAGGAAAATGAGAAATTATACTCCAAGTATGTATGATATACAAAGTGCATAAATGTATACTACTATCATGTATAACTAGAACAAATTAAAAAAAGCAAATATAAAAAAGATCCAAAAGCAATCTTTTCTGTATGATAATAATGAACTCACTGAGAAATAAATCAGAAAAACACTTTCCTTTCATAATACCTTCAATAAATAAATAAATAAACAAAAATAATTAAATAACCTTGGAATAAACCTAATGAAGGGGGTGAAAAACCTCCGCAGTAGAAATTACCATATACTGAAAAAAGAAATTGATGAAGATACCTGAAGATGGAAGAATTGTCATTGTTCAAGGTTAAGTAGAATTAATATTGTTAAAATGGCTAAATTTCCCCAAACAGTTTATACATTCATTGTAATTCCAAAGAAAATATGAGTGTTATTATTCACACACCTGGAAAAAGCCATCTGAAAATTTATATGGAAGACATAAAGACTCAGTATAAACAAGACAATTCTAAGCAAAAAGAACAATGCTGGAGACATAATACTCAATTTCAAATTATACTATAGAGCCTTAGTAACAAAAACATTATGGTACTGACATAAAACCAGAGATGTATATCAATGGAACAGAATATAAGATACAGAGACAAACTCACACAAATACAACCATCTCATTCTTGATAAAGGTGACAAAAACATGTTGTAGAAAAAAGTCTCTTTAACAAATGGTGCTGGAAGAACTGGATATTCACATGTACAAGCGTGAAACTAGGTCAGATTCCTATCTCTCATACTACAAAATAGTCCATTATAAATGAATCAAAACTTAAATGTAAGACTAGAAACATTGCAACTGCTAATAGAAAGCACCATGGAAACAATTCAAGATATAGGCACAGGTAATAACTTCCTAAATTCAACTCCTGTACTTCAAGAAATAGTATCAAAAATCAATGAATGGAATGACCTTATATTTTTGTAAAAAGGAAAGAGTATAATAAAGACAGCCTACAGAATGGGAAAAAATCTTTGTCACCTACTCTTCCAGAAGGGTATTAGCTATTCTGGGTTTCTTATTTTTCAAAATGAATTTTGACTGCTTTTTCTATTTCTATGAATAATGTCAATAGAATTTTGATGGTAATTGCATAAAATCTAGGTAGTATTTCTGGTACTATGGTCATTTTGACAATATTAACTCTACTGATCTGAGAACATGGGAGATATATCCATCTTCTAAGACCTTCCTCAACTTCTTTCTTTAGTGTTATGTAGTTTTCAGGTTTCATTGTAGGAGTCCTCTGTGTCTTTTCTTAAATTCCCAAGTACTATTTTATGCTTTTGTACATGGGACAGTTCATTGGAGTAGGAATGTGGTTGAATTATGGATGTTGATTTGGTATTCTGCTATACTGCTGAATTCATTTAAATTTCCAGATGTTTTCTGGTTGAGTTTTTGGGTAAATAAGAGACCCATAATAGCCAAAGCAATCCTTAATGAGAAAAGCAAAGCAGAAGTATTTCAACATATGGGATTTCAAATTATACTGCAGAGCTACAGAAACAAAAACATCATGGCATTAGCATCAAAACAGGCCTAAAGACCAGTGGACTGGAATAGAAGACACAGATAAACTGACATGAATACAATTATTCCATACTTGACAAAGATGCCAACAACATGTGTTGGAGAAAAGATAGCCTATTCAATAAGTGGTGCTGAGAAAACTAGAAATTTATATGCAGTAGAGTGAAATGTAATTCCTATCTCTCACTTTGCAGAAAATTCAACTTCAAATTAATCAATTACCTAGGAATCGAAACCCTACATCTATTAGAAGAAAATGTAGGCCCAACAGTCCAATATGTCAGGTCAGAAACTGACTTCCTTAACAAAACTCCTAAAGTGCAAGAAATAAAATCAAATAAATAAGTAAGTGAGATGACATCAAAATAAAAGCTTCATTACAGCAAAGGAAATAAAAGTTTGAAGAGAGAGCTTGAAAATGGGAGAATATCTTTGCCACTTGCTCCTCATATAGGGCGTTAATATCCAGGATATACAAAGAACTTGGAAAATTTAACACCAAAAAAAAAAAATCAATAAATGAATAAAAGAACTAAACTGATGCTTCACAGAAGAAAAAAATACAAAGGTCAACAAATATATGAAAAAAAATGTTCAACATCTCTAGCAATTAGAGAAATGCAAATTAAAACTACACTGAGCCAGACATGGTGGCACATGCCTATAATTCCAGCAGCTTCCAGGCTAAGGCAGAAAAATTAAAAGTTCAAAGCCAGCCTCAGCAATAGTAAGACATTAAGCAACTCAGTGAGCCCATCTCTAAATAAAATACAAAATATGGCTGTGGATGAGGTTCAGTGGTTGAGTGCCCTTGAGTTCAATCCCCGGTACCAACTCTTCAAAAAAAAAAAAAAAAAACTACACAGATTTTATCTCACTCCAGTTGGAATGACAATTATCAAGCATACAAGTAACAATAAATGTTGGTGAGGATGTGGGGGAAGGGGTACATGCATACATTGCTGGTGGGACTGTAAATTTATGTAACCTTTATGGAAAGCAGTTATGGAGATTCCTCAGAAAACCTGGAATGGAATCAACATTTGACCTAGCTATCCTGGCATATAACCTCAGCATATATACAAAGGACTTAAAATCAGCATACAATAGTGATACACTCACATCAGTGTTTATAGCAACACAATTCACAATAGTCAAGCTATGGAGACAACCTAGGTACCCTTCAACAGATGAGTGGATAAAGAAAATGTGGTATATATACAAAATACAGTATAACAACTCAGCCATAAAAAAGAATGGCTTTATGACATTTGCTGGTAAATGAATGGATCTGGATAGAATTATGCTAAGTGAAATAAGATAGTCCCAAAAAGACAAAGGTCAAAAATTTTTTTCAGATATATGGAAGCAAATACATAATAAATGGGAGTAGAAAAAGAATTGTTCTTGGAGTAGACAGAGGGGAATAAGGGAAAGATAGGAGATATGGGATAAGGAAATACAGTGCAATGGATCTGACATAGCATTCCTATATACATATATGAATGTACCACAGTGAATCTCACCATGGTGTACATCTTCAAGAAATTAATTAAAAAATAACTATTGATAAATAACAGAAAGTTCAGTAGAGTAGAAGGTAGGGAACAGGGTTGAGGGGGAAGAGAGAGATAAGGGGAGGTATGGAGTACCGGGGGATGAATTAAAATATAATATAATCCATGCTTTTATACTTATATCAAAATGGATTCTACTGTCGTGTATAACTAAAAAGAACAAACAAAAAAAGAGTATTAGTATCCAGAATGTTTAAAGTGTAGGAGCAGTCTCAATACCTTCAACTCCTGCCTTCCATCTTTCCCCATTCTATGCTAATGAACTGTGCGCTTGATAGAGAGCACCCCTTTGTTTGTAACTTTGGGCCTGCTTGGTTCAGGAGTGTATATAAGCTTCTGTACTTTCTGGAATAAACTGTGGTTCTACATCTCGCTCTGGTAGAACTGTTTACCTAGCCCGGAGTCTGGGTGGAATGACTCTGCAGGCCATCACCCCAAAACCCCATCCTGTCAGATCCCATTTCATCTTCCCCAAAGACCCCTCTTCATCTCTCAGGACCCCAACTCCTCGAGCAGACCCACACAGTGCGACTTTAAAGCAATATAAAGAACGGAAAAAAACAAATTCCCAAAACTCAACTCGTTCCATAAATGAACATATGAGCTGAACAGACACTTCTAAAAAGAAGTACAAATAGCCACCAATTATATGAAAGTATGTTCAACATCTTCAGCCATCAAGGAAATTAAAATAAAATCTACATTGAGATTCATCTCACCTCAGTCAGAATGGCAGTCACAAAAAATGCCAAATAATGATACTGGTGGGAAAAAAGAAAAAAACAAAAACAAAAACAAAAACTAAGTCAGTATACTTTAGAGATACGTGCATAAACATGTTTATCAAAGCAAAATTCATGATATCTGAGTTATGAACTCAGTTTAGGTGTCTGTCAATAGATGAATGGATAAAAAATGATGGTATATATACATAATGGAGCTGTAAATGTATAGCTAAACAAAATTCAGGTAGAAAGAAAACAAATTATATAGTTCATCATATTAAGTAAAATAAGGCAAATTCAGAAAGACAAGTATCATATGTTTTCTCTCACATGTGGCTACAGGAAAAAACAAAGCACATGAGGACATCATGAATGAAGAAGTGAGATCATAAGAGTAAGGAAAGGGGATTTTGGGGAAGAGAGAAGGGAGGATAAGGGGAGGTTTTGATCAAATTATGTTATAGTCATATAGAAATATACTAGAATGAAACCCACAATTCTATATAATTAATATATAACAATAAATAAGTAAAAATGTTGAACAATTATGTCTGTTCTTAGAATACCTGTTCAGATTATGGAGATGTTAGCTTGATCTGTGGGTATGAAAAGGTAAGCCATCAGACTCTTGTGCAGGCTTAAATGAATGTCAGTGGTTTCATTGGGTTTGAGCTGGACCAGACTACCTCCACAGTTCAGAAAAACCACATAAACTATTGTTTCCAAGGTGACCACACATGAGAGGTGTTATCTATAACAAAGCTTATAGAAGTCTGCTACTTTACTGTTTAGATAGGCAACTTCTGAAATCAATGTTGAAAGCAAGTGACTAGAAGCAAGTAAAGCTTGAGTGTTTATTCAGGTGTTCCCTGGGCTTAGAAAAAAACAGTGTGCTGTGTTTGGAAGCAGCATAGCTCAAGTTTATTATAAGAGAAAAAATATTAATTTTGTTATGGGCACACAGTTACATTCCATCCCTTTTTCTCCCTCAAAATTAATACTGGGCAAGGGTTTAGTGCCTGATGCACATAGAACACCCAATATCATGGCTTTTTTTTTTTTTTTCAAAAAGAAAACTTTATGGTACTGTCAGCTGGCAAGAAGGGCAAGGAACCCAAATTTGCCTCTCTATTGGCACTGGGGAAATTCATAGGAAAAAAGAGGGGAGAAGTCACTTGTAGATTGGGGTGGTGAGAAGGGGTAGATGGTCCTCAGGACTCTCTGTCCAGTTGCATGTTTTTTTGGGGGACTTGCTATCATGTTCCACATGAGGAGTTTGAGTTTGTAACATCAGAATGTCATTGACCAAGTGAGCCAGCTTCTATTGCACATGTCCAATATTGAAAAGCTGGTTTCAAATCATCCTTGAGTGGATTCTTGAGATTTTTCCTGAAAAATAAACACTTTTTTTTAAACACTTTTTTTTTTCTTTAGGTCATTTATGTTCAGATATTTTCAGGTCTTAACCTATATCAGAAAGTTATAGAAACCAGAATTCCTCTTCTTCAAGGTGGGTTAGAGAAACTAGAATTCTCTTTCTAAAAGCAAGTCATAGAATTTAGAATGGTCAGGCATGGTGGTGTACACACATAATTCCAACTACTTTGGAGGCCTGGAAGGATTGCAAGTTCAAGCTCAACATAGGTAACTTACTGAAACCCTATCTCAAAAGGGGATGGAGGTGTAGGTCAGTGGTAGAGGACATACCTAAAAAATGCTTGAAGCCCTGGGTTTGATCATCAGTAAGAGAAAATAAAAGTCTAAAGATTACTTTCTGTCCTTCTCCCTTTTCTATTGATGATCCACATGTAGCAACTGTCTGCCCTACACCTAGGGGGAAGGGAGGCCACACAGACAGTTTCAGCATAAAAGTAGGCAATTTTCCTCGGTCTTTGGGGTTTTCACTCCTGAAGGCTTCCCTGTCACATAAGAAGTTGATTGAATGAATGTGTTGTTTTACTCTTGTTGACCAATATTTTATTATGGGAGTTTTGGCTATGACCGTTATGATGGATTTGGAAAGGCATCACACTTTTTTTGCCTCTACACAATTGTAACATTTTTTCTGAGTTGTGGAACATTCTAGAGAATTATTGAATTTGAAAATCTCAGTGGAAACCCCCATATCTCAGATGATGTGAAGTGAGGGTGTTCTCATGTCAAAAGTCTTGAATAGGCATAGCGGTTTAGAGTATTGTGTCCAACTCCAGTTTGCCAAATTATGGGCACTCCATAGAGCTGATAAAGTAATGAAGCACAGAGAGAATTAGTCTAACAAAAATCTGATGTCCAGTGAGACCATTTGTGACTGAATCTCGGTTTTTTGTTTGTTTTGGTGAGATTGTGTTCTTCTCTTGATAGACACTTATCACCTTTCTCTTTTTTATGAAACATTTCAACCAATTATTTAAATAAATAACTGGAATTTTATGTGATTTAGCTTTCACAAATACTGCCTTTAATTTGTAGTATTAGCCTTTTATAATTTGCTAGAGACTCCAGTATAATATTTATTATTAAGCACATTTGAGGTAGAAATGATTTTTAGTTTATTGTAAGGTTAATGAATCAAATGAATTACAAATATGCAATGTTTGGATGGACTTTTATTTTGAAGTTACTTCTCAAGGAAGACTCCAATATGATGAATTTATTTTATTTTTCTTATGGTAATTAATAGGAAGAAGAATATTTTTCAAAATAAACATTATTAAGTGTTGACGCCCTTTGTGGCCTCATTCTATTAAAATGAAATGACTCATTTACTGTCTTAATATGACATTTTAATCCAATAAAATATTATACAAAATGCAAAACTGCAAAGCTACCAAAAGAACCAATTAGAGGGTTATGTGTACTTAAAACATTCCATCCAAGTTTAGAGGTTGTTGAAGTAAGACTTTTCCCATTTAACTGCTATCAGAGTTGAAGAACTCTACATTATTAAAGAATAAAACCAGGAAGATATGTGTCCATACTGAGCTCAGTTCTCCATAGAGCTAATTTGCTAATATGTTCGTTCTGAGACCCTCACGGGCAATCTCAGTACTTACCAATAGCAGCCAGTCCAGTTTAGATAACACATTCCATTTCACTGTGAAAATTTTTCTTTTTCAGCTATTCAGAGGAACTCCATTCAACTATTCTTGACATAAATAAAGCTTGCACTTGATTACTAGTCAAAATAGTGTCATGTATTTTGTTTCTTGTGTAAAAATATTTTACAATTTCATCTCAATTACCTACTATCTGCTTTATGCTGGATAAACTCACATTGCAGATATTGAAAAGCAAACTGAAATCGTCAATGAATTTATGAGATGAGGTATATTTTTCTCTTGGTTTGGCCTTTGTCTCCTCCTATATTTAAGATAATGAGTGAAACTTGGAAATGTGATTGATGAATTAACTTTTAGAAATAAGTTGTAAAAAGTTTGAGTAAACCAAAGTAGACATACATTTGGCATTGCATTTTAGCATCACAGATCATGTTGTCTACCAAACAAATATTGCAACTGATTCTCTTTACCAAATGACCAATAATCAAGGCCCCAATATTTCTGTAATTTTCTCATAGCATTGGCTCAACAGATCACTTGTTCAACTAAAATATGCTAAATTGTACATATTTTAACATATTCATCAAGTTTAGTATATTTTATAGTTATTAATTTCTAAATTTCCTTCTGTTGTAAGTAATATGTAGCTTATTTTATTTTTTCCCATGAACTATACTCTGCCGTAAGCTGTTAACCTGTCTTACCTAAAAATCAAAGCTATTTACATCTTTTATTATTTTCAACAGCTTATATCCACCACCATGCTATTTTCAAGTGAGGTATGTGACATCACTGAAGATGAGAAGTTGACAGGATATGCCAGCAATCAGGTCCCCAAGATTCTTCAAGCCAGTTCCAGATCATAGCTCACTGTAACTGAGTTACCATAGGGCATGAAAAGGCAGAATTTCTAAACTGAAATTTTAAAACATGGAGATAAATCTAGGAATCTTGAGCAAACATTAACCTTCACTCAGTCAATATATTGCATCTGATTTACAAAATACGGTGCATGGCAACTCAGTGACTGTCATTAAATAATCTATGCTAAATTAATATTGTAGATGGAAGTAATTAAAAACAGTTTTAAATATATGCTCTACTACCTTTATAAGTCACTAATGAGAAACATACAATCCTTTGGAATTAATATATAAATCCAGAACAAATGCAGTTTTATCTTGTAGATCCCTTTTATTTTCTTTCTGTTTTGATATAGATTTTGAGGATAAAATTACTGCTGGTGAGAAATTGTAAATCAAAAAACATAAAGGATATTGAATACTACAATTTAATACTATTAAATTCAAGGCATGAAAAAATTGGTTTTATTATTCTTCTTACCAGTCAACTAAGAGAAACTTGTTAGCAGGAAGATTATTTCTAACTAATGTTTAGCAATTTTTGTTTCATTTGAGCTTAGATCTTGAAGTAGTTATTGCACAATCAATCAGAAAATATAGGTTTTTTATATCATTAAGGAATAAAAACTAGAGACAAAAACAAATAACTATTTTCATTTTTAATGTTTTGATTATTAAAATACCATGTGTTAGAATTACAAGAGGATTCTGCTATTAATGAGAGAGACTTGAATCCAAATTCCCATTGTTTCACTTAATAGATGAACAAATTTCCTAATAACTCTAATGTTGTTTTTTCATCCATAAAATGAAAATAATACCTTCATCTTTGTGATTAGAAATAATGTTAATAGAGCCCTGATACGCTACAGAAATAAATAGGTGTTCAATAAATAGCCATTCAAAATATTAATGTAGGTGATTAGAGATGAAGTAAGGAAGAGCTTGCATGTTTAGGGAAAGTGTTTATTGTTACAAGACTACATAAAAACAAGCACCTGGCCTTGAACTCAGATTACATGAACTTTCTTTGGTTTTCTTTTTTAATTTGTAAAATAACTTTTGCATATACTGGAGTTCCTTGTTACATATTTGTACTCGCTTATGATATAACAACGTCTTTTCAGCGATTTTATTTCCCCCTGTAACTTCTCTTTCCCTTCTTTCCTTCTACCTCTGGTATCCTTCCTTATTCTACTGATCTCCCTTTCAATTTTCATGACACTCTGATTTTTTACCAAAGATAACATTGAGCCTACAATGGTAATGTGGAAAAAACACCAAACCTGAATTGTAGAAAAATGTGTTGAGACTATAAATGAAATCAAATCAAATAAAAATAATCATTGTTCTTGTCTATAAAGAGAGGTGTACTATCTTCTTCTTATGCTCAACTGTTTGACATGGTGTGATGATTAATTTTATGTGTCATGTTAAACAGGCCATGGGGTTTCTAGATGTATTGGTAAACATCATTCTGAGTGTGTCTGTAAGTGTGCTTTTGAATGACAGCAACAGTTTTTGGAGGAGTACTGGGGATTAAACTCAGGTCACTTAACCACTGAGCCACATCCCAGTCCTTTTTAAAAAATTCTATTTAGAGACAGGGTCTCACTGAGCTGCTTAGGGCATTGCTAATTTGCTGAGGCTGACTTTGAACTGGTGATCCTGCTGTCTCAGCCTCTTGAGCCCTGGGATTACAGGTTTACCCCATTCATGACGGGCAACAGTAACATTTGAGCCAATAGATTGAATAAAGCAGATACCCTCTCTAATGCCTATTTTCCAAATGAAGACTTGAAGAGAACAAAATATTTGAATAAGAGAGAACTTGGATGATCTTATTTCTTGAGCTAATGATTGATATTCTCCTGGATTCAGACTAGAACTAATTTATACCATTACCTCTGGAATCCAGTATGATAACTTCAGATCTTAAAATTTCTTAACCTTCATACTTGTGTAAATCTATAGATAGATAAATGATAGACATGATAGATAAATAGAAAAGAGATAGAGATACAAGCATAACAATGATTAGAGAAGATAGATAAGATAACAATAGAGAAATAGGTTAGTTAAGTGAATAGTCTATTGATTGTGTTTTTCTGAAAAAAATTAATATACATGGTTTTTGATTAAATTTTTAAAAGTATGTATATTTTGCTTTTTAAAACATTTTTTAAAAAATCTAAAAACTGCAGATTTAAATAGAACATCCACAAGCTATTATTCACTTTGACAAAATTGCTTAGAAGTGATAATGCAGGGAGCAGAAAAAAAACTTTAGAGGTACATTGCTATGTAGTTTCTATTTAGTTTCTCTTAGTTTTCTATTGTTACAAAAAAAAATGGCCACAAAAAAGAATTTCAAATAGCACACATTCATCACTGCATAATATTCTGGGCTCAGGAGCCAGGCCAACTTAATTCTTGCCTCTGCTTCAGGCCTCACTGGGCTGCAGTTAGGGTATGACCAAGTTGCAGGCCAAGTTGGAGGAGCATGATTTCAGATCTCCATGCTGGTAAAACTCATCCCTTTTCAGTAGCATGACGTGGATTCTAGCTTTTGTCAGCACTCAGTTATGAGCCACCCTCAGTTACTGGAGGGTATCTACAATCCTTGCAAGGTGGGATTCTCCATTATCAAGTCAGCAATAAAATCTTTAGGACTGTCTGCTAGGATGAACTGTAACATAACAATGTAATCATGGAAGGGATATCTTATTACTTGTGCCATATTTTTTCATTAAAAACAAATCACAAGCTAGATATGGTGGTACATTTATGTAATCCCTGTTACTTTGGAAGCTGAGGCAGGAGGATCACAAGTTTAAGGTCAGCCTGAGCAATTTAGGGAGAGTTTGTTTCAAGATAAAATCAAAAGGAATGAGTATATAGTACAGTGGTGGATTTAATCTCCAGTAACACAAAAACTAAAAAACAAAAAACAAACAAAAAAACTCAAATCACGGTTATCACCCATATTTAAAAGAAGATTATATGAAGGTATTTTTGAGCATTGAGATGTGGTGGGCACCACCACGAGTCTGTCATTCACAAATACTGATAGTGATTTGAATTTATTTGTTTATTTTTGGTGATGCTGGGCATGGAACCCAGTGCCTCTTTCATGTGC
>CM053400.1:108572980-108593677 GCA_028644305.1 Xerus rutilus
GTGTAACCTAACTGACTCACCTCTTTCAGGTCCCAAGTCAGATGTCACTTAAAATAACCAGATGATAAAGATTAAGTTTTTCTGATAGCCAAAACCTGTGGTCTAAACTCGTCCAGTAGGAATAGGAAAAGGAGATATGAAAACAAAACAAAATAATTATTAGAACATCAACTACTGGGCTGGGGTTGTGGCTCAGTGATAGAGCACTTGCCTAGCATGTGTGAGGCACTGGGTTCAATTCTCAGCACCACATATAAATAAATAAAATAAAGGTCCATTGACAACTAAATATATATATATATATATATATATATATATATATATATAAAAAATCAACTACTATACACTATGCACTGGCTCTCATGACAATTATATTACGATAGACTGTGAACTACTTGAGGACAGGGACTGAGTGATACTAACACCAAAATTTCGTGCATACCTACCTGTACATGGTAGTTATTTAATGTGTTTATTGCTTTGTTTTTTGAAGCCAACTTACACAATTACTTTAGAAATGAAGCAATTATTTCACAAAATAGAGAATACTTCAGGGAAAAGAATAATTCCCTGATATTGTCAAGAGTTAAAGTACAAATTACTCCAGGACTCTCCTTTACAATCGGAAGCCTTTGTGAGCATCTGCTTTGACTTGGCTGTTTAATTATTCTTTTTCTCTCACAAGAGGAGAATGAAATTACAAACTCCTGCTCTTAATTACAAGCCTTTTGCCCAGTACATCTGGTCTTGCTTCTGTATCAATCACAAAGCATCACAGCATTTGGTAAGAGAATTGTTATAGGCACCAGAGCTGTAACTTCATTTTCCTCAGTAAGTTACAAAAAAAAAAAAAAAAAAAAATCACTAAATCAGGCCGCCTTCTAAGTGTGGAAGTCAGCCACCTACCCTTGCCAATTATCTTGTCTTTCGGCATCACTTTTATTTGGAGTCTGATTAAAGTGAAGATTTGTAGCAATACTTCCTTAGTTTTCACTTTGCATCCTCTATTTTTATTTTTAGTGTTGGATGGAGGAAAATTTGGGCTTCATCCATCCATAAATATGGCACACACATATGCCCAATTCATGACTTTTCTTTATTTCTCCTTCTGGGTATCTGACAGTGACCTCAAATTTAACATGTTCAATTATAAATTTAGTATCTTCCACCCCAAACCTGCCTCTTCATCTTCTGTAATCTCTGCCTCATTGAATAGTCACATCTCCTCACAATATGGCCCAAAGAAGACTTCCCATTCTTGAATATTGCTGCTTCCTACTTTCTCCCCACATTTCACCACACTTTGCTTCAACCAATATTGTCCTTTTGCTATTCCTAAACACAGCACACTCCTCTCAGGCAGAAGTGAATATTCAGTTGGCACCAGTAAATAAGGATATGGTTATTTTTTAAGGACTTAGATAGGTAGTCTTAAAAAAAAAGCATCCTAGTAATCATCATGGAAAAAGCATTTTTAAAAGATGGTTGATCCTTTCATGTATGTTTTAATACATGAGCATGATTCTCTTGTCTAAAACCTGACTTAGAGAGTCCAGTAGGAAAAAATGTTCTAGTATGGAGGCTGCTGAAGTTATAATCCTTATCTTGCTCCTGGAATCCCCTCCCTCCTTTGTAGATCTGGTGGAGTTCTCCTCAGTGGTCCATAACAAATGGTACCTCCCATCATAATTTCCCTCATCCCTGAGGCAATACTTGCTCTGTCCTGTGACCCAGCACATTTCATCATAGGTCTTTGTGCAGCAAAGACCTTGTTGCTAGGGCAAATCCTGTGACAAACATATCTGTGTCCTTCATGATCAGGTTGAACCCAAGCATTAGAAGATTATCAATATAAGTCAGTAAATTTGTTAAATGGCCACATGTTCTTTTTCATGTTATGTTAAAAATAAAAATGCTGTCTATAATCACATAAGAAAGAAGGTAAATTCAATATCAAAGTCAATGGACCTGACTTTCTGCTTCTTGTAGGTGACTGCATCTGCTTCTTAAACCAGAATACATTGACTGATTGATGAATTATGTCCTGATACTGGGGATCAAACCCAGAACTTCAAGCATTGTAGGCAAATACTCTAACATTGAACTACATGCAGGCAAATACAACTACATTGTAGGCAAATACTCTAACATTGAACTTTAGTTTTTTGAATCTATAAGTTTATTTTGTTTGTCAGTAGTCATCTCAGTGGTGATGTCTAGTGGTTGTCTTTCTTCAATCATTTTGAGATTTTTGTGGTGTTTGATTCCATAAATTTTGATACTGATTTTATATCTACACTAAACATTTTGGGTATTATGAGACTCTAGTTGTTATTTAAGCAGAGTATAGTTGTCTTCATTTCTATGTGTAGATAAAAATACAGATTCCCAGTTACCCACTTTGACACTCAGGGTTGGAGAGGTGTTTCTTGTTACTGCTGGGCATGGGTAGGAATCTCATCCCTCATGATGTCTCCACTGATAACAGCCTAACAGAATTTCCACATTACTACTAGGTGTGACATCCATGGGCAGCATGGTGGAGTAAAGAAGGTACCTTTATTGGTTGGACGCAGTGGCACAAGCTTGTAATCCCAGCACTTAGGGAGGCTGAGACAGGAGAATCAAGAGTTCAAAGCCAGCCTCAGCAACAGCGAGGTGCTAAGCAACTCAGTGAGACCGTATTTCTACATAAAACACAAAATAGGGCTGGGGATGTGGCTCAGTGGTCGAGTGCCCCTGAGGTCAATCCCTGGTACCAAAAAAAAAAAAAAAAACAAGAGGGTACCTTTATTACCCAGTGGAGATAAAAAGCCTGACCCCATACTCTGCTTTCTATGATACCACTTTGTTATTGAGTCAGAGGATCTTGTTATAGGCAGGCAAAGGTAGAAATCCAGACTTTGTATTTGATTGTCGATAGTAGAAGTAAGAGACAAACCATTTTCCCTGTGCTATTTACTAAATAGTTACAATCTAAATATTGTAGTTCTTTGGATAAGGAAAGCTCTGTGTGTGTTTCTTTTGGAGGAAATTTGTCTGCTCCCTTTGGTGTGTCCAGACTACCAAATTCTCCTATGCCGGTCTGATACATGAGTGTCAAAAAATCCAGGGAACCCATTTCCATGTCTTTATCATTCAGCTAAACAATGAAAAAGAGACAAAGTACAATGCATAGTTGAGAGTATTATGGGAAAATCCTGAAACAATAGGTACACATTACTACTTACAACTCAGTCATATGAGCACCCCCATCTAAAAGGAAACATGGGCAATGTCACCCAACCCTGTAACCAGGAGGTAGAGGTGAATGTCAAGTCATCATTTCCTTTTTATGGTACAGCATCTTCACCAAAACTCTTATAAGATTAAATTCTGTGAATAAAAATATTTTACTATTTTTAATTTTTTGTTAAACTACTATGTTAATCCTTTATTTCTTTACTTCCCTACTCCAATTTTATTTTGGGGGGTTCCAGGGATTGAACTCAGGAGCACTGGACCACTGAGCCACATTGCCAGCCCTATTTTGTATTTTTATTTAGAGACAAGGTCTCACTGAGGTGCTTAGTGCATCGCTGTTGCTGAAGCTGGCTTTGAACTCTCGATCCTCCTGCCTCAGCCCTCTGAGCCACTGGAATCACAGGTGTGCATCATTGTACCTGGCCCAATATTTTAAATTTTGACTTTCAAATTTATAATTCATATTTATTCCTAAAAATAGAATACACATTATATTTTTCATTTTACATGCTTACTTAATTTAACAGACATCATAGAAAACTGACTTTAAGCATGACAAATGGGAATCACACCCACATGTATATATTTTCAGTATTATACCAAAAATTGACTTAGTTTCAAAAATCCAACAAAGAAAATTTTACAAATCCCATTATTTTTGTAATTAAAGCATTTAATTTTAATAATAAGTGAAGGAAAGACATTTTTATTTGATAAAATTTTTGTAATTAAGTACTAATAAGGAATAACTCAAATTTCAAAATAATACATTTAGAAAAATTATATGTCTAAAATATATCAGTGTCCAATATATTATAAGTATAATGCAGAGTTCTATATGATTTTTCAAATCAAACTTTTTTTTTAGAAATAAGAAATCATAAATTTGTATAATTTCTCAGTGAACTCTTCTTGATATCATGCCAATTAATTTAAAAAGTCTAAATTAACTATAGAAATATTAGAAAAACTGTCATATATTCAATAAGGCTTGACACTTTTATTATAGGTAAGAACTCACTTTTAAGGCAATACTAAGATCTTTCACAACTAGAATGAGTGAAGTTATTATAATAAGTATAAAGTCAATTCCATGGAAAAAGAAGCTAAAGAATTCTGCATCTTTTCTGAGGCCAAGGATAAATCAGATTTGGCAAGCATTTCTTATGTGAGCACAAAGGAGGACATCTTTATCCTCTCTAGATCCTATATTTTGTCCTAGTATAAGCACAGGAGCAATGTGGTCTTTAGTTGAACGTACTGAACTAGAAAGAAATTGAACTAGATGGAAAATCATATTTCTAAGTTTATGTCCTTGATTGCCTTGCTTTCTGATTCAGAATTGAAAAAAATGATTAAGAAAAAGTTCACATGTGTTCTTGTGAGTATCCCAAGAGGTCTAAGAAATGTGATCATTATAATTGGTTGTCAAAAAACATTAGCTGTAACCATTCAAAACACCTCACAATTAGTTGTGGTTCAAGATCTAAATTCATGATCACCTAGGAATTATTTTAACCATCTGACCATTCTCCAATTAGTCTACCTGTCAAAGATAGCTGACATCACACACAAAATAAGAAAATGTTATTTCACATGTAAATTAATTAATTAATTAATAATATTAAGGGGCAAACAGAAGATGGCAGACTAGAGGGAAGCAGCATTTCTGGTAGCTTGGGGATCTGGGATTCAAGCAATGGGAATATGGCTTCTCTGCGAGGTGGGTGAAAGAAATTTCATTAAAACTCAATAGTGGACAGTCAGAGTGCCTTAGAGACAGAAAATTTGGGAACATTAAACAAGGAAAAGGGACAAAAGTAAAGCTAAACCACTTGCAGGAGCAACAGAATTAATACAAAAAGACAGAAAATTTTGAGAAATATAACTGATAGTCTTAGCATGAAAAATCCTGAAATCCGAGGGGTAAACTGCTGTAAGCTGATCCTGAAGCTGGTGGACACAACAAATTGGTACAGGATTAATGCTCTGTGTTTAAAAATAGTCCATTGTTGAGCAGAAATGACTGTGCAGCCTGAGAATATAGGAACTGAGAATTCAAGTCCACTAAATTGAGCTAGCTCCTGTATGCAATACAGGTAAACACCAGCCATGTGAACTAGTCTGAGCCTGGAAGAATCTGGAGAAAATTAGGCATGGAGAGTATTTAGCTTGGGGGAATCAAGTCAGGGGGACAGGGGAGAATCCTGCTCCACACCCCACCCAACCCCGCTGCAGGACCAGATGCAGTAGATTATGAGTCTGAACAGGCAGGTACATCTGTGCTCCAGTACCCACTCTGAGAGGCTGCGAAAGGCTTAGCTTAATAATCTAAATGAGTAGGTGCATTTGTGCTTGGAGATGGACCCCGGAAGGCTGGGAAGAACACAGGACCAGCTGCAGCAGTCAAGAACCCGTACTAAGGGGTGGGATTGTGTTCCTGGCAGTGCCCTGTGAAGCCGTAAAGGGCAGAACCCAAGAACAACAGAAGTGGGGTAGGACTGGCTCCCCTGACTTAGGAGTGGATCCCTGGGGAGACTTCTGGATACAATCTCCCAGCATGATTAGCATCTGATGAGCTCTAAAGGTGCGTGGATTTGCTATCTGCAGATAACTAGCTGTGCAGTACAACAAGTGGGGCCTCATTAGTCTTAAACACCACCCCAGAGAACTCCACCTACATGTACTCATCTCATAGGCCACAGCTAAGCATCACCCAGGAGCAGAGTTGACAGTATTTCCCATCCCAAACTTCATCTTACTGCAGAAAAGGGAAGCAGAGGTTTTTGAACTTCAACTGGCATCTTGGTGAGCAACACAGTAAAAAGAAAGATTTGACAACCTGCAGCCCCTACTCTTGCACCCAGTACATACCTGAAGGAAAACAAAAAGAAAGAAAGTTGACAGTTGGGCACAGATAGCAAACATATGTTCTCAGTGATGTTTTTGTCCACCACAATGGAAAGGACTCCTTAATTTTGTATCAGGTTTGTTTGTTTCTTTTCTTTCTTTCTTTTTTCTTTGTTTTTTTCTAGTGTGCTGAATGATTCATGGATATATTTAAACATATACATATTTGTTTCTGTTTTCTCATTTCTAGCATTTGTTTTGAAGGTAGACAATTATCTTTGCTCCATCTGTTGAGGGTTAGAATTTTTTATTAGTATATTTCAATTTTGATTTGTATTGTTTTTTGGGTTCCCTTTGTTTTTCGTTCTTTCTTTTCTCTTCCTCATACCCAAATTCTATTGTTTTCTTTCATTCTTCTTTTAATTTTTACTTCTATTTTTTCTCCTCTGCCTGCCTGTTGCTTTTTCATTTCTCACATTTACCTATTGAAATTACAAACATTTTCTACCCTTATATCATTTTGTCTTTTCTCTTAGCTATATTGTTAACATCCCTTAGACTAATTGCTATGTATGCCAGACTCCGCCACAAATGCTGTAGTAGTAATTAACACTAGAGAAGTCAAAGATAACACTGTTGTTTGATTTTATGCCAGACATAATTCATAACTACTTATTCGTTACTGATGAAAATGCTGATCTAATTCTGTTTATTGTGCCAATTGACGTTCTACATGTCATAAAAATATCAAGTACTTAACTTATTGCTATTTATTGTTTACATAGATCATTTTTTATTTTTGGTTCCCTCTAATTTGTGAAGTATTAGAAACCAACAGAGACACTATAAGTTCATAGGTTAGAAACTCTGCTGCTTCAGACCAATTCTGGCAGATAAGTAGACACACACAATATATACACAAGTGAGGAAGAAACCATCTCAAACAACTCATAATGCCTTAACAGCAGATTCCATTGACAATAGAGTGGAGGAAATGTGAGAGAAAGAATGTACAAAATTCATAGTTAAACTGACAAGTGAGGTAAAAGATGATGTAAGGAGTGAAATCAGAGAAAGTACAAGAAGAAAAGTTCACTTCAATAAAGAGATAGAGATCTAGATGAGAAATCAATTGGAAATCTTCAAAATGAAGGAATCAGTAAACCAAATTAAAAGTTCAATGATCAACAAGAGATTAGATCATTTGGGAGATAGAGTTTCAGGCAATGAAGACAAAATATATAATCTTGAAAATAAAGTTGATTATGGAGAAAAGATGTTAAGAGGACATGATCAGAACTTTCAAGAAATATTGGATAACATTGAAAGGCAAACCCTAATATCCATAGGGGTATATGAAGACTTTGAAATGCAAACTAAAGGAATGTACAATTTTTTCATAGATATAATAGGAAAAAAATCCCAAACCCTAAGAATGAGATGGAAAATCAAGTACAGGAGATATACAGGGCTCCAAATATACAAAATTACAACAGATCCACTTCAAGGCACATTATTGTGAAAATACCTACCATACAGAATAATGATAGAATTTGAAAGCTGCTAGAGAACAATGATTGGTGACATTTAGAAGTAAATCAATCTATATCTCAGCCTATTTTTCAACCCAGATCCTAAAAGCTGGGAGGTATTGGAATAACATATAAAAACCTCTAAAAGAAAATTCATGCCAACCAAGAATACTACATCCAGCAAAATTAAGCTTCAGAATTGAATATGAAATCAAAACCTTTCCTGATAAACAAAAGTTAAAAGAATTTACAACTAGAAAGCCTAAATTACAAAACATACTCAATAAAGTATTCCCTGGAGAAGAAATGGAAAATAAAAATAAAAATCAGCTGTTTCAGTCAGCTTTTTCACTGCTGTCACTAAAAGAACCCAACCAGAAAAACCGTAGAGGAGAAAAAGTTTATTTTAGGGCTCACAGTTTCAGAGGTCTTAGTCCATAGAAGGCCAACTCCATTCCTCAGGGATCGAGGTGATGCTGAAGATCATGGCAGGAGAGGGTGGCAAAGGAAAGCAACTTACATCTTGGTGATCAGAAAGCAGAGAGAGAGGTCTCCACTTGCCAGATACAAATATAAAAAGCCCCCTCCATCCCATTGCCTCCAGCCATACCATACTACTTCAGTTACCACTTAGTTAATCTCAATTGAGGGATTAATTCACTGATTAAGACTCTTACAGCCCTATCATTTCTCCTCTGAACCTTCTTGCTTTGTCTTACACATAAGCTTTTTGGGGACAACTCACATCCAAACTATAAGACCAGTAGAGAGAGAAACAAATCTAGGAAAATAGATAAGCATAGGGAAATCTAATTCAACTTGAAAACTAGAAATAAATCAAAATGACAGGAAATATAGATTATCTTTCAATAGTAACACAGAATGTTAATAGAATAATCTCATCAACCAAAAGATATAGGCTGGCAGATTGGATTAAAAAATAAGACATGACAACATATCATATCCAAAATTCACCTCATAGGCAAACACATCCATATAACTCACATGAATCTCAAATACAAGCAGAGGTGTCTATCTTCATATCAAATAAAGTGTACTTCAAGCCAAAGAATCATCAGAGACAAAGGAGGTTACTTCATACTGCTCGAAGGACTCAAACAACAGAAGATAACAGTCATTTATATTTATACCCCAAACAATGCAACATCCACATACAACAAAAAAACCCTTCTCAATATCAAGAATCAAATCAATCATACCACAATAATACTGGGTGACTTTACCACACATTTTTCATCAAGAGAGAGATCCTCTAGAAAAAACTTAATAAAGAAGTTAAGGAACTAAAAAAATACAAATTAACAATTTAGACTTAACAGACTTATGTCAAGTATTTCATCCATTATTGACTGAATAAATTTTTTTTTCAGCAGCACATGCAACATTTTCTAAAATAGACCACATTATAGGTCACAAAGCAACTCTTGGATAATACAAAAAAAATAGAGATAATACCCTGCCTTATATCAGTTCATAGGGGAATGAAATTAGCAATCTGCAATTAGATAAAAAATAGAAAATAATTTAACACCTGGAAACTAAATAATTCACTATTGAATGATGAATGAATACAAGAAATCATCAGGAGTGAAATAAAAAATACTTAGAAGCAAGTAAGAATAGAGATAAAATATATCAAAATCTCTGAGATGCTATAAAGGCTATTTTAAGAGAAAAGATCATAGTGATACTACCAGTTACCAGTGACAAATTCTGCTCCTTCACATTTTGAAGTATGAACATTAGAGAAGCATGCCAAGGCAAGCATATAAAGCGGGTAACATAGACTTCTCTCAGGAGGGAGAAGGGGACCATAGCTGGTATCCTGGTATCCCCAGAAGTACATGTTTTGTCTTTTTATATGTCCTGGGCTTTCTTTTTTCTCCTGCTCTCTTTCTTCTTATCTCTCTTGCTGCATATGTGACTAGGCCCAGGAGATGCTCAGTGGAATGGCCAAAAGGTTGAAAAGCACATGGATAGGGGGAAGGGCCTAGATGGATTGATTTGGGCAGGAACAGGGGCATAATTAATTCCCTGCAGGGAAGAATAATCTCTGGGGCAAGTTACCTTGGCAACAGGTTGGAGCAGGGACATGTTATCCTGATAAGGGTAAAGGAAGGACTCTGAAGGCATTAGCATTTCAATACCTCTCCAACTTTCCAGACTCAAATTGGCCTCCTTGATCTGACCTAACTCAATTTACCTATCTACACTGACTGCCTGTCTGATGCTGGCTTCAATAGCTTTGAACTCATTAATTTAAAGAATAGAAAAACATGAAATAAATAATCTAATATAAGATCTTAAGATAGGAAAAGAACAAACCAAGAACAAAATTAATAGAAGATAGAAAATAATTAAAATTAGAGATGAAATCAAAATTGATATTACAAAGCAATTTGAAAAAATCGATAAAACAAAAAGTTGGCTCTTGGAAAAATTGACAAAATTTATAAACCCTAACCCAAACTAACAAAAGAAAGAGAAAAAAAAAAACTCAAATTATTAAAATCCATGATGAAAAAGGAAATATCACAGATGCTACTGAAATGCAGAAGATAATAAGAAACTATTTTGAAAAATTTATACTCTAATAACCTAGAAAATCTTGAAAACATTAACAAATTCTTGGAGACATATGACCTACCCAAATTAATCCAAGAGGATATAGAAAATTTAAACCAACTGTTTTAGTCAGCTTTTTCACTGCTACAATTAAAAGACCCAAACAGTTGTAGAGTAGAAAAAGGTTATTTAGGGGTTTACAATTTCAGAGATTCATAGAAGTTCAGCTCCTTTCCTCAGGGCTCCAGGTGAGGCAGAACATCATGGTGGAAAAATGTGGTAGAGGGAAGCCATTCACATGATGATGAGAGAGCAGAGAGATTCCACTCACCAGATACAAATATATATCCCAAAGCCATGCCCCCAATTCCCACCTCCTCCACCCACACCCCACCTGACTACAGTTATCACTGAGTCAGTCCCATCAGGGATTAATTTCCTGATTAGTTTGAAGCTATATCCTAATCTTTTTCCTCAAAAATCTTCTCATTGTCTCTCATATGAGCTTTAGGGGGACACCACATTTAAACCATAACACCAACCAAATTCAAGTAAGGAAGTTAAAGCAGCCATACAAGAGCCTACCAACAAAGAAAAGCCCAGAACCAAATGGATGTTGTGCTCAATTCTATCAGAAAATTAAAGAAGAGCAAATACCAATCCTACACAAATTATCACATAAAATATAAGAGGAGGGAACTATTTCAAACATTCTATGAAGCTAGTATCACCCTAATACCAAAACCAAAAAAAGACACATCAAAGAAAGAAAATTTCAGAACAATATCACTGATGAACATAGATACAAAAATTATTAATAAAATACCGGCAAATAACATTAAAAATATAGCTCACCATGAGCAAGTAGGTTCTATCCCAGAGATATAATGTTGGTTAACCATACAGAAATCAATAAATGTAAATCACCACATATATAGACTTAAAGACAAGAATCACATGATTATCTCAATACATGCAGAAAAAGCATTAGACAAAACACAGCATCCATTCTTGTTTAAAACACTAGATAAACTAGGGATGGTAGGACCATACCTAATTATTGTAAAAGCTATGTATGTTAAACACAAAGCCAACATTCCTTCTGAAAGCTAGAAGAGAAAAGAGATGTCCACTTTTACCACTTCTAATCAACATAGTCCTTGAAACTCTAGCCAGACCAATTTAGTCAAAAGAAAGAAATTAAATGGATAGGAATAGGAAAGAAGAGTTCAAATTCTATTTCATGATGACATGATTTTTATATTTAAAAGACCAAAATGTTTCCACTAGTAAACTTCCATAGCTCATAAATGAATTCAGCAAAGTAGCAGGATACAAAATTAACACCCATAAATCAACTGCATTCCTGTAATCCAAAACTGAATCAGCTGAAAGGGAAATTAGGAAAACTAGCCCATTTAAGATAGCCTTAGAAAATACTTGGGAATCAATCTAATAAAAGAGATGAAAAGCCTCTACATTGAAAACTATAGAACACTAAAAAAAGAAATTGAAGACCTTAGAGATGAAAAGCCTCTACAATGAAAACTATAGAACACTAAAAAAAGAAATTGAAGACCTTAGAAGATGGAATGATCTCCCATATTTTGGGGTAGGTAGAATTAATATTGTCAAAATGGCCATACTACCAAAAGTGCTATAACCAAGTCAAAGCAATTCTCATCAATATTCCAATGACATTCTTCATATAAATAGAAAAAAGCAGTCATGAAATTCATCTGGAAAAATTAAAGGCCTAGAATAGCCTAAGTGATCCTTAGAGAGAAAAGTGAAGCAGGAGGCATCACAATACCAGACCTGAAATTATACTAAAGAGCTATAGTAACAACAACAACAAAAAAAATGGCATTGACACCAAAACAGGCAAGAAGACCAAAGGAAAAGAATAGAAGACATAGAGACAGACCCACATAAATATAGTTAACTCATACTAGATAAAGGTGCTAAAAACCTACGTTGGAGAAAAATAGCCTCTTCAGCAAATGCTGGGAAAACTGAAGATTCATATGTGGTAGAATTAAATTTAACCCCATCTCTCACCCTGCACACAACTCACCTCAAAGTAGATCAAGAACCTAGGTATTAGACCAGAAATGCTGCACATACTTGAAGAAAATGTTGGTCCAGTATTCCAACATATTGGCTTAGAAACTGTCTTCCTCAACAAGACTCCTAAAGGAAAAGAAGTAATCAATAAATGGGGTGGTATCAAATTAAAAAGCTTCTTCATAGCAAAGGAAACAATAAAGAGGATGAAGAGAGCCTATAGAATGGGAGAAAATCGTTGCCACCCACTCAGAAAAGACATCATTTTGCAGTATATACAAAGAACTAAAGCTTAATACCAAAAATAACAAATAACCCAATTAACAAATGGGCAAAGGAACTAAACAGACACTTCTCAGAAGAAGAAATACAAATGGTCCAAAAATACATAAAAAACATTTTCAATACTTGCAGCAATTATAGAGTTGAAATTAAAACCAGAATGGCAATTATCAAGATTACAAGTAACAATGAACGTTAGTGAGGATTCCTCAAAAAACTATAAATAGAACTGTCATTTGACCCAGTAATACTGCTCCTTGGTTTATATACAAAAGATATAAAACATCCTACTACACTGCTGTAGCCACATCAATGTTTATAGCAGCCTAATTCAAAATAGCTAAGCTACGGAACCAACCTAAGTGCCCTTCCACATGAATGGATAAAGAAAATGTGGAATATATATACACAATGGAGTATTACTCAGCCATAGGGAAAAATGACTTTATATGATATTTGCAAGTAAATGAATATACCTGGAGATTATCATTCTAAGTGAAATAAGTCAGGCCCAGAAAACCAAAGGTCAAATGTTCAAATGTTTTTTATGATATGTGGATGCTAATATACAATAAGGGGAGAGTGGAAAAAATAGATATTCATTAGATTATACACAGAGGAAAAAAAAAGGAAGGGGAGATAGGAAAAGGTAAGATAAAGGAATAAATCTGAAATAATTTTTCTATGTATTTACATAAAAATACACTAGTGAATCCCACTATCATGTACATTCATAAGAATGAAGTACTAACTAAAATAAGATATATTCCATGCCTTTATAATTATATGAGAATGAATCCTACTGTCATATATAACTCCAAAGAACCAATAAAAGTACTATTAAGTACATTAAATATAAATAAATATAACTGTTAATAGAAAAAATAAACACATAATCATTTTAATAGACAGAAAAATCATTTGATGAAATCCAAAGTGTGTTTCACTTATTCTGGTTTTTACTTCTATTAGGGAAGCTTTTAGAAATTCCACATATGAATGATATAATGCAGTGTTTGTCTCTCTATGCCAGACTTACTTACCTTCACATAATGTCCTTCAGATCCATCTATGCTATTGCAAATGACAAGATTTCATGTTTTTTAAATTATTGGGTTTGAGAAAAAGAGTAATAAATTTAAATATACATTTCTACACAAAGCATATATACAATGTATGAATGATAAAATTGTTTGAAACTAATAGTCATTAGAAAAATATAAACAGAAACCACAGTAAGATACAACTTTACACCCACTAGAATATTTTATACATATATATAATGTTATCACATATAATCACATATTATCAGATTCTATAAGTTTTGGTGAGGATATGTTGAAATCAGGAAGATCCTCATACACTGCTATTTAGACCAGTAAAATCATACATCTGCTTTGTAAGACACTTTGGAGGTTCTTCAAAATATTGAACATTATATAATCTATGATTTATCAATTCTAAGTATCCACTATCAAAATTGTTAAAATATTTACATACATATAAAAAAACCTTCTACACATATGCTCATATATTAGAAATACTAATCATAATATCCAAAATTTGCAAAAATTCAGGTGTCTGTGAGCTACTGAGTGGTCGGACAAAACATTACATGTACTCACAATAAAATATTATTTGCAATAAAAATAATACAATATTGAAACATGCTATATAATATGAACAAACCATTGTATCATTATAGTAAGAAAAAGCAGTCAGTTAAAAATCATCACATATTGTATGATTCCAAATATTTGAAGACAAAGTAGATTATTGTCTGTCATGAGCTGGTCTGAGCGATAGGGAATAAATATTAAAAGTTATGAATTTTTTTCTGAAGTGATAAAAATATTATGAATTTAGATTGCAATCATGGTTGCAAAATTTTGTGGCTATTCAAAACCATTAAATTGTGGACTTAAATGGGATTTGTTACAATTGTTTCAAGAAAATTTAAACCATTATTTTCATTCATTGCTTTTTGAAAGAAAAAGTCTCAATATTTTAGAAAGGACTAGATATTTTCAGCAAGGATTGAAAGGACTTCTCAAAATATTGAGGAAACTTAAATTTATTTAAATAATCCAGTGCCCTTTGAGGAGCTATGGAAAATAGAAGAAATAAAATATTGAAAACAAAGAAAATGTATCATGCTGATTTTAAAAGAAGAAAAGTGTTGATAAAAAAAATTATTCATGATTTTGTCTATTTTGACCAAATATGGAATAAATTTTGGAAATAGTTTTAGGGGAAAATGATGCACTCAGGAAAAGAAATGCTAAATGGTGTGCTTAAGGAACATCTATCAATACATGCATAATATGTTGATGAATATGTGATGCTGGTGATCAAAATAAGGGATTGGCTTGGGGTTCCAGTGGAAATCTTCCTCATGTGGAAGATGCTGTAGCACTAGGAATCCCCCAGAGAAATCAAGAAAAAATCAGATGCAGGTTGGAGAAAAAGTTTAAAAAGCACCTATTTTAAGTCAATACATTAAAAAAAGGAAGACACAGAAAATCTTGATGTGGTAGTAAGAGTGCAGAAGAAGAAACAAGCATTATCATGTTTTATAGATAGCTAGGAGAAAGAGAATCTCTGGAAGAAGAATTTAAAGGTCAAAGGGCTAATACATCAGAGAATGCATAACCTGATAACTGAATATTGACTTACACTGTAGATTGGGAGGCACCAAGAAAAGACAGCTGTCTACTCACTAAGAGACTTCAGGAGCTTAAGATGGAAGTCATCGCCTGTGGTTTCTGAGTTATTGCAGGGTAGTCAGCACTCTGCCAGGGTAGGTGCGAGCTGCCTAGGAAGTAAAAAGTCTGAAATAATTAATAAGAAATGGAGGCAGAGCCGGAAATTAGACAGAAAGAGGAGTGTCTGATAGGTCTTCCAGTCCTGGTAGGAGCTGGAACTGAACAACTGAAAAATGGCCCTAATTATTTAAAGGGGAGTACATCAAAGGCAGGAATAAGGATTCAGCAAGAGGAGTCTTGGTTTCCACGTTTGGTGCTTGCTTCTGGATGGCAGGAGTCTTGCAGTAAAGATCTTGATTGGTATTTTGACAAGACATACCCCTCCCAAGTGGTTGTGTGGCTTCAGTGGGTCACCCTATGTCTGATGCTGTGCTGAGCTTGTGATGGAGCTGGGTAGGAAGCCACAGGAATCAGGGGTTCTCAAACTAGCAGGGTTGCTGCTGGGAGTTCCCCATAGCAGGCTTTTCTGCCTAATGGCTTCAACATCATTTCAGTTCACACATAGTTCACATATGGGTCATGCATGGTTTCTGGCACTGAGTGTACTGGGATGAGTAAACAGGGATAATATGAGTGGCAGATTGCCATATTGCAGAAGTCTCAGTGCTGTGTCATGCCTCAAGACCAAGAGCACTGAGGGGCAGCACATTGCAGACCCAGGACACAGGGTTTCACACCTGCCACTCTGCATATGTAACCCAGCTCACTTTCACCACCTTTATGTCATAATAGTTTTCAGGGACAAAGTGGTTTTGTTTATAGCCTATAAACTAGAAGAGCTTAAGTGGCGTGGTATTCAAGCTTCTAGAACTGTTTTAAAATATGCACAAATGCAATGTGAGTTTAAACACTTTCCTATTAGAAAGGATAATTTCCAGTACGGAGCATTAAAACAAGTAATACCAAGAGTTTTGTTCACTCTGATTATGTTAGTACACACATATAAGCGTGTTCTAGATTAGCAAACCATATTTGATATCTGGTGTTCACTTGAAATATTTGTATAAACTTTTTTTCACAGTATAACTTCCAAGTGCTCCAAAAAATTATCCTGTTTACAGCTTCTCAATTTCAAGTGAACAGAGTTTAAAAAATTAATATCATGGATAATGCACCATATAAATTCCATTTTTTTTTAAATTTATGACTTTAATGAGACATTAGCAATGAAGGGAGATAATTAAATATTTCTAAGTCATTCCATCTCACATGTTTTATTCAAGGGTGCCTCTTTTTAACAGTGCTGAAACTAAATGCCTAAGTAAACAAATATCACAATAACTTTTACCAAAAGTTTGGTCACTAATTTTTGTTTGTGCAACTGTACAAAATACTTGGGTTAGGTACTGTGGTGGATAAAAATGTTGTGTCAGTCATAATTAGTTTCAAGTACTTCAGAATATAATGAAGGTGATAAAAATGAAACTTACAATAATTTAAGATTAAGTAAAATTCTTGTTGGCATGAAGTATTTTAAGTAGAATAAGTAAGGAAATGTTTGCTATGATTGCAAGTATAGTGGTGACACAAAATTGTTTGCAGAAGTCTTCAGAGGAGTGACAAGTAAGCTGAACATTGATCAAGGGGAACTTGGTCTTGAAGAGAAAGAGCAGGGTATTTCAGAAAGGCGAGTGTTTGAAAGCATCTGTCAAGTTTTACATGTGGTAAGTAGTCCAGTATGACTAGAATATGATTATTAGAGAAATTCAAAGGGAGAGAAAGTGGAAAGAACCAGATTTTAAAAGGAGGGACATCATAATATGGAACAAAGCTTCCATCAGAAAGGATAAATTAGAACAAAAATACAGGATGTTAGAAACAAGTCATGCATTCTTGCATCCATCTTGTCCAACAAATATGTGTTATGGTAAGCAGTTGGAAGACAGGAAAATACAGAGAGGATGTTTTGGAAATATAGTAATATTAGATTTTGCAATTGGACAAGGAGAAAGTAAGGAGAAACAAATGAAAACTAATATACCTGAAGATAGATGTATGTTTGCATGAACATGCTTATTTTCCCTCATTTGTGTCTGTCTCATTCAAGATTCAGACTTGGAGCTGGGCACGGTGGCGCATGCCTGTAATCTCAGCACTTTGGGAGGCTGAGACAGGAAAATTGCAAGTTCAAAGCCAGCCTCAGCAGTGGCGAGGCACTAAGCAACTCAGTGAGACCCTGTCTCTACATAAAACACAATACAGGGCTGGAAGTGTGCCTCAGTGGTCGAGTACCCCTGAGTTCAATCCCCAGTACCAAAAAAAAAAAAAGATTCAGACTTGGTTATTTACTTCTGCCATATGTGTTCTACTCATCTTCTAGGATATCTTAAATGTAGCATCACAGCTTTAAAATGCAGTTCTCTGTGTTGCAAGCCTCTTATTTTTTTTTAAAGATTTTTTTTTTTTTTTTTTTTAGTTGTAGATGAACACAATGTCTTTATTTTATTGCTTTGTATGTGGTGCTGAGGATCGAACCCAGGGCCTCACGCATGCGAGGCAAGCGATCTACCGCTGAGCTACAATCCCAGCCCCAAGCCTCTTATTTTTATTCTCCTCCCTCTTCTTCCTCTGGGTGAACACCCTCCCTGGGTGCATGGGCTGGTTTCTTCATGATGATCACACCCCATGCTCTGTGCTTCTGTCTCTGTCCCCCACAGGGACATGCTCAGTCTCATCAACCATGGTATTCATTACTCCTGCCTACTAATTAGACTGGTGCTCCAGTGATGGGCAGAGACCCAGGCTGGTTGGAAGTATTTTCCTAACTGATTTACGAATGGCCAATGACAAAAATCTTCTTTTTCCAGTTAATTAGACATTTTGTGTGTGACTATGGGCCATTAATATTCACCTTCTGCATCAAATAGAGTGGTTACTATTTTACTCACAGGAGAAAGCCAAGAAAGAGTCAGCATATGTTTCTTTCATACATACACAAATGACTTTCAACATTTTGGAGACACTGGACTATCCTTGATTGAATCCAGGACCATTCCTAAAATGTTCCAGTTGTACAGAGATTAAAATACAGTCATCTTTTTGATCATTATTTTAGGCTTTTTATGTTTTTATTTGCATTCACAAGAGTTCTGCATTATATAGGGCAACATCTTTCACTTCATACTTTTCTCAGTCATTTAAAAATCTAAATTATTGTCTGTCTTGTGAAACATAAGCAAAAATAAATAAGAGTGTTATTTCGCCCTTGATTTATTCACCATCCGGGCTGCTTGCTCTTTTTGTGAATGAATGAAAATGTTTAAATGTCTTATTCACCAGAGAAATTTGATAGGCCATTCATCAATGCAAAATAAAGTAAGATAAAAATAAAAGCTTAAATAAAAAATCATAGATGAAAATATATACTGAGGACTGAGATGAAATCTGGGGCAAAATTAATAAAGAGAAATGTGAATACATTAACTGCTTTTATCATTGACTAAAACTTCATTTCTGGGTTTTGTGACACAAAACACTGAGCTAAAATAAAATAGTATAATATTATATTTGGAAACAGCATGAAAGCAATATTGATTTCTAAACTATTATACATCACTTTGGGATTACATATGTATATATCTAATTTTCCTACTCTATTATATTTATCATTATTATTTAAAAGAAATTAGAAACTCTACATGTTTTGATTTAATAATTGATTTTATCTAATGAAATGGATCACATAAATTATTAAACAAACAAAATTTCCTCTTTTTGTAAAGAAATTTTATTAAAGAGTTGGAAGATAATAGAAAAGTAAATTGCTGTGATTTCACGTGTGTAAGACATGAAGAATTTTAGTTAAAGATATCAAGTACAATTTATCTTAAGAACAGCTGACTAAAGTAGTAAATGATAAGAAAAAAAAATTGGGGGTTTGTTTATATGTGTCTTTTTCTTTTTTTAAAGAATACTTAACACCTTTCTCCATAGGCAGAAACAGATTAGGGTAAAGGTTGAATGTCAAACAGAAACCTAAAAATGAATAAGTAATGAAGTCAGGTAAAACTGTATAAAATAATAAAGGACAACTGTTTTTGAATCAAAGCAAGGTTACAAGTCAATTAATTAAAAAATCTGAATTTATTTTTAAAATTTTGTGTTTTTTTCCCTTACCATAACATTAACAGCAATTGTTGGCATTGTAGTGGATGTTGGCTATGTTTTATAAGATTTATTTTCATAAAAAGGCCATGGGATGAATATTCTAAGAGTCCTGATTGGTTTGTGAGGAAATAAAGGCTGAGAAACATGGTAGGAAGCGTGTAGGAAGTCACATACCTGACACAGGAAATAGTGACAAGAGGGACACTGGTTTGTTAGACATGAGAGTTCACAACTCCCTCCACTTCCCATGCTGGCTGCTAGCTTTAGAGCACTTCTAAATATGAATAAGAATTTAACCATCTTATCATTTTAATTAAGGTTTACATGTTGCTTAAGAAAATGAAGAAATGAATTATTAAATTACAATCATATCTTGTACTGCAAGAAAATTCTGAGCTTTCTGTAGCATCTACGAGAAGCAGCATCTTGCAATTATAGCTGTTCCTATAAAAACAGTGTTGGGAGGCAAGTGGTTTAATTTCAACATCTATTGTATTGAAATTTTAATTTTCAAAGCAAATACAAAACTATCTGATGTAATACATTCACATAAAACTACTTTTGATTAAATGGAGCCCATTTAAAAATTATTCATAGATCTGGAGGCAAAAGTTGCAGATGATGTTTCCCAGAAGGACATCAACAGGAAATATTCTTTCATTCAGTGTGATTTTGATGATTATAAAGTACCTAAATAATCTTTATCTGAGGTGGGGAAAAATGTATATTTTATTTGATCTGGAATAGTGATTTAAAATCTGATTTAAAGTAAACAAGAACTGTATCTATTCTTTCTTTCATGTATTATATTGTTCTGGGTGTCTCACCTTTGTGCTATGTCTGGATATTTGATTTTCATGTAAAAATATGAAAGAGCTTTGGCCTTTCTATCCCCATGAATTCCCTCTTCATTTCTTCTCTTCCTGTGGTAGGCAGAAATCAAGGGTACTTTCCAAGATTTCTGCCCACTGTACACACTTTCTGGTCTGTGAGAGGAATTGTGACTATTATGGGTATTGTTTGCCCAACTGGGTCACTACTTAGTTGAATTTGAATTAGTCAAAGGGATGTTATTCAGATGGGGCAGGCAGAATCAAGTGGTTCCTTATAAGATATTGAGCATTCCCTGAAGTCAGAGACATAGAGCACGACAGGGAGATACAGTGGCCTGATTCCTGAGGACAGCCTCTGTTCAACAGCTAAGTAGACAAGAGGACTGTGGTCCTATGGGTATAGGGTGATCTACTCTGCCAACAACCTGAGTG
>CM053400.1:108594177-108628012 GCA_028644305.1 Xerus rutilus
ACAACTTAGCCCACAGCTCTGGCATAACTGGGCTGTGGCAAAACAGGGCTTTGCAGTTCCGTCCTCACTTCTTCAGCTGGGTAGATTGCACCTTTGCCCTGGTGGGGTGGTCATTGGTAAAATTAGCCTACATCTCCTAATGTGTTAGAAGCCAGCCAATGGCCATAGTTGTGCTTTATTCATCTTTAATCCCTCAAGAGTCTAGTATTTTGCTGCATACAAAATAGCCCTTGGAAACTGATGAGAAATATCCATTGACTCCTTATGACAATGTTTTCAATTCCTGATAATAAGCCATCTCACGAGATAAATATTTTCTTATTATTTAATGGAAATTACTATTTGGACAAGCA
This sequence comes from Xerus rutilus, assembly GCA_028644305.1. Classification (NCBI taxonomy): domain Eukaryota; kingdom Metazoa; phylum Chordata; class Mammalia; order Rodentia; family Sciuridae; genus Xerus; species Xerus rutilus. The sequence goes on from CM053400.1 coordinate 108,594,531, forward strand.
GAAAGGCATAGGGAAAGCCTAAGGCTAAAATATTGTGCGCAGTGACAGAAAATCATTTCTATGGAGATACCTTTATCAAAACACAGTATGTGTTCCTTGAGTGGAAACTAATCTATCTTCCATGTAACATATTTTGAAAAATGTTGTGATTATCAGAAGCAAGTAATGCTGTTGCAGTTTTTGTCACTCTACTGATTTCCTGTGCTTCCTGGATTGTAGTTAGAGTCTGTAAAAATATGTTTAATTATGTTCCGTGGCAGTGGGGGCATAAGAAATGATGTGCTTCTGATAGCTAGGAACTACATACAACAGTAATATTCAGGAAAAATCACTTCGTTCTGTCAGACAATGCTTTTTGCTATTATTGAATAACAAGGCTCTTTGCAATCAATATACAGCAAGCTTCTCTTATACTCAGTTTTACTTTTGGCAGTGCCAGTTACACTGTTCCACAAATATTAAATGGAAAATCAAATAAATAAATTCAGAAATTTTAAGTCATGGGCTAGAGTTGTGGCTCAGCGGTAGAGCACTTGCCTAGCACATGTGAGGCACTGGGTTCAGTCTTCAGCACCACACAAAAATAAATAAATAAAACAAAGATTAAAAAACAGAAATTTTAAGTAATGCACTGATTTTCTGAGAAGATAAATGAAATTTTGTGCAAGCACCTCGTCCCATTTGGATGGTAATCATCCCTTTGTCCAATATATCCATAGTGTATGTACAATCTTCCTGTTAGTGGCTAATTAGCCTATTAGATCAATTGTCATAATATCATAATACTTATGTTAAGTAATCTTATTTTGGTTAGGAATGGCCCAAAACACAAAGTGATGCAGAAGTGGCACTGATCATGAAACAGAGAAAGACGAGGTAAATCTGGTACTAAGGCATGCAGGAAAAACAAAACAAAACATAGTTTATATAGGATTAAATATTATATGAGGTTTCAGATATTCACTGGGGGTCTTGGAATGGAGCTTTGACAGATAGGGGGCCTACTGTAATTTGTGAATATTCACAAAGCATATAGCACAGAATTGCCTATGAAGTTAATAAGGATATTAATCATTTCATTTTGACAGTATATAACACCGGACTGACATTATTTTATGTGCTTATTCAGCCACTCAAAGCATAGTGTAGAAACTCTGTTGTGTTCTACAGAAGTGTGTATTGTTGCTTTCACTATCAATAAGATGCATGTATATAGTCACATCCATTATATGTCTTTATTAGCTTAAGAAAAGACGCTTATAGCTACAAACAAAAATATATGCATTTGTTGGGCGCAGTGGTGCACTCCTATAATCCCAGTGGCTCGGGAGGCTGAGTCAGGAGGGTCACAAGTTCAAAGCCAGCCTCAGCAATGGTGAGGCATTAAGCAACTCAGTGAGACCCTGTCTCTAAATAAAATACAAAATAGGGCTGGGGATGTGGCTCAGTGGTCGAGTGCCTCTGAGTTCAACCCTTGGTACCAAACAAAAAATAAAAGAATATGTATTTATGATTTATTAATTATGGAACACTACTCTAAATGTGTTTGTTTTGACATGACCAGTAGTGTTTCGCCAAATTTATTACATGACTAAAAATAAACTCTTCAATGCATTATTATAAAGTGAAGATGACAATTAAAATTCTTAGTTCAAAGGCCACCTTGGTTTTCAGCTGCTGTGAGGGGAAGGTGTGTGAAGGTCAGAAAAGTATGAGTCAGGCCACATGGTGAGTCTTGGAGGGCTCAGGATGTGCAGCTTCAGATCAAACTGACCTTATTCAGGTGACAGATTGACAAAACAATGACCAAAACACCATCTTTTCATGAAGGGTTATGTAAAGATGTAAGTGTAAGTTGAAATATACGTAGAAAATGCCATAAACATCATGCCCATGTTGTAAAATTTCCAAATGAATAATTATAGGATTATAAAACTATCTACTCCCTCCTTTGAAGGGGAATGTACTATGCCCCAAGAGGCTGAGCCAATACTCCTCTCTGTTTTGAGAAGTAAACATGGCCTTCAGGACTCACGCCTCAAAATAGCACTCTGGGGATATAGCTCAGTGGTAGAGCACTTGCCTAGTGTGTGCAAGGCCCTGGCTTTGGTCCCAAACACCGAAAAAGAAAAAAAAAATGCAGTTCTGTCATGAAAATAAATTCAATGCCTTCTTGTTCATCCAATGATGTTAATGGAGCAATTTATCTAATATGTGAAACCAGGATGCTAATACATTATCCAACTCTAGCAAAGAGAATTCTTCTTGACACATGAAACAAAGCACCTAGTAAGCTTGATGAGAATATATTTCCCTCTAATCCAGCAACCTAATAAGACAACCGCTGTTAATTGTGTCTTTGGTGGAAAGAAAATGTATCAAAATTAAACTTTTGCATGCCCTTGAATTATTACTCAATTTATTAAAGTTATAATTTTAAAACATACTCCTCTGAACTTTAGGTTCCACTTTATAAATCTTTCTTATCCTAAGTATCAATCTAGTAGTTTTTCACAGTGCATAAACAGGGACATTTGTGCTATTTATGAGCTTATTATTCTTTCGCTGCATTTGTAAAACATGTTTGACATTCTCTTCAAGTATATTAATTTTCTAAATGATGAAACTTCCTTAGTACTTTACCAGGTCTTAAAATGCAATAAAATTAATGCCTTACAGTTGGTAAAATTCAAGTTATCATAAGTGTCAAATATTATGATACCCTCAATGGTGAGCTTGTATATAACCTTGGTATTATTTCAATTTCTAATTGCAAGTCTTGGTCAACAAATTTATGTAAAACACTAAATTTGCACAGATTTCTCAATGTATATATATTTGAACACCAGGATTTTTGTTTTCTTAAATACTAGGTTCAATATTCTAAACTTCCCAGGATATCACTGGTAGTTAACAACTTATTCACTGAGCTCATGGATCAGAGATTCTGACTGAGTTGTGATCTGGGGTTTTAGATACCCAGGAATAACCTTCTTATTACTTGCACTGTGACAGTAGACATCAGCAAGAATTGCATCCCATGGGCTTCCACACTCAGAAAGAGGCTGGACTCCATTGCCATGGACCTAATGTCTGCCATGGCCATTTGCAAACACACAATATACCATACTACTATGATCTTTGATCATTTTTGTAATTCTTAGTTTCTTGTGCTACAAAAATATATTTTCTTAAACTGACAGAACCCAAAATACAGAATTATTTGTAAGTCCATATGACATATATGAATAATGGAATAATATGCTTTTAAATTATGTATCTCTTTTTTCTTCATATGGGAACACTGTTAATACTGAACTACTTATTGAAAAATGAAAATAAAACTAAAATGAATGTAAAAAATATAAATAAATTATGTATCTCTTATGACTTCATAGGGCATTTTTATCACCATTTGAAATATCTGCTAACAGAAAAAAAAATGCTCACCATACCAAATATGAAATCATAATGGATTTCTGAAAGAAATATTCATCACATCAAAGAAATGTCATATATACATTAGCATGTAGGAAGGTGGTCCCAAAACTTTGCTGGTTCACACTTGGCTAGGATGATTCTCAGCTTTAAGTTCCCCTTTTGTTTAGATTCGGTTCCCAATGTGCTTTCACTTGACCTCTGTTCTGGTTTCTACTTGTATTTCTAAATGGCAGCGGAAGGAAAGTGCCTCCAAATTAGAAGCAAGATCTTGGACATATTCTTGACACCAGCCATATAGATTTCTCTCAGCAAGTCATTCAAAGTTGAAATCTCTAAATAAAAAATGTCCCAAAGATGCAATACAAAGAAAGAAAATGCAAAGAAAAATGGTGAAATCACTTTTTAAATGTATGTGCTGTATAATGTTTTTAAATGTAATGTACTGTGGCCAGAAGCTCCAACATGAAGACAATGGTCCAGGTATATGATAGGAAGTCATTTTATACTTAATGAAGAATTATTTCTATTAGAGATTGAGTGAAATGGAAGTCAGAGAAAGTAATGGAAGTTTTCCATAATGAGTATTTTTCTATAAACACATATAAGAATTCTAAGAGCATGATTACTTTATTATAAATCAAAACACTTTTCCACTGTAAATACATATATTTGCAATGATAATCTATATTCATATAATGGACTTGTCAGCACAGAATTAGGAGGAAAAAAAGATTTTAAAAAATTTCAGATGTTCATTCATAGCATAAAGAGATAACAGCATGAAAATCCTTGCAAAGTGCTTAATGAATATTAAAAGGCCCTGTTTGCAGGATGACTAGCTCTACAACAGAGACACATCAGATTTACTCACCTGCTTATCTCCATTCCTGTGGCTAAAATGTCTGTTCTTCTTGGTAAGCATTTGCTAAATCCTTACATAATAATCTTTTGAATAGTATGTGGTCACATTTGCTGTAACTTAAAATTTCCTAGCTATATATATTGGCAAATGAATTTTAATAAATTTGATTAGAGAGCTTAGTCATTTAACAGTTATTTTCACTCTTTAAAGTAACTTCGCATATTTCCAATCATATGTATTATTTATTCTCATTTGCACACAAATAAAAACTGAATACTTACCAAAGGCCAGGTACTTTTCTATATATTAGAGAAGAGGTTGTAACTCTTCAGCCATGAACAAAACAGACACAGTTCTTTGTCCCAAAGAACTTGGTTGAAAGTCACAGATAATTATCATATAAACATACAAATGCAAAGATTAATTTAAGATGCTCATAAATGAATGACAATCAATGGGATATCCCAACTAGGGAGATGATAATTGTTTTAGTAGAGCTCTAAATGACAATATAAATTAAAGATTAGTTTTTTTTTAGTTTTGTTTTTTGGTGGCATTTGATTTTTTTATTATTTATTTATGCTATTTAAATTATTAATTATTTATTATATTACTAATTATTTATTTATTATTAATTATTTATCATGTATTTAGATATACATGATAGCAGAATGCCTTTTGATTCATTGTACACAGATGGAGCACAACTTTTCATTTCTCTGGTTGTACATGATGTAGAATCACATCATATATGCAGTCATATATGAAACTAGGGCTATGATGTCCATCTTATTCCACCATCTTTACTCTCCCATGCACCCTTCCCACTCCTTCCCCTTTGACCACAGTCCCTCCATTCTTCCTATGTCCCTTTACCCATTATGGATCAGCACCTACTTATCAGAGAGAACATTTGGCATTTGGTATTTTGGGATTAGTTACTTCACTTAGCATGATATTCTCCAACTCCAATTCCAAAGATTAGTTTTGAAAGAAAAATGTAATTTTCTACAACTTTAAGTTTTTGAGAAATATCTTTATATGCAAAATATGGAGTTATGCCAAAATACACATTGGTGCGGTGATGCAGACCTATAATCCCAATGATTTGGGAGGCTTAGGCAGGAGTATCACAATTTCAAGGTCAATCTGAGCAACTTAGAGAGCTCTTGTCTCACAAAATAAAAATAAGGGCTGAGGATGTAGCTCAGTGATAGAGGATGTGTGGGTTCAATTCTCAGTAATATAAATTTAAAAAAAACAGAACAAAACACATAGCCAAATGTCATTTAAGTATAAGAAGTAAAAGAGCAACGCATTGTTCAGGCATCTTAATGAGCATTTGATTGTCATTGTATGTTCTCATTTTAACATTATTTTGTTTTGTGAAATTAAAATTATGTTTATAAAATAAAATTATAGGTTTATTAAATCAGAAAATATAATTTTAATATTTAATTGTGAGATATGGAGCTTTCTTGTTGACATTGGGGACTAGAAAGAATCCTCACCACTACTATGTTCACTCAAAATTTATAGAAGGTCCAGAACAACACAATAAGTCAAGAAAAAGAAATAAGTAATGAAAATAAATTGAGAAGTATATTTTTGAGACAACATAGTATGTTGCCAGAACATAGAAAATCCCAAAGATATACAAGGAATATTTAATTTCTCCATAAATTAATTGATGAATTTGCTAGAAATCCAGGGGAAATCCCAGAATTACAGTAAATAGGCTACATTGGGAAGACAGAAAAATGATACTGCTTTGAATATAAGTTCTTAAATAAGACATAATTTGCCCTGAAATCAATATCTTTCAGAAGAAGGTATATAAAGTATATTATTCTGCTTTCTGTTACTATAATGTTATAACTGAGGCTGAGAAAGATTATAAAGAAAATAGCTTTAGCCATGGTTTTGGAGGTGCAAGGACTAGATGTAGCATCTGATGATGGACTTTTCTTGCTGGAAGAGTCCTGAGGCTTCACAAAGCAAGAGACAGGAAATCAAATTTCAAAACACAGAGCCTGAGGGACATTCAAACCATATCCAAATTGTGGCATAAAGGTTGTTCCAAATCCATCCTGCCATCTGTTTTTCTATGACCCATAAGTGAAAAAAATTATTCTTTAATAATAGAGAAACATACATTATCATACCTGAAAATTAAATTTCAGCATCCACAAATAAAGTGTTACCGGAAACACCTGTATTCATTCATTTAATTACTTTCTGTGGTGGTGGTACCATTACGAAAGTATTGCTGAAAAGCTGCAATAGTGACAATATAAGATACACTTATTATTGCACCCTGCTACTGAGCACACTGCAAATAAATTTTTGCACTATTCTGTATATGGATCAATACCAGAATAAGATACAGAAGAGCACTTAACTCAAACATAAATTACTACAATTTCCCTGTGCATATTTTGTAGCTCATATACGCATATATTCTATTTGTGCCAGAATAGTGGAAACACTTTGTCATGGTGGATTTTGGGTTTCAACTTGATTGGATTAAGGGGTACCTGGAGAGCTGGTAAATCATTATTTTTTCTCCAAGCTTCAATCCTGCAGGAATGTCTTAGGGTATTTCTCTGAGAAGACTGAGTCAGTGGATTAGGTGAACTATGTGGGGAAGCATCATCCAATGAGCTGCAGGTACAACAAAATAGAAGAAGGATGAATTCTTGTTCTTTCTCTTTTGGAATCAAAATGCCTTTTTTTTTCTACTCTTGGACATCACAACTCAGAATTCTCCAGCATTTTCACTCTGAGACTTGTACCAGTGGCACCCCAGGTTCTCAAGCTTTTGGTCTTTGAGAGTTACACCATTGTCTTCCTTGGGTTTGAGGCACTTGAACCTACACTAAATCACACAACCAGACTCACTGACTCTCCAGTTTACAACTAACTTATTCTGGGCCTTCTCATCCTCCATAATCAAGTAGACTAATTCCTCTTAAAAATCCTTTCTCACCTTTCTCTTTCTCCTAGTTCTGTTCCTTTGGAGAACCCCAACTAAAACACACTACATAAAAGTAATTCAATATTCCCCCTTCTGATATACTCACCTTCTGCCAAAACTATCTTCTACTGCCTGAGGATTAAGGAAGCACAAAAAAATGAAACCATGGTTCACCTGATCTTTCCCTCTCCTTCAGTGTCATCATTTTTCTGTGTAAGTAGTTGCTAAAACAGGAAAGTGACCCAAGTAAAGAAGACTATGATGAGCTTCTTTGATCATTTGTATTTCTCCGAATGCCAGGGCCTTAATGGATGTTCTGTTTTGACCAGAAAATGGGACCCCTATCTGTAGTCTTTTTCCACTGAGTTATAAACGTAGCATACTTGTCTTCTATTTGTTTTTAGTTTCAGTCAAATCCCAAGCATTATGGGTGCAAACAACAGATATACTCAATTAGCCAGGCATAGTGGTGCATGCCTATAATCCCAGCTACTTGGGAGGCTGGGGCAGGAGAAGTGCAATTTTGAGACCAGCTTCAGCAACTTAGTGAAACCCTTTCTCAAAATATAAATATAAAATATGCTTGGAATATAACTCAGAGGTAGAGTGCTCCTGGGTTCAATCTCTGGTACCATAAATAAATAAACTCAATTAAAATCATACATTCACAGCCTAATGTCAGTGTTTGTTGAATCCTACATATGTACAAAGACATTTCAAAGATGAAACATAAGACATTTTTATTTCAAGTAAGTATTAAGCGATTAATGTTTTCAATTTTGAGGACAGTGAACAATAACTTTTAATGGGAAAGAGATGAACTAATATCTACCAAAAGAATCCATTTTTTTTTCTTATATGTTGACCCACATTACAAAAAGTAGACCTGATGCTCTGAGGACACTGTGAATACTATATGTAGGTGGGATGGCAAGGAACAATAGACACGAATATTTAATTTATTTCAAGTTCAAGAAGTAATATTGAAAGTTTCAGGATTATGACAGCAGTGCATTAAACTAATTGCTGGATGCTTCCAAGTGTGGACCCCACAGAAATGATCTTTGCCATCATGTCATATGATGCATGAATTGAAGCAATAGCAAGTAGCTTTGTACATTTCATGAGCAAAAGTTAAAAGAAGAAAAGTAGTCTCCACACACAAATTTTACAATAGATATTTATGGATTTATTTGATTTCTAACTTCAAACTATAAGTGTTCCGTGATTCATACATCAATATAAATGCAAAAGAAATGTATTTCAAATTCATTAAACCTAATCAGTTGAGGAACTTCCATTTAACTTTTGTTTAGAGACAATTTGCATACTAAAATTTAAATATCGAGAGAATAATAGCATTCTATAAATGCTTTCCAAACAATAAATATGCTCCATTAAAATTTTATGTTCAGGGGCTGGGATTGTGGCTCAGTGGTACAGCGCTTGCCTCACATGCGTGATGCACTGGGTTCAATCCTCAGCACCACATAAAAAATAAATAAAATAAAGATATTGTGTCTATCTATAACTAAAAAATATTTTTAAAAAGTGTATGCTCATAGGTGATTATCAGTATTTGGTGAACTTTATGTGTAAAACATTTCAAAACTAAACCATGAAAAATCTCATTCCAGGTTAGAATTAAGAGATGAATATTTGCAATTGATTGTGAGGACAGAGAACAATAATTCTTAATCTCAAAGAAATAAAATGTTATCTTCCAGAAGACTCAATTTTATAATTCATCTATATTTCAAAAAGGTATACCTAATTATCATTATATTTGTCATCTTATCAATAGTATTTAAGTATCTATATAATATTTTTATTTTGCATCATAGTTTGTGTGTACATAAACAACCATCCTTCTTTGTCCACAGGGGATTAGTTCCAGAACCTTCCATGATTACCAAAATCCACATATGTTCAAGTTCCTTGTAAAAGATGATATAATATTGCTGGTCACAGTGGCATAGGCTTATAATCCCAGCATCTCCAGAGGCTGAGGCAGGAGGACTGCAAGTTCAAAGTCAGTCTCAGCAACTTAGCAAGGATCTAAACAAATTAGAGAGACCTTTTCTCAAAACAAAATATTATAAAAATGGCTGGGGATGTGGCTCAGAAGTTAAGCACCCCTGGGTTTAATGTCTGATACAAAAAAAAATGTATTTGCATATGACCTACAGACATACTCAAGCCAACTTTAAATCATCTTTGGATTACTTATAATATCCAATACAATGCAAGTGTAATGAAAATAATTGTTATATTATTTAAGAATTAATTGCAAGAATAAATTTATTTATTCAGTACAAATAACTTTTGTTTCAAATATTTTTTTAATTTGCAATTTGTTGCATCCTGAGATAATGAACCCACAGACATGGGGAGTCAAGTTAATGTGTGTGGGGGTGTGTTTTTTCCCTGTCCATAAGAGGAAAAAAATAACATCTCGACTACAAACCAGAAGGCTATATATAACTAGTCCCAGGTTTAAATTCTAGTAATATGATGATAGTGCTTGCACTTCTATTTTTATCTTTGATCTTTCTTCTCAGTAGCAGTCTACTATGCATGCATCTTGACATCTGTACAGGTGCAATGAATGTCCAAATCAAAGCCATTGTTACCTGCCCATCCAAACACAATTTAGTAGCCTAAATTCATACAGATGGAAAATTAATATGGTTTTTTTAGTCTAACTTTCATTATCATGCATATTGTTACCAAAGTTAATCCAAGTTGCAGCATGTATCAGTGGATCATTATTTTTTTTGATGAATAATACTCTAATCTAAGAACAGATACTTTTTGTTTTTGAATTACTCAGTTAATGTACTTTTGGGTTGCTTTCACATTTGGATAATTTCTTTGGGGTTTATACATAAAAGTGGAATTGCTGCTAACATTATGAAATCTATCAAGTGTTTTTTCAAAGATGGTGCAGTGTGGTACATTCCCACCAGTAAGATAAGGTTGTTTCAATTTCTCAAAACCTAGTCAAAATTTGCTGTTATCTATTTTTATGATTGTAGTCATTCTAATGGATATAAAATACAGTCTTAATATAGTTTTGATGTGCATTGCTCTGATGATTAATGACATTTAACATCTTTTCATTTGCTTATTTTCTATTTATGTATCTTTTCTGGAAAGGTGTCTATTAATATTCTTTGCCATTTCTAAAATTGGGTTATCATTTTATTATTGACATTTATGAGTTTTTAATATATTTTGGGTACCAGATACTTATCAAATATTAAGTCCATTTCTGTATATATATATATTTTACTTTGTGCTATCATTTGCATCCCTAAATGCCTTAATTTTGATAAAATATACTTATCAATTGTTAAATGAACCATGCCTTTGGAGTTGTGTCCTCCTAAAATCATAAAGATTTACACTTGTGTTTTATTCCAAGAATATTTTTGATTTTATTTCTAACATTTAGGTCTATGATTCATTTTGAGTTAATTGTTGCTTATTGAGTGAGGAAGATGCATTTGTCAAGATTATGAAGAAAAACAGAACAAATAGGATATGAGTGGATATACAAAAAGATTTATTTTAAGGAATTGGCTCATGTGATTCCTCCAGGGCAGACCATCAGACTGGAGACTCAAGGACAGTTAAAGTTGCAAAATTCCTTCTTTCCGAGAGACTTCAGAAGTTTTCTGTTAAAGTCTGGAACCCATTAAATGGGGCCTACCAATATTTTGGAAGATAATCTGCTTTACTGAAGGTTTTTAATTTATTGATTTTAAGTAAATTTCATCTTTAAAAAGAATCTTAACAATATCTGAAGTTTCATCAAAGATCTGGGTACTATGACCTAGCCAGGTTGAGAGAAAGGGAGAAACTTCCTTTTTTTTTCTGTTTGCTTTTTGCACGTATACTTTTCAGAATTCCCATTTATTGAAGAAAAACAAATTGTTCTCTTTTCAACTGGTTTAACATTTCACTAAAACTTCAGTTGACCATAATACATACAGAAATATAGAGATTAATTCTGAATTATTTTGTTCTGCTTATTTGATTGTTTTTTGAGACCAGGGTGACACTATGAAGCCTAGGCCGGCCTCATCCTTCTTATGCTCCTGCCTCAGTCTGCCAAGTAGCTGGGATTGCAGGTACATACTACCACACATGACTCTAGGGCTTATTTCTGGGCTGCCAAATCATTTCCACTAATCTAGATGTCTATCTTTATGCCTGTACCACAGTGTCTTGACTATTATGCATCTGTAATAAAAAAAGTAGGAAAGTGGAAATTCTTGTTTTGTTCTATCTAAAGGGAAATATATTTCTTTTTCACTACAAAGTATGTTTGTTGTGTGTTTTTCAAGGTTGTACTTTCTAGTTTTTCATTTTAATTTATTTTTTTTCCTTTCTTCTATTTTTTCTTGTATTATATTAGTGGTTGCTTTGAGGATTAAAACTGACATGTAGCTCAAGTCAAACTAGTTTGGATTAATACAAATTTAATTTTAATAATATATAAAAATTTTCTTCCCATATAGTTATTTTACCCCCCAGTATTGCTATTTTGGTCCTACAAATTTAACAATCAACAGTTTTATCATTGTTCCTATATTACTTTATGCAGTGGTCTTTTAAATTAAGAGAAGAAAAGTTTTATAAACCAAAATGCATTTATAGCACTTTATGTTTAATATTGTTACCTTCACCAGTGCTTTTTATTTATTCATGTAGATTTGAATTATTGTCTAATATGTTTTTATTTCAGCCTAAAAAACTCCCTGTAGTATATTTTGCAAGGCAGTTATGCTATAAAATAATTTTCTTTTTATGTTTTACCTTGGAAAGTTTTAATTTCTTCTTTATTTTGGAAGAATACTTTTGCTGAACATAGAATTCCAGATGTCCTACCTCTTCCACTAATCATTTTTAAACAGAGCATCTTATTTCTTCATAGCATTTACCACTCTCTGTGATAGTTTTAAGAATTAATTAATTTTAACAGTATGCCCCTTTTAGCTATAGTTATCCAACTATAACTATAGAAAATTATTTGGGTTAATAATTTATCAGTTGTCTGAAGATAATACAAAAGTAATACCATGTAGATGCATAGCAAAAAGTCAAAAAGTTAATCTACCACTATAAACATTTTATGTCAGGAGATAACAGAAATTAATTTTCATGTGAGGCCCCACTGTGAAAGACTTCTTGACTATACATCAGAAGTTTGAATATAAGCTCCATGAATGTAATATCATGCATAACATGATTATCAGTATATCTTTAGTGACTAAAATAGTGTGGTTCATACCAGATACTAAAGAAATACTGTTTTGGATTCATGGAAAGTTATTTTGTTTTAGCTTATATTAATTTCAAATGTACAAAAATAGTTATTAAAGGTAGATGCTTTTTCAAGATTAAAAGGGAAAAGGAATTAAGTCTCTATAATGGAAGTGCCAAAAATGACCTTAAATAATTCTCTATGGCAGACACTGCTGGTTGCCTAATCAGTACCTTATCTTCTATTGTTACTTACTAACTGAATATGGATTTTGAATGAGTCAGCACCTTGCAGCTAGAAGCAGTCATGTTACATATTACAAGTCATGATGTGTATGTACATAGCTGCAGCATCTCCAAGAATGCAGTCCTTTAAATGTAAAAAGGAGTAGGCCTAAGGAGCACAAAGATTTTGTATCTTGTTCTTGCTCCAACTTCTCTTCATTTCTTTTTCTCAAAATGCAGATAAAATTATAACAATAAGGAACACAATGGAAAAGAACTTCTGATTAGTTGTAGTAGAGTAGGAAGGACATTTATGATGCTACCAAACTAACACATTGACCTTAAAGTGCCTATGTTCAGAATTCTTGGTATATGGGAGAAAATAAGGAAACATCCCTGTAATATTGTGCCACTATACTCAGACTTCTTAATATTCAAGGGAATATAATAACAATGGAAATAAGATTTATTTCAATCATTTTAAAACTAACTCTCACAGTCCATTAGATGATTTATATACAGATTTTAAGAAGTTTGCAAACCCTTAATAAAAGTATTTCAGGTAACTGAAAGAATGATTCAAAATGACTTGCCTAGGAATGCAATTGATTTATGGGTGTTAATTTTATATCATGCTACTCTAATAAATTCATTTATGAGTTCTAGAAGTATTCTGATGGAGTTTGGGGGTCTCCTAAATATATAATAAAGTCATTGTCAAATAGGCATAGTTTTGAGTTCTTCTTTTCCAATTTGTATTTATTTAATTTCTTTCATCTGTCTAGTTGCTCTGGCTAGAGGTTTTAGGACTATGTTGAATAGAAGTGGTGAAGGAGGGCATTCTTGTCTTGTTCCAGTTTTTAAAGGGAATGTTTTCAATTTTTCTCCATTTGGAATGATGTTGGCTTTGGGTTGAACATATATAGCTTTGACATTGTTGAAGTATGTTCCTACTATCCCTATATTTATTTAGTATTTTGAACATGAATGAATGCTGTATATGGTCAAATGCTTTTTCTGCATCTATTGAGATAATCATGTACTTCTTGTCCTTAAGTGTATTGATGTGGTGAATTACAGTTATTGATTTCCATATGTTGAACCAACCTTGCATCCCTGGGATGAACCTGACTTGATCATGGTGCACTTTTTAATATGTTTTTGTACGCAATTTGCCAGTATTTTATTAACAATTTTTGCATCTATGTTCATGAAGGATATTGGTATGAAGTCTTTTTTTCCTTTTTGTGTCTTTGGTTTTGATATCAAAACCAAAACCAAAGTTTTTTTTGATCTAAGCTTCATAGAATACGTTTAAGAGAGTTTCCTCAATTGTGTTCCTGTCCATCAGTGATGAATCCACTGAAAGAGAAATTAGAAAAAGTATCCCATTTATAATAGCTTAAAATATTGGGAGTCAGTCTAACAAAAGAGGTGAAATATTTCTACAATGAAAACTACGGAACACTAAAGAAAGAAATTGAAGAAGACTTTAGAAGATGGAAAGATCTCTCATGTTCTTGGATAGATAGATAATATTGTCAAAACGGCCATACTATCAAAAGTGCTACACAGATTTAATGCAATTCCTATGAAAACTCCAATGACATTCTTGATAGAAAGAGAAAAAGTAGTCATGAAATTTATTTGGAAAAATAAGAGGCCCAAATTAGCCAAAGTAATCTTTAGTGATAAAAGTGAAGCAGGAGATATAAAAATACCAGACCTTAAATTATACTACAGAGCTATAGTAACAGAAATGGTATGGTATTGGCACCAAAAGAGACATGTAGACCAATGGAATAGAATAGAAGACACAGAAGCAAACTTGCATAAATACAGTCATCTCATACTAGACAAAGGCACGTACAACATACATTGGAGAAAAGATAGTCTTTTCAACAAATGGTGGTGGGAAAACTGGAAATTCATATGTAGTAGAATGAAATTCATCTAACATTCACCCTGAACAAAACTCAACTCAAACTGAATTATGGATCCAGGCATTAGACCAGAGACCCAGTGACTATTAGAAGAAAAAGTAGGCCCAAATCTCCATCATGTCAGCTTAGGAACTGACTTCCATAACCAGTCTCCTAAAATGAAGAAGTAAAACCAAGAATCAATAAGTGGCATGGAATCAAACTACAAATCTTCACAGGAAAGGAAACAATCAAGAACATGAAGAGAGAACCTATAGAATGGGACAAAATCTTTGCCACTTGCACCTCAGATAGAGCAATAGTCTCCAGAATATGTAAAGAACTCAATAAGCTTAATATAAAAAAATAATTAATAAATGGACCAAGGAACAGAACAGATACTTTGCAGAATATAATCAGTCAACAAATGTGAAAAAATATTCAACATCTCTAGCAATTAGAGAAACGCCAATTAAGACTACATTGAGATTTCATCTTAGTCCAGTCAGAATTGCAATTCTGAAGAATATAAGTAACAATAAATGTTGGCAAAGATGTTTGGAAAAAGGTACACTCATACATTTTTGGTGGTTCTGCAAATTGGTGCAACCACTCTGGAAAGCAGTATGGAGATTGTTCAGAAAAGTTGGAATGGAGCCAGCATTAGACCCAGTTATCCCAATCCTTAGCATATACCCAAAGGACTTAAAATCAGCATACTACTGTGATGGCAGCCACATCAATATTTATAGCAGCTCAATTCAAAATAGCTAAGCTATAGAGACAAACTAGGTGCCCTTCAAAGATGAATGAATAAATAATATGTGGTATATATACACAGAATAATATTCCTCAACCATAAAGAACAATGAAATTGTGATATTTGCCAATAAATGGATGGAACTGAAGACTATCCTGCTAAGTGAAATAAGCCAAACCCAAAAAAACAAAGGCTAAATGTTCTCTCTGATATGCAGATGCTAACACACAATAAGGCAATAGAATTTCATTGGAGTAGACAAAGGGGAAGGAAAAGAAGGGGGAGTGAGAATAGCAGACAGTAGAATGAATCAGACATAACTTTCCTATGTTTATACATGAATATACAATCAGTGTAACTCCACATCATGTATAACCACAAGAATGGGAAAATACACTTCATGTTTGTATAATATGTCAAAATACATTCTACTGTCATGTATATCTAAAAGAACAATTAAAAATTATTCAAACATTTAAAAATATAACTTGCCTAATATCACATACTGGAAGCTAAAAAAAATAATGAAAGGAGTCAGGTGTCCAAATCACTTATATTCATTTCGTTTTATAGTACATTGCTGCAGAAAGTTGTTACTCTTGTAATGTATGAATATAAAACTACAGAATCAGCATTTAACTCATAATTTAATTTTATATATATATATGTACAGGCCTAACAATCCCTTACCTTCAGTTTTATACACATATATGTATAGGTCTTTTATTTGTTTAAAATATGATATATTTAGAAAAATATACTCATAAAATTGCACAAATTTCAAGTATAAGTGAAAGAAATAGAAAATAATAGAACTATAAAAGCAGCATCATTATATAACTCCCAAGGTATGTATGGAATCACAGAACAAAGAGAAGAGTTATCTCTGGATGCACTGAATACTGGCAATCACATCTTAATATTTATGTTTGTTGAAAATTTATTTTGACTATTCTGATAGATACTTCTAGGGGTCACCCCTATCCGCCTTCTCTCTTCTAAGTGCATAGGATAACTATAATTTTCTACCTTCTTTTTTTTATGCCAGTGCCAAATGATCAGTTCTGGCCAATCATCTGTAAGCAGAAATAGCCCAGGTTCTTCTGTTTGAAGCATTGAGCTGCTAATGTGAGGCCCTGCAGTGTAGTTTCTCTTAGTACATGATCATGAGATTTGTTATAGTTTGCGTCTGGGGTGTCTCCCAAATGCCATGAGATAAAGGCTTGGTTCTAAAGTTGGTATTATTGGGAAGTGGTAGAATCTTTGGCAGGAAGGGGCCTATGAAACAAAAATTAGGACATTAGTGACTTGACCTTGATGGGGATATTGGGACTCTAGCCCCTTCTTATGTCTTTCTTTGCTTGTGCCCATGATGAACAGATTTATCTTAACATATGTTCCTGCCATGATGTAGTGTGCTTCCATAGGCCCAAAACAAGAGAACCAGGTGATCATGCACTGAAACCTCTGAAATTGTGTGCCAAAATATATCTTTACTTCTTATAGCTTTTTATCTCAAGTATTTTGTCATAGTTACAGAAAGCTAACTAATATAAGACATAAGATTTTAAGGAAAAAAACTAATGTGCTTGGAATCTGGAGTATCTTCTGGACAATCCATACATAATACTAAATTTTAATGTAAAATTATAGCAACTCAAAAACACTCCAAGGTTGTTACTCAGAATGCCCATCCACAAAACTGAAGTGAATGCAGATGCCCTCTCTCAATTCTTGTGATAGTGCTGGAAAGATTTTTAATGTGCTGTACATATTATCAAAGGGGATTTTATTAGAAGGGATAAGAAAAGGAGAAAGGAGGACACTATAGGGATAAAGTGGTCTTTTAAGAGAGGAGAGGGATGACACTCTGCTCTTTACCTCTTGTTTTATTGGAGATCTGGGGAAGTTTCCAGAGAATTTTCCACTCAAGTTCATGTTTTGAATTTTGGCTGACAGCATGGTTGCCTCAAAATTTTCAGTCTCCACTATGCATGGTCTTACTCCATGGAGGGAAGATTTTTATTATTGTAATAAAATAATAAAGATCCAAAGCAACTCTGGGTTACTATGGCCCATATTGACTGATTTTAACTGATATTTATTCATACATATTTTATGGTTGGGGGTTTTGCTTCTAATTATCCTATCTCCCTGAGTTTTCCCTTTAAAGTAACTCCTATTCTTATCAACAGAGAGGAGACCTTGTACTTGCATTTTATTCCTGAAGATAATAGGTTGCTGGAGGCAGTATATAGTATTTTCTATTGACTTAAGTTAGGACAGGCTGCATGCAAATCCTTTTTCAAAGAAAACACGTGGAGGGCAGCACAGTAGGACCACTTATTGATTTATCCAGTTAATGTCATGTTTCTACTACTCACATCTTTCTGTTAAGTATCAGGGTGGTTGGAGACACAAACCATTCAGAATGAAGGCTTGGTCTACTCCACCATGTAAAGAACTAAGACCAGCAGAGATTATAGCTTAGAGCAAAATAAATATGTAGTGTGTAATAGAAAAAGGAGGCCACAGATATCAACTGTCACTGATTGACCAATTTAATTGGTCTTACCCATTTTAATTTTATTTCCAAGTTGTTCAAGTGTAAATTTACAATCTTATCTTTAAGTATAGAATATTCATTGGGACTGAGACTGAATTTGAGGAGTATTAATGTAGCCAGATAGATATAAGGTACATTATAACTGTGCTTCTCTCATTTGAGGAAAACAGAGTAGAAGTTCACATGTAGTTACAATTTTCCATCTTCTTAGGTAACTTTACAGAGATGTCTTGTCAGCATTTTAAATATTACATAGAAGGGTGTATATACAAAATTATTAGACTGTGCCAGTAATCAGTTTATATCAGCTCATCTCCAAAACTCCTCTTCTTTACTTTCTTTGCTGTGATTGAGCTGTAATCACTGAGTATTTCTCCTCTTAAGCACTGTAGTTCAAAGCACAGTAAAAACATTATAAGAAAAAAAAGATTCATCTCCTTTGGATTCTGTTGTGCTTCTCCTTGTCTATTCTGGATGCATTTACTTGGTTTCCAGAGGCTGATGTTAAGGAATCTCACAGACCAGGTGCTCTGTTCTAGTTTAGTACCCAGAATGCACATTCTTTTACTGAACTCATGGACCTGGTCCTTCCTAGGAGACTACCACCTGTATCTTGGTCAGAGTAGACCCACACTCCATAGTTCCTGCATCTCCTGGTCTGGAAACCACTTTATTTTTTACTTTGATCCTCTTTGTGCCCTCCTGCCATCATCCTCAGGTCACCTGTACCTTAGAAATTATTGTTTTCAAGTTGATCTTCCTATACTGAGCAGTATACAGCATCTCAGCTCTCAAGCAACTACTGACCTCACCATGGTGGGTGATCTCTGTGTCAATGATATAGTTTGGATCTGGAATGACTCCTAAAGGCCCATGTATTAAAGGTTTGGTCTCCAGCACAGAACTGTTGGAAAGTGGTGGAAACTATAAGGTGCAGAGTCTAATGAGAGGTCTTAGGTCACTAGGGGTATGGTCTTGAAGGGTTTTATAGGATTCTCTCTCTCTCTTTCATTTCTGGCCATGAAGTAGATGGGTTTCCTCTGCCATGTATAATGCACTACATTGCCATAGGTCCAAAAGCAATGAGGCCAATGTCCATAGATTGAAATGTCCAAAACTATGAGTCACAATAAATCTCTCCTGATTTTGTTGATTATCTCCCATATTTTGTTATAGTATCAGAAAGTTGGCTAACACACTCAAACAACCCTGTGGCAAGATTAACAGTGACAAATGACCGAAGTTAGGATTAGAAGCTCAGAAGTCTGGCTCATGAAGAATTAACCCTTTCATATCATGCTTCCAAGATTTAGCAAGAAAATATAAAAATACATAGATTCTGTCTTTAAAAAACTTATGGTTTGTGGGACAGAAAGACAAACAAATTTCCAAAATAATGTGGTAATTATTGGGACAGCAGAATAATCTAGGTATACAAAAACACAGAGAGGATACTAAGATACCCTGGGAGCTCAGAATGAAATGATGCCTGAGCCAAACTTAAAAGATAAACAATTTAGGAAAAATAGATATCAGATGTGAAGTAAAGCATTCATTTATATATTCAGCAGAATATACATTGTCTCTGACTTATGATGATTCAACTAATAATTTTTCAATGTTTCTGATGGTCCAAAATTATAATATATATTCTGCTTTTATTTTCATATCTTCATTTTGTAAATTCTCAAGCATAAAACATAATAGAATAGTGAAATGAACCTTATTTCTCTAACACACAGTTTCAACAATTTTCAAAAAATAGTCCATTTTTCCTCCCATAAATCTCACCTATGTACTCCTCTCCATAATTCGCTGCTCTGGTTATTATTACTCAGCATATCCCAGACATCAGAGATGTCAGTCTCTAGCTAAGGCATGCAGTGTACTACATATATACCAGAAGCAGTGTTGTTTTATGTTATATCTTATGTGGTCTGGTGTGTTGTTCCAGAGTTAAAGTTACTCAACTTACAACTTTTCAATGTGGTGCAAAAGTCATACATTTTCAATAGAAACTATAGATTTTAAATTTTGATCTTATCCCAGGCCAATGGTCTGGAATACAATCCTTTCTGCTTGTTCTGAGCTGCAGTACTTCATAGTCTGCCACACAACACAAGCGTGGGAAGCTGACATGCAACTGCTGACGTACTGTGTTGCTAACCAAGGCTATCCCTTAGATCAGATGTACTACATTGATTCTTGATATGGGATATTTTCAACTTACAACTGATTTTTTAGGAAATAAGCACATTGTAAGTTGAGGAGCACCTGTGTTTCTACTCTGTACTAGACTGTTTCCCAGAACTAATGATATAAAATAAAGAAGCAAAGAATATGGTATTTGTGGTTGGCTTTTTTGTGAGAGTTTTATTAATTTACATTTTTGTACTTTTGCATCTAAAAATAAACAGAAAATAAATAAACAAAGGTTAATGTTAAAATTTGTGAGTGCTTAATTTTCTAAAAGACATTTTATTTATAGACTCATTAGAAGGGGGAAGAAAAATGAAGACTCAATACTCAGAGGTAGAAAAATACATATATTCTTCAAGTGAAACATGATTGGAGCCATGATGTAGGTGTGTATAGTAGTTGTATCTTTAAGAGGCTGAGTGACAAGAGTCAGCAGAAGTATGTGGATTGCTAAAAGCTCAATGGGCTGATGGATGGTGGGGTCAGAGAAGAGGTCACTGTCATGGCCACCCAGAAACAATAGCATCTTTGATATTTGCACTCAGTCTCTGTCCATCCTAAATCAAGATACACCACCTTATTCTGAGTGATGATACACAACTTAATGCTTCTCTCAGGATTTCTAATCATAAGATGAGTGATCCAAGAATAAAAATAAGAAAATGGCAAATTCAATTTTTTTTTTTTTTTTTTTTTGCCACAAAGCTCCCTTGGGTTGCTCTGCTCTGTCATTGTTTTTTTCCCCTTAAACTTGGTTCTTTGCCTACACATATATTTGTGAGTTACCTGATGTATGTCCAAGAATTCCTTCCCTATGTTTATTAGCCATAATCATTTTCTGTTGTTTGCATCTCTAGCAGCATCACTATTATGGGAGGAAGTATGAACTTGGAAGAATTCACTGTTCTAGCCTCAAGGTACCCATGTCCCTGGGACCCATAACTTCAAATGCATTTTATTACTCTTAGTAATCAAAAACTATTTTAGATTGATGAAAATGACAATTCAGTCATTTCTTGTAATGACCTAAATTAGTGCATGGACCTTAGATCACATATTGAAATTTTTTTTTTTAAATTTTTCTATTTGTTATTTCTAGTTATACATGGCAATAGAGTGTATTTTGGCCTTTTTATACAAACATACAGTATATCTTATTCTAGTTAGGAACCCAGTCTTATAGTTGTACAGGATGTGGAGATTCACTGTGGGATATTCATACATGTATGTAGAAAAGTCATGTGAGATTCATGGCACTGTCTTTCTTATCCCTGTCCCCCATCTCTTCCCTCTGTTCTCTTTTCTCTAATGTATTGAACTTCTATCCCCTACCCCACTGTTGTGTGTCAGTATTCACATATCAGAGAACATTTGATCTTTCATTTTTTGGGGGGGGGAATTGGCTTATTTTGCTTAGCATAATAGTATCCAGGTTCATCCATTTACCTGCAAAAGTCATAAGCCTATTCTTTCTATAGACGAGTAATACTCCATTGTGTATACATTTCCTTTATCCATTGATTTGTTGAAGAGCACCTAGGTTTGTTCCATAGCTTAACTATTGTGGATTGAGCTGCTATAAATGTTGATGAGGCTATGTCATATGATGAGGCATGTTGATGAGGCTATGTCACATGATGAGGCATGTTTATTTTTAGTCCTTTGAGTATATGTCAATGAGTGGGATAACTGCGTCAAATGGTGGTTCCATTTAAAGTTTTCTAAGGAAATCCCATACTGCTTTTCAAAGTAGTTGAATCAATTTGCAATCCCACCAGCAATGTATGAGTGAATAAACATCTTTTCCCACATCCTCACCAACATTTATACTTGATAATTGCCATTTAGACTAGAATGGGAAAATCTTAGTGTGTGTTTCCTGCTTCTTGAATTCAGTTTTGCCCTGAAAACCTGCAGTTATCTTATGAATCCAAAATCTTTTATTTAGGTATTATAAAATCTTGAAATATTAATTTACCTTTAATTTTATAAATATTCATCTTTTGACTTCTAGTCATTCTGATAATGCTGAAAAATGAAAAAATATTTTAAAGATTCAAATGACAGGTATTTGAAATTGAAGTTTAGAAATAGATTATAAAGTGAGGAAAGCAATTTCTACCTTATATATGATTTAAATCTGTTATAGGTTTGGAAAAGTTTGAAAACAACTAAGATAAAGTTAAGTAAGAGAAAAAGTTCTTCTTTTGAACTTCCTATTGCTCATAATTTCTGTCTTCAATCCATCATTTCCTACCAGTCAGCTTGGCCAATAAATAGTTGTCATAACATCATTGATCATATTTTTGTGCAGTAAATGGGAATAAAAAAAGAAAATTGACTTCATGTCATGAAAGATAAAGTTATCTCAGAGAATAAAACTGAAATATTATTCACTATGACAATTTTTAAATATTATAGCTACTTGGAATATTAAAAATGAATGCAAAATTAAAATGTGCATTTTCATAGCCTTTTGCCCTTTTTAAGTTTTCTGCTCTTTAAATATGTAACTCTAACATCAGAACCAATGACTGAATCCTAAAAAAAAAAAAAAACAAAACTGTTTCCTGGCTACAGTCAAAACCATTCTTCTTTAGCACAATGCTCATTATGCTGGCATAGAAAATGTCACCAGTTAATGAATTCCACTGTCAGTCTTCACCATTTAATAAAAATTTTCATATCAAGTGAGCTCTTTCAAACCACTCTTCATTTTTAATTTAACAAAAAAGTTTGGCCCTTCACAGACTCCCCAAATTCATTATGTGTGAATAAAGTTAATGTGTCAAGATCTTCACTCCTGCAATTTGTGTCTATTTAGCTGAAGAGAGAGAGGAATAGTGGGAGAAAAGATACAATGCAAGATCACTTATAATGCCAAGATAAATGTGTGTGTGTGTGCACGTGCATGTGTAATGGAGATCGATTAATCCTGTGTTTGAAAATATTTTCTAATATTTCATGAAGTTGCTATTTTTTCAAATATTTGTAATTTGAGAGCAAATTTTAAAATAATATCATTAGAGAATTTTGAATCAAAACAAAAGCCTGATATGTTTTTCAGAGGCAGAAAATACCTTAGGTCCAAAAGAGATTTAATATTTTCCTAGACTTTCAAATTGGAAAAGATGTAAGGAAACTTCATAAATAAAAGTCACAACCATTGCTTACATTTACCTGTACCCTCAGCTTTTCCTTTGGTGAACCTCACAAGTCGCATTTGTTATGTACCAAAAAGTAACTAGCCCATTTTTTATTCTCAATGTATAGCTACATGCAAGTTTATGCTGATAGGAGGCTACAAAGATTTTAATTCTTCATCTTGGAAAGAAGTCAAATTTTGTGTAAGAGTTTCCTAAATTTACAGTAACCATACAGCTAGATTTGGCTTAGCATACTTGTCTCTCAAATATAAACAAAGAGAATCCAACTTCTCAAACCCAAGAAAAATATGGGATCTTCTGAGGGACTAACTGTGATTCATAATTAAAAGAAAAATAATAGAAAATAGTAATAATATTTCAAAATAAAAACTACTATTTTTATTTTAGAAGGTCTCAAGTTGGAGTTTCTGTTCTATCCAAAGTATTTTTGTCACTGTCATAGGATTACAGAATGAAAAAAAGTTGTACCAGAAATATTGTTATGCTTCAAGACTGCTAGGAAAAATCTTCAGTTTCTAGAACAAAAAATAAAACAAACTTCCCTGTTTCGCTGGAATTGAAGACATATTATCACAGATCTTGTCAGGCAATACTGAGCCTTGTCAGGCAATACTGAGCCTGAATGAGAAGGAATTGGAAACTTAAATTACTTAGACTTGGCCAGTTAATGGTAAATATTCTCTTCACTGGATTTACTGGATTTCTTATTTCTGCTAACAGTAGCTCTCCTATAAATTTATCTTAGATTCTTAGACATTTTGTCCAACTCATGATGACAGCTGATTGTAAGCTTGGGTCGTACATGATGTTTTCTTCCTGTGGAACCCACACACACTGACAGATGCACCACCACTGAAAAACAGATTCCTCTGCTCTTGGTTCTGGTGGCCTGGATGTGACAAACCACTTCCATCAGAACAAGGAGCTGAGTCTGTAGGAAATTTATCATTCTGACTCCAAATACTATGGCCAGAAACTGACATGTTTTAGGGACATTTGCAAACTAAATTTTTAGGAGCAAAATGTTTCGAGTAAATAAAAACAATGTCATTATCAAACTTGCATCAAAAACAGTTTCAAAGGTCTATAAATAGAACTTAATGGTGATCTTTTTTGTACTTTTTGTTCATTTACTTCAGCATTGCATATGTAGAAGATGATATGTTATTCCCCTCTAAATAAATCATAACAAGTCTTAACTACTATCTCATAACTATTTATGAACTATTTTCTGTAATGATTTAGGAAGATACTGTATCTGTTTCAAAGACTGCTGATACATGTTCTCCTCAAATCCATAAAAAATAAAAATAAATTGGTGTAGATTTAGTTTAAGAAAGCTTGAAGAGATAATATTGTATACTGGGGAGTTTTTAGAGAAATTAGATAAATAGTTGTGTTCACAGAAATTCTCTGCCTTCACTTCTTAGAGCTTTTCCTGTCTTTCTTCCTCTATCAAAAGAAGACAAAGACAATAAAAGCTACTTCATAGGGCTATTGCTATTTTAAAATGAGAACAATGCTGGTGAAATATCCTTCTAGCAAATATAGTAAACTCTTAATAAATGCTTACTATTTTGTTTGTTGTCTCTGGTGTCAGTCACGGTTTCAAATACTGGTTCTATTCATTATTAAAGAAGTAAAAATAAGGTAGCTATTCAAGCCGAAGATGTTCTCTCATCTGTAAATTAGATATAATATCTAAGAAATAGTATTTGAATAAATATTAAGTGATATGGAGGTCTCTGATCAGCAGAGATCTTGCAACCAGCCACAAGGAGCATGTAGGTGATGGATCACACATGTCAGGAGACATAGAGAAGACCAGTTTGTTTATTTTGTGCAACAGTGTGCTTAATATGCCTTTTCAGCTGTTGGGTGGGGTTGCTTAAAGCTTACAACATAAATAGCCAATTATCAAAGTACCGAACATGGTTGGTAACTAATCATCATAAAAGTTAGTCATTAACCATACCAAGAGGAAAAAGGGAAGACAAGCAGGGTGGACAAGGGGATGAATCAAGGAAGTAAGTCCCACAATGCTATAGCAGTAAGGTCAGGATACAGTCAGTCTTCTAACTATAATTTGTGGTTAGCTCAGTCTTCTGAGCTAGTTAATGACCTTTCATATAAGCAAAATAGGTATGTTTCCATCATTGAGACTCCTCTCATCTCACTTCAAAGTGAGAAAAGTTATAATGTATTATATCATATATACTGAGTATCTATGCCATATATATGCATATATGCATATCATATATGCACACATACACATATACAGAGAAGGAAAGAAAGAAAAAGAGAATTCACTATGGTCAAAAGATAATATTGGGTGTTCATATGTGTGTGTTTGGGTAATGCAGAAGCCTGGCTGGCATGCAACTGTTGTTACATGATAAATGTTAGTCTCTTATCACTTATATACACATTGTTACATAAAAAAAATTGGATTTTCTTTTATATCATCATTCAGAATGCTATCAAAATACCTTAAGTTTACAGACATTGAAAAATGTCTGTAAATGGCACTCATAAAATAGGCATACATAAATAAATATCTTCCCAGGCATATATGAAATTGGATATTAAGGAGTTATCATGCAATGGTAACTAGTCATAAACTTTAAGATCTCAACCTGCAATTAAGGTTTTTTATGTATCAGGCTTCCTAATTCAAGATATATAAATGTTACTCTTTGGTATTACTCTTTTCCCATATATATTTGTACCAAAATGGCCTGAGACACTGTTATCATCAGCTTTAAGACTGGAATTACTTTCTTTCCAAAGTTAAAGAATGCTGGAAATGTCAATTGGTCATTCATATATTTATAACATGAATTTAATTTTATCCAGCCCAAGAGGAAATATTTATGTATGTGTTGACTATCATGTCCCAAACTTCTCCATGTTCTGAATTAGTTTGAATAAAAGAAATTGTCAAGCCAGTTGTGCTCCATGATGCACAATTTTCTGTCATTATAAAAAAATCAATTTTTGGAACAAAAAGTTCTACAGCACTCAAGAATGTTGAAGGCATAAATCTATAATCCCAGCAACTCAGAGTACTGAGGCAGAAGGATCACAAGGTCAAGTTCAGCCTTGGCAACGCAGCAAGGAATTAAGCAATTTAGTGATATTCTTTCTCAAAATTAAAAAGAAAATATGACTGGGATGTAACTCCGGGATAAAATGATAAAATGACCTTGGGTTTAATTCTCAGTTCAAAAAATTAAAATGAAGATATTTTGTGATAAGGTACAAACCCTTTTCTGTTGTTTGCACTGTCGAACAGCAAAATCAAGAGTACAAAGAAACCACTCATGTTCTCCAGATCCCTAATGATAACTTATGCTTCCTGACTGATGGGAATGTAACAAATACAATGGGAGCATAAGTCCCAGTACAACATGTGGCATTCACAAGAAATAAATTACAATTGCATGTATTTTTTACATGCAATTTGATGAATGAATTTGGAATCAGAAAACATATCCAATTTAAGCTTAAATTTTTTATGGAGAAGTATTCCATATAATCTAAAATGATACAACTATAACTGACTTAGGGAAACAATTTATCATTGGCTCAACTATGCTTTATTTTTAAATGAGTTAATGCATTATAACTTATTGAAAACAAAATTAAATAATAAAGGGGATAAAAGACTAAACTAGCTGTCTTTTAGCCAGGGTAACATGTAGCAATCAGAAACACTAAATATTGTAGTTAAAAAAAATGCATGCTAATTAGAATTCTACACTACATTTTCATGTGTGCTATAATAAATTATTATTTAAAATATTTGTTAAAGAAGATTAAAATGAACCAAAGAGTAGGCCATACAATTCATAGGATTAGAAGTGAACTATCTCCTTCTTTACTCAAGAAAGTGATTTCACAACAAACACTGAAAGCAAGAGAAAACCTTGAGCTCAGGAATTTATCTATCCTTGGTGAGATATCAAAAAGTACAAAAAAGCAAAATGAAGTGAAAATAGGCCTCTGATTTTTTCTTTCCTTTCTTTCTTTCTTTCTTTTTTCTTTTTTTGGTACTGGGGATTGAACTTCTTTCTTTCTTTCTTTCTTTTTTTTTGGTACTGAGGATTGAACTCAGGGGCACTCGACCACTGAGCCACATCCCCAGCCCTATTTTGTGTTTTATATAGAGACAGGGTCTCACTGAGTCTAAGCGACTCGCCATTGCTGAGGCTGGCTTTAAACTCGCGATTCTCCTGTCTCAGCCTCCCTAAGTGCTAGGATTACAGGCTTGAGCCACCGCACCTGGCTAGGCCTCTGATTTTTATCCATAAAATTGGGAACATAATAGTACCTGTTATATAAATTGAAATAGTGCTTATTACCCATCACCCCATTTCCTTTGTTTCTTAGATCAATGACACTTTTCTGAAAAAACCTATTGTTATCATTGTGGAATTACCACTGGCTTCAGTCTCCACTCTAAATCATGCACCCTCTCATACCTTATGTATTGAATGTGGGTCTTCTTCCATCTCCACTAGGTATAAATCACATGCAAAGGTGTTTTAGGTTTCGTCTGCTTTGGTTATTGATTACCACCAGAAGAGAGACGGGCACAAAGATCATATAATTTGTATTATTTAATAAATAATAAATGAATGAGAAAACAAAGAAACCAATGTTCATCATTCTTAATTTTCACACTTCCATTGTTATTATCTCTTAGAATCTCAGTGCCAGCATTCACTAAGAATCTAACAACTAGATAAAGATTCTTGCCTAAAAATTGAGGATACCTACTGTCTCCCAAACCTACATGATTTTGAGGTGTAGGATCTAATAAGCACTAAGAACAGATTATCATTTTTTAATTCACTTTCACAAGGTGCAACATTTTGTCATTCATCTGTGATCAGTCAACTCTGTCCAAGCTGCAGCCAGGTCTGGTGATAGAGACCAAGGAGACTGCATCTCTGGTGGGAGTAAATCTCAATAGAGTAGGCTGCCTGAGAGCTCACTGCAATTCCTCTGATTCAAAACCCTAATATTCTTGAAAATTGTCAACCAATTGCATATGTTTAGTGATGCCAATTTAGAAGTTTAATTATTAAGTCATTTTTATTCTTGTATTGAAACTGTTGAAAACATTTTGCAATACAAACATCTAAGACACTAAAACTCAAAATAAAACATACTGTTGAAATATTTTCTATATGACATTAGACTTAAAATCACATCCGCTTCTCTTTTGGACTGCAAGTTCCATAAGTGCTAGAGCCAACCATATTTATTCACTACTTTGCAGGGTCTTTTCTATTCAATCCCTCAAATTTCTTCTCTATCCTGTCGTATGGCAGGGCTCCCTTTCCTTCTGCTTAAGAATGAACAAGAGGAGCACCAACAGATCAAAAGGTGGAAGAGGCTGAGATCAAGACATTTATTCCCCCAGTTTCATAATTTACAAAAGACATGAAAATTTTACATTTTGCTTGTATTTTATATTATGCCAATTCGATTTTAATACACTCTTGTCTCTTGAATTGTTACTGAGAACCCCCTGTAGATAACAAAACCCGTGCATATTTCCATGTATCCTATAATCCTATAGCATTCCTATTCTCTTATACAAACACACACGCACATGCACATATATACGGGTATATATGTATGTGTGTGTGTGTGTGTGTGTGTGTACATATTTGTTAGCTGAATATTCATTTGCTCATTTCTTGCATTTGAAGTACTCTTCGATGGCATCTATGGCCTGAGATTCTTTGCCGTAGTTCTTAACCACTACAGAACTGCAACCAACCACTTGACTGGGTTTGTCCTCTCAATTTTATAGCGGCCTACCCACTCTCCTGGTTACTTGTCGTTATTGACCTTAGTTAGGTTGATTTGGTGCTCAGCACAAAGGGCCTCCATCAATTTGACTTACATAGGCTCATTACAGTTGGTTGCAAGCACACAACGATCCACCTGGTGCCTGGCTAAGGCTTTGGCAACTTCGCAAATTCCACATGCAAGGCTATCTTCGTCGTTGAGTGTGGTCTTCAGCACCCCTTGTAAAGCAGTCTTGATGTCCA
This sequence comes from Xerus rutilus, assembly GCA_028644305.1. NCBI lineage: Eukaryota > Metazoa > Chordata > Mammalia > Rodentia > Sciuridae > Xerus > Xerus rutilus. The sequence goes on from CM053400.1 coordinate 108,623,989, forward strand.
TTACACTCCCAGCAAAAAAGTCTTCCTCAGCCATGGGAGTGAGCAGTGGGTTACTGGAGAAGTCTAATTTTGAACCAACCCAAGCCTCTACCTCTTCATGGGGACCCACACACATTAGATACAGTGTGGGGGGGCACGTGTATATGGTATATATATCCCATATATCATACATTTATGTGTGTGTACATATATATATATATATATATATATATATATATATATATATATAATGGCATATATACACATACACATACATTATGATTCTGAGGATTGAGGCCAGGGTCTTTTACATGCTAATACATTTTAAATTATTGATAATAAAAAATAGATATTTTAGGGGAAAAAAGACTAAGCTAATTGTGTTGTAACCAGGGTAACATGCAGCAATCAAAACCATTTAACACTATAGATATAAATACATGCTAATTAGAAAAGTAGAACTACATTTTTATATTTACTACAGTAAATCATTATTTAAAATATTTGTTAAAGAAGAATAAAATGAATCAAAGACCCGGTCATAAAAATCAAGAGATTGGAAATGAATTATCCCATTGTTTCCTCAAGAGAGGCATTGCACAACAAATACTGAAAGGAAGAGAAAATTTTGATTTACGAACTTATTATAATCCATCCCTAGTGACATTTCAGAAAGTTCAGAAATAGCAAAATGAAGTGAAAATAGACTCTGCTACTACTGACCTATACCTCATTCCACTTTCATATATTTCAAATCACTTCTAAATTACTTATAGTACCAAATATAGTGTATATGCTGCATAAGTAGTTTATCTCCCATACTGTCTAGGAAATAATGACAGGAAAAAAAGACACTATGTTTGTTCAATATAGACCCATTTTTTTCTGAGTATTTTTGAACCTCAGTTGTTGAAATTCCAGATGCAGAACTTATCTACATGGGAGGGTCAACTGCATTTACTACTAAAAAGTATAAATACAAAGTGACTTTAATCATGGATTTCATATATTCTCCTCTTTTTTGGATCAGAGAATTTGTGATTAAGCCATCAGACCATAGCTGGATTTGTAAAAAAATGACTATTACATGACAACTTCAATAAAAACAACAGAATAAACCTATCAACAATGGAATAATCAGCAAGTCCTTGAATGTACTTGATGAAACAAGAAACTTAAAAACCATTTTCATAAGTTGCAGCTTCTTAGACACATACACATACACTCATGTGCATTTTTGTTGTCTCTCAATGTATGTAAAATATTTGGCCCTTTTATGTTGGCCAAACTTTTTTAAATAAAATTTTAAGCTTAATTGACTGTTTTAGAAATTCTATAATAGTCCAGGAACAGTAGATGAAATGTAGCTAAAGACTATGTGGTAGGAAAATGCTACACTAAGGTCTTAGGATTTGGAGGAATCAGAGAACTGATCCAGGGGTACAGGGATCATGTGCAGTATGAAATTAAATTTCAAAAAGGCCAAATTAAATTACATATGGTTGCCATGACCTGCAATGGATGAACCTTAGGAAACTGGTGAGGAGTGATGGGGGATTAAGAAGGACAAACACTTAACAGAGAGAAAGCTGGGACAGGGTAGGACACCATCCTCTGATGAGGAAACAATGACCCAGAACTAGTACAGCACATTTATTATATAGTTTTTATCTTCAAAAGGTTTTGGGGAAAGTTTCTACAAAGCCAATAGGCTTGAAGGTTCTGGCACTTGTGAGACATTGTGGTTGTGTTATTATGCCCAGGATTCTTTATCCCCCACAGCTGGTGTCTGAGCTCAAGGTCAAGACTGATATGGTTCTGTGCCTTTGCACAGAGCTTCCTCAGGAAGGGCATCACCAAGCACCTGGGCAATCTTGTCCTATACATTTGCACAAGAAGTTCCCAGCACGAGTGCAACCACAGCCACTAGGTAGTTGAGACCATGATTCAAGTTACCACTCCACATATGCTTACACATAGAACACAATATGAACGTGCATCCCCTCACTTTAAATATTGACATTTTCATATTGGTATATGTGTATATATTTACACATATGCAACACATTTCTATGTATTAGTGTTTTGCCTATGTGTTATTATCTACATTTATAGTAAGTAATATTCATCTTTATTTACAGAGTCACAAACCATATGTCTGGGAAAGTGAGAAAACATGTATTACTCTGTGGGAACTAAATAATTACACAGGTTAACTACCTTATATAAGAATGCTTACACACAAATGCAAATGCAAATGGACCATTATACACTAAATATAAGATGGGAGTGTTGTATTGGATTCCAGTGTCTTATCGTGAGAACTGGATTACACTTGACAGTTCTGTCTTATTCTTGGTCCTAACTAATAGAAAAAAATATTGCCTAAACCATTACTCCACTAATTCACATACTCTTAGAGTTTTGTTCCTCATTCCTTTGTATTCTTGTTTGGAAGTTGTATTTGTATATGTATATATACATGTGTAGTGGTCAGTATTGATCAAGGTCTAAGTTGCCCATATTCTCATTTCTAAGTTATTAATTTAGATAGAAGTAACACAGTAGTAAGAAATTCTTGTGTACAGCAAAAGAAATACCATGATCATACAAAGGAATTATTTTTAATACAGCAAATTTGTGACCTTAAATGTCTTTGATTATCAGGAAAATATCATTGTTACTGTTGTTGTTTTCATTATTATTATTATTGGTATCGGGAATTGAACTCAGAGGCTCTCAACTACTGAGCCACATTCCCAGCCCTATTTTGTATTTTATTTAGAGACAGGGTCTCACTGAGTTGCTTAGCACCTCACTGTTGCTGAGGCTGGCTTTGAACTCGCAATCCTTCTGTCTCAACCTACAGAGCCACTGGGATTACGGCATGCACCCTGTTAAGAAAATACTATCACTGATGAAAAAATTAATTCAACATTTCATTAAATGGAGCAAAATTGAAATTTAACATAAAATTTAAATACATTAATGCTAGTTGAATAAGTTACAGAGCATAATAGCTACAATGTAAGCTATTTATGTTGAAAATTGCATTATTTTGCTTATGTAAAAGTTTTTGCTAGAAGTACACTGATTAAAGCTACATTGTATTTACTTTGTTTTATTCTCTAAATTATTTATGTTTGTGCCTATCCTCTTAACCATGGCTCTTTGCAAATTTCTTGTAGTATGAGAGACTACATAAGATTTCACCATGAGCCTACTTACATCTCAGGCTTTGAAAATAAATGTCTTTTAAATGTAATGGGATTACATTGATCTGAAAATATTTTAGGAAAAACTATTTAAAGTTCATATGGACTAAAATCTTAATATTTAAATTTCCACAAATAAAGTTAAGTCAATATAAAAAGGAAAACTTAGTTATATTTTTAATTATGCTATACATTTGCCTAAGCACAAATACCAAAAAAAATACACTTTATTTTATTTTTATTAGTGCAATAAAATTATTTATAATGTTGGAATTCACTATCCCATATTTGGATATGCACATAACATATTTTAATCACACATTCTTTAGTAGCTTTCCTTTTCCTCCTCCTGATTTCCCTTCCATTATTATTTTTATTATCATTATTATTATTATTGTTTCAATTAGTGTATTTAAATTATATATATAAGTGGGATTCATTGTGGTATATTCATGTATGCACATAGCATAATTTGGTAGATTTCTGTCCCTAGGACTTATCCACGCACTGCCCTTCTCTCTCCCTCTCCATCTCTTTCTTTTTTTTTTTTTTTAATTTAGTTGTTTTATTTAAATGCATTTCAAGTCATAGTACATAACCAGAGCTCAGTTTTTCCATTTCTCTGATTGCGAACCAGATAAAGTCACACCATTAGAGTCTTCATAGATGTGCCAGGGGTAGTAATGACCATCTCGAACAACCATCATTACTATGCCCATTCCCCTTTCCTTCCTCCCACCTCCCCCAGCCACGTCTAGAGTTCCTGCATTTCTCCTATGTTTCCCGTTCCCACCCCCTCTTATGTATTCTTATCCACTAATCAGAGAGAA
>CM053400.1:108628512-108764532 GCA_028644305.1 Xerus rutilus
CCCAGAGTGTAGGTTCTCTGTTCACCTCATTGATAGTTTCTTTTGCCGAGAAGAAGCTTTTTAGTTTAAGTCCGTCCCATTTATTGATTCTTGCTTTTATTTCTTGTGCTATAGGAGTCTTGTTAAGGAATTCGGGGCCTAATCCAACGTGATGGAGATTTGGGCCTACTTTCTCCTCAATTAGACGCAAAGTTTCTGGTCTAATTCCTAAGTCTTTGATCCACTTTGAGTTGAGTTTTGTGCATGGTGAGAGATAGGGATTGAGTTTCATTTTGCTGCAAATGCATTTCCAGTTTTCCCAGCACCATTTGTTGAAAAGGCTATCTTTGCTCCAATGTATGTTTTTGGCTCCTTTGTCTAGTATGAGATAGTTGTATTTATGTGCAATACTCTCTGTGTCTTCTATTCTATACCATTGGTCTATCTGCCTATTTTGGTGCCAGTACCATGCCGTTTTTGTTACTATTGCTTTCTAGTAAAGTTTAAGGTCTGGTATTGTAATGCCTTTCTTTATTGAACTTTCTTCTACAAAAATGTATTTTAAATGACGAATACTACAACAAAATAGAAGTTTCTCTTTCCTCGACTTGGTGTAGTATACTTCACTTCATCTAACCTTTAACATCAATCCCAATCTTGGACTCTAACTTTTAGCAATTGACCTACATCACTCTTTGGCATTATTTCTTGCCTCTTTGGTAGTTTTTCTTTAACTTCATTGAAGAACTGCTCTGGTGGGCTTTGAGCCTCTTTGCTATCTACACTACATTTTACTTTGCTTTGAAAACATGGGCTTAACAAATGGAGGGAGCTATACCTGACTATTAAAAGTTAGGCCTCCAGATTTCCAATTACCCTTCCCTGCTTTGCATCACGGTATGGGAAATTGCATGCTTCACGCGTCACTGAAGCATCCTAGGGACTGACAATACCCACTCATAGCTGCCCATGGTGCTCTCTGGCATCATTGATACTTGACTAAAAAATTCGAAATCCATCCCCCAATTCTGGGTCTGATATTTAGTGCTATGTTCCAAACATAAAATAATTTTTTGAATCCTTCCTTCTAAACAAGATAGAATTAGAAAATGCAGAATAAGGCTTACATGCTTTGATCTGAGTCACATTTTTCATCACATTGAGCTTGCCAATAGTCCTTTTAGTTAACTTTGAGAAATGAGTTTGATTTATATAACGTTTTTCTCTTTCCCCTAAACCACATTTGCATGGAGATATCAAACTTCCAATAGAAATCCAGCATTTATTATTGTTTGTCTAGCTTCTGCTATTGCTTTCTTGTGCAACTATATTGATGAAGATTCTATCAATATTTTAAAAAATGTTTTATTAGTGCATTACAATTACACATAATAGTAGATTTCATTTGGACATATTCATACATGCATGGAATGCAATTTGCTCCATTTCAATCTTCAGTATCAATATTTTGTCAATGTCCTTTTAAGGGAATCTTCTCCAAAATTAGAAAATAAATGCATCTTTTTTATTTTCAATAGTTGCAACAGAGCTTAAAATTTCCCTATTGGAATTTAGTAGGGCTATCTTCTTTTTTCCACATTTTTTATTGGTGCATTATATAGTTGTACATACTGATGGAGTTTGTTTTTACATAGTTATACAGACACACAATACACAATGTAACAATATATAAGAATATAATTTGACTAGTATCACTCCCTAGCACTTTTCCTGTCTCTCCCTATGTCCCTACCACTCATCTTTCCTCTACTGATCTAGTAGGTCCATTCTTGAAGGAAAGCTTTTGAATTTAAATTGCCTCATTTTTTGTATTCATGTGTTTATTAAATTTTAAAACATGGATTAGACTATAACTTTTATATACAAATTTCTTATTCTGTTTCCTTTAAATTACTACAGGTCAATGCTAAGAGAAGTATAAATTAAATTCTCTCTATATATATTTTCAGTAACCTGCTTTTATGACACATACCACTAAGCTGTCTTTTTTTGAAGAATCCATTTCTCTGTTTTATAGTAAAAATCATACTAATTGATTATGAAACACTAATTATAAACAAATTTCAAATCTCAAGTTAAAATATAATATACTCACAGAATCATTAATGATCATGATGTATTTCAGTGTCAAAGAATAACAAGAAGTGGTACAAAATACTGAGAACTAGAAGCACCTACCCATGATAAAAAAAATATGATCACGGTGATTAATTTTTTACACTCTTAACTTTTATTTGAATATACAGTTACAGGAAGTGTGACATTCAGAAGTTGCTGTCCGAGACAAATTTATGAGATTTTGTGTAATATGGTTCTTTTGGTAGAACTGTGTTAGATTTTTGGATTTTCATGCTTATTCACTGATATTTGCTGGTTTCCTTAATTCTAAAAGATTCATTTTCATTCACTGGTAAACTTTCTACTATGGTCATAGTAGAAAGTTATAATTAAGTCAATTGAATAGACTTTAAATTGCTGATTTTCATAATTTACCTTGAGACAGCAATCCATATTTCTTAGGAGTAAAAATCGTTTTTTTAAATTTTTATGTTTTATTTTTTTAAGCTGGTGAAATAAGATGGACATCATAGCCCTAGCTTCATGTATGACTGCATATATAGTGTGATTCTACAAAAACCAAATTATCTCATTTTTATATATTGCTAAACTAAGCTATATCTATAGAAATTAATACCATAGTCTTATATAATAAAACCTTGACAAATATTTCCCATCTAAAATTTGTCATCTTCTATTGCTATTAATATTTCTAATATTCATGGTAGTTTTTTTGCTCCTATAATTTTTCTCATATACTAATTGACTGGATTTTATTAAAATATTTCTTTCAAAAATATTATTAAAAACTGCTTGTGTTCCCAATATTTTAACCTTTATGAAAATGGATTGCCACCATTTGTTTTTAGGATAATTTCCAAGAGCTTCTACTACATTTAACCTATTTGTAAATGAATTCTGCTCCCTGAGTATCTGCAAATTATCCCATAAAAAAAATTGAAAAAATTTCATGCTATTAAAAAATAAAATTTGCCTTTTCATATTCCCACTTACTTTCCATTGATTTATCTCTGACAAAGTAAGCAATATTCTCAACTGTAAGAGTAAATTTCTGGAAATTTATTTGCAGTTGGCTAAAGTTAATACACGGTCAACGGAATCATCATTGAATAAGCGCTCATTTAACACTTAATATATGCCTGGCATTATTCAGATAAGCCACTCAAGTACAGGCTCTTATATTCTTAGTCATAGCATTCTGTAACATAAGACAGAAACCAATGGAAAATTAAGTCATTCAAGTGATTTTCCTATATTTGTCTCTCTTCCTCTTTTCCTTTTCCTTTTCCTTCCGATTCCCCTCTGTGCTAACTTCTTTTTCCATCTTCCTCTTATCCATGTTCTCATCACATTGTTTTTCTGGTGTTTTTAGCCTTTTGTTGAAAATCTACTAAAGAACTGTATTGATGAAGCAACTTAATTATTTAACTTAAGTATGTAAGAATTATACATATTTAAACCAATTGAATATCATTCAATCATAAAAAAAGAAGAAACCTGTCTTTGGGGGATGTGCACACTTGAATGGAAATGGAGATCATTACAGAACGTGAAATAAGCCAGGCACATAAAGGCAACTAGTGCAGGTTCTCATTCATATATGAAATCAACAATAGTTTATCTCATAGAAGTTGAGAGTAGAATGGTTTTATCAGAGTTTGAGGAGAATTTGGGGAAAGACGGATGAAGAAACTGATCAATTGGTATAAGTTACAGTTAGTAATAAGGAGTTCTAATGTGTATCATACTATGAGGTGATTATAGAAAATAATAATAATGTATTGCAAACTATAAAGAGGAATGTAATATATTATACAGATGAAAGGATTTTGAATGCTATCAATGTAAGTATACAATAAATGTGTAGATTGCATGTTTGTCCTGATTTAACTATTATACAATGTATACATGTATCAAAACATCACATGGTACCCCATAAAATGTATGATTGCATGCTTTTATGTGTTTGTTAAAAATTAAACTAAGTTCAAAAGTAAAAACGTATTCTTAAATTTGTAATCATAAAAATATAATTTTTAAAAATGATAATTTAATATTAAAAATATTTAGCCAGGCACAATGGTGCATGCCTATAATCTCAGCATTTTGGGAGGCTGAGACAGGAGAATTGTTAAGTTCAAAGCCAGCCTCAGCAACAGTGAGGCACTAAGTAAATCAGTGAGACCCTGTCTCTAAACAAAACACAAAAAAATAGGGCTGGGGATGTGGTTCAGTGGTCCAGTACTCCTGAGTTCATTCCAGTACCAAAAAAAAAAAAAAAAAAGATATTTACTTTATATTTCTAAGAGTAGATAAAAGGGAAAATTTTGCATACATTTGCTTGTAGTTATTAAGATATCTATCCATCTATCTATCTATATTTAATATGAATATATCTTGAGACCACTATTAACATTTAGCTAAGCACTATAATTATTCTTTGTGGTGTATCATAAACTATAAGAAATTTGTCCATTGAATGGTCAAATTGCCTGAAGAACTTGAGAGAAAAATTGGTAATTTGAGCTTATTTTTATTAAAATTGTAAAACACTAAAGAATGAATCATGCTTATACATAAAAACAGATGATATGACTTCAATTTTCAAATTTTTTTCAGGGATGCTTTCCCTGAGACCATACAGGAATCTGAGTCATTTTACTCCCTACATGAATAACCATATAGCGTGAAACTAGAATCTAATCAGGATTGGTCTAAGCATTTTCCAATAGTGATAATAGAAATGTGCAAAAAGTATTGTGGAACTAATTTATTCAAGATGTGTAGGCCTTATATTTTCTATGGAACTCTGACCAAATGTTATTCTATTTAAGGTGAAATAGCAGATGGTATAAAACCAGCAAATGAAATACATGCAGTTTTTTCTTTTATAAGAATTCTTAAAAAACAAACTAAGCAAAAAGTTTATGTATTAATAAAAACTGTGTTCAATAAAGTAGAAAGAAAATAAAAATACTTAAAATAACAACAACAAAGCAAAAGCCATGCATTTCTAAAATTTTTAAAATTTGTTTCAATTAGTTATACATGATGGTAGAATGCACTTTGATACATTATACATAATACAGTATAATTTCTCATTCTTCTAGTTATACATGATGTAGAATCCCACATAGTTAAATATGTACACAGGGTAATAACGTCCAATTTATTCTACTATCTTTCCTACCCCTATACCTCTTCCCTTCTCTTCACTCCCCTCTACTTAATCTAAAGTTATTCTTCCCTAGGTGTCCCCCACTGTGAATTAGCATCCATGTATCAGAAAAATCATTCAGCCTTTGTTTTTTTAGGATTGGCTTGTTTTGCTTAGCATGATATTCTCCAGCTCCATCATTTACTGGAAAATGCTATAACTTCATTCTTCTTTAAGGCTGAGGAATATTCCATGTTTTTTTTAAATCCATTTGTTTTTTGAAGGGCACCTAAGTTGTTTCCATAATTTGGTGAATTGGGCTGAAAAGCCATGTTTTTAAAAATTGATTTAAGACCTAGTTTGACTAAACATTAAGAGATCTGATGGTATTTTATCTAAATAAGAGATATTTTGTTGGTTTTAAGGTGTATGTACACAAATTCTATGTTGATTACATAAATTTAAAAAGTATTTACATGTGCGCATGCATACACACACACAATCTATTATTATTTGGTCTTCTTCTTTCAAGTACAGCCATCAAAAATTTTCATGTGTTTCTTCAGTTTTAAGATGTACGAGCAAAAGAAGGGCATTTTAAAATTGTTGTCTTAACCATTCTACCTTATTATGAAAGACAGTGTGTGGATAATACCTGAAATAAAATTGTCCCTATGACCAGGCTGAACTGACAAATACAAAACAATACCTGCTTCAGGGTAGAATGTAGGCCCAAACATGATCATTCTCTGAAACTTCAATTGAATTTCCCACCCTATTTTCTCATGTCGAGAGCCATAACAGTGTTCCACAGGAATATGCCCAGATGTAACTCTGTTATAAGCTCCACACTGTCTTTTGAAACTTAGACAAATACTAACACTGATTTCCTACCTATGTGAATGATGGAGATAGAGGAAGCACAAGACCACAGAACTCCACAAGGCTGAAGCAGAAGATACTACAAAATGCTTATGCTAACAGGCAGCCAGGACAGCTTTGAGGATTTATAATGGACATTTGGTATAAACATGATAGACATTTACAGTTGCATGACCTTAAAATGATACTTCACTGGAATCATGCAATATGGTATTCTGAAGTAACATTATATATACAATAACAATACATTTACACCTACTTACAAGTTCTGGACTTCAAATGTTGAGTATTTCAAGATTTAATTATTAAATATTCATGTATGTTTTACCTCCAGGTAAACGTATTCACATCAAGGGCATATTCTGTTTTCAAATGATAAGTGACTCAGAGTGGTTTACAGACTCATCCAAACTGACAGAAAGATATCATCATTTTCTCAAAACATGGCTTATAAAAATAATTCTAAATTGACCATAAATTCAAAGAACTTCATGCCCAGTGCATACATATTTATCATATGGTTTCTACCCTCAAAGGCTTAAAAAACTAACAACACAGTTAAGGAGATTATGTGACTACAGAACACACTTATAAACCCGTAAGGGAGGCAAGAAATGTTGCAGAAACAGTTCTTCCAAAGAGTTAAATCTATGTGAAATTGAATGTTATTAACTTGAAACTTTTTCAAACATCCAGAAAAAGAAACATGTTCCCCAGAAGTTTGATTTTTTCCCTCTCCTATCAATTAACTTGAAATACCTAATTCTCACAGTGCTTTGCTTTTCTATTTTCCCTTCCCATTTTTGCCAACTCTTTATTTTAAAATTGAGCTAATTAATTCCATTATTTTTTTTTCTCCTCTTTTGTCTGACATTTCTATTCTGTCCTGCTGTGGGTAATTCTCCATAATCAAAGGTGCCCTGTGTTTATATGTGTCATTTCATTGACAGAGAAATGTGCTATTGCTTAACCAACCCCTCCCAACCTATTCATTCTCCTGGATTGGTGAGAACATATCTGGCCTTGTGTCTGGAGCCACTGCTGTGCCGAGTCCGTCTCATTCTGCACAAGTGTTCCTGGGGAATAATGCCCATATCCTCAAAGGTCAAACTCAATAATGTTAGCATGTTCCTTTCTATTTGTAAGACTGATTTCATAGTGGCAAAAGGGCATTTTTGTCAGATGTGAAGCAAGCTTGGAAAACTAACAGTCCCCCAAATTGGGGTTTGCATCCCTGATGTTTTCTTTTTAATGAATGACTTTTTACCCAGAGAACTAGAATTCTTCCCTATTGTGAAAGTCCAGTGTTTTACTGGAGTATGTTTCATTGTTTTAATGTTTCAAGTTTACCTCAGGAAATATTATTCAAAAGTCTTTATTTATTTTTCTTTAAGAACATAAATTCTGTATACTTTAAACCTGCTTCTTTAAGTGCCATATCTTTCTTTTTCATTGAATATTTTTAAAGCCTCTGTTATTTTCCCATATGACTTTTCTTAGTCCTCACTTTCTCTTTCTATTTTTTTCTTCTTCTTTTTTTTAATTTAAGAAATAGTTTATCAATATTGCATGAAGGAAAAGAAAGTGTGAGTGCTGACTAAACCCACAGCTACTCATCTTGTTACCTGGAAATCACACAAACCTGCGCGTGCGCGCGCGCGCGCGCACGCGCGCGCACACACACACACACACACACACACACACACACACACCTCCTTAAAATATAGTGAGTCCAAGAAAAAGCTTTAGATTCAGACTGCCTGGGTAAGACACATAGGTCTGTCATATATAGGCTGTGTCATCATACTGTTAAAATGATTGCATTTCTCTGTGCCTCTGTCGACTCATCGAGAAGTTGACATTAATAGTAGCCATCTCAGATGGCTAAATACATTGATGAATGCAAACTGCTGAGGGTGATTCTTGGTAAATACTAGGAGCATGATGAATGTTGATTCTTCTTATTGTCAGACAGGGCTTCACTAGACTGTATGCTGTCAAAGATATATACTGAATATTTGGAGTGGAGACCAATCCAGGGCATAGTAGTGAGGAGAAACTTCCCAGGCATCAAATCAGACCTCAAGCTGCCTGGTTATGCTGCTCTATATCTTCCTTCTCTCTAGTGCTGTCTTTCCACTCTTCCCATTTTAAAGATGAAAAGATTATATTAAAGATTGAGCACCATCTCACTGTTCTCCTATCTAAGGTCACACAGGTAAGACAGGAATGAAATTTAACTTCAACCCAGGCTTGTCCAGCTTCAAAATTACATCTCCTTTCACTATGCCATGGTACCAATTATGCGATCTCCTTTCCTATCCCACAGTGTTTCCACTGTACCCAGTGCCATCTTTGATTACAGTTTGTGCTCAATAAATATTCGTTTAAAAATAATAATTTTCTGTTAAAAAACAATTGTGACATAAAGAAGATTTCTCTTGACATGTAATTTTGAAAATAAGAAAATTTGATCTATAATCCCCAAAGAACTTGTCTACAAATTGTTTGAACTGATATATCAAAACAATGAACTCTGGACAAATATGACTATGTATTTTTAATGTTCTGGAATTTAGATAATCAAACAGATTTAGAGTGAACTATTCATATTCACTCTATATAGGTACACATAGATTTCCATATTGAAGAAGAGGGAGTTCAATTGTATGCAGTAGATTTATTTATTTGCATAGAAACTTACATTGAATGCTTTATTGAAGCCGTGCATGGTGGTGCACGCCTATAATCCCAGTGGCTCAGGAGGCTGGTTGAGGCAGGAGAATTGTGAGTTTCAAAGCCAGCCTCAGCAAAAGCGAAGCACTAAGTAATTCAGTGAAACGCTGTCTCTAAATAAAATACAAAATAGGACTGGGGGTGTTGCTCAGTAGTCGAGTGTCCATGAATTCAATCTCCAGTGACCCAACCACCACCAAAAAAGAAAACTATATTGAGCAAGATTATAGGAATTTAAAGAATATGTAAAAAGGAGTCAAAAGAACAAGATAATATCACTTTGATCAAAAAGAATTGTGCTAAAGTTTCTCATAGCTTCATTCTCCAAGCTGGTTCTTTCTCCCAGGCATGTTACTCCCAAATTTGTGGAAAATCTACAGATCTTCACTTGGAGTCATAAAGGTACTTACTAAAAATTCACCCACTTATTAAAGTTTTCCTATGCACTGTTAATTAGCTCACTAATACATGTACTTAAATTTAGATTAGCAAAGGGATACATGAAACCTATAACAGAGTATCTTTCTAGTGTCATCTATTAATCATTGAATGGAGAAGGCCTCAACATAAAGATTCTGAGAAATGCCAGATCACTTTAAACTGCCTTGAGACCATCAGACTGATCTCATTCCCACGTACCTTCCCATGCCCAGCCCGTACCAACTTTCCTTTAAAATAAGAGCCTGAGAACCACAAAAACAGTTATCACAAGATAATCTTCATTCTCTTTGAATGTATATTTCTTGCTTTCTGAAATAAATCTCTGTGCCTCATTATCTGACATGTCTAGAAATTCTTTTTTCTGTTGTTTGTAAAGGATACTATCCCCCTAAGCTAAGATTCCCCTCTCACTTACCCCTCCTCTGATCACCTCTGGTGATATTTTCCAGCACTTCCTTAGATTTCCAGGAAATGTTGCTAATTTTCAACACTTTCATCATATATAAGCTTATGGGCTTCTTATCTCTGTCTCAAATCCTCTGTTATATGAAAATTAGATAATTAGACATTTAGAAATGTAAAACTCCTATCTTGATCTCAGAAAGGATGAGATTAAAATAAATAATGAACATATGATGGGTGATGTTATGCATTCTATAGTAATAGAAGATAAGCCCCTGTAAGGTAGATATTTATAACTTAGAAGTGACAAATATATGTCTTGCAATTTCTATAGCAACCTTGAATTTAAGATTTAATATAGAAGTACAATTAAGATGCCTAAATGTTCCATATTCAGAGCTATGAACTATTGAAAGTTATTTAAACAAAGAGAATTTAAGGGATGGGATCAGTTTGAATGTTAAGCAATACACATTTGTTGATCTTTTTTTTTAAATCCCTGCTTTTAGGTTTCATATTTAAAATAAATATCCTGATATGGTATTATTATCTAAGAGGTAAAACCTGATTTCAACCCTGGACATGGATCCAATCCCTGATGGTTTTAATTTCTTAGCAATATTTCTTCTTGTACTGTGGTTGAATATATATTAATCAATCTTTTTCCTCATTTAATGTCATCCATTCTGCTATGCAAATTATTAGGGCTATCTGCCTCTTGCTTTTACCCTGTAAAATTCTAGATTAGTTTTACACATTGTCTTCAGTCTCAAAATCTGCTGAATGATAGACTACCAGCCACTTAGCAATCACTTAAAAATGATAGCCAACTTAGCATGAAGAAATCAGTTACATTTCTACTCAGGAAATTCCAATTATAGTGTATTGTGTGTGTGTGTGTATGTGTGTGTGCGTGCGCGCGCGCGCCCAAAAGAGAGAAAGAGAGAGAGACAGAGAGAGAGAGAGAGAGAGAGAGAGAGAGAGAGAGAGAGAGAGAGAGCGCACTAGGGATTAAAGCCAGGGCGTCCAGTACGTGAGGCAGGAGTTCTGCCACTGAGTTGCATCAGGAGGGTCAATCTTGTAACCACGATCACTGTTTTTTTTGTATTTGAAATGTGAATGAGAGAGATTAATCTTCAAAGTAGCTCATGAGAATGAAATTTATTTACTTGTTAAATGAGGAAGATCTAGAAGTGAGTTTTCAGGAATAGATTGATTAAGATTTCAAATAATATAATCCAGAAACTTGAATCTTTTATCTAGTCACCCTGCATTCTGTATGGTATTCATTTCATGTTCAAATAAGCTCTATTCTGAGAGATGTAAAAAAAATTAGCACAAATTTCTGTAGGCTCATATTGTGTTCCCAATCACATGGATTATTATTCCTCAACAAGTCTAGGTATTTCCCTAGGTTTTCTTCCCTGTATTATTTGATTAATATCAGACTAATTATTAAACTCAGCAGTATACAGACATCCAATCCTTCAGGATCTAGTCATACTCCTAATTTTTTCATAATGTGAAAATAGATTGTTTTCATGTAAACCACAAAGAATAAGGTTTTCGATAATAAGTATTTGCTCTTATCAAAGAATGGAAAAGGAAAAGTAAGATTAAGTTGATCAAAGCCATAGCAACTGTTTACCACACTTCAAAAAATGTTATGATAAAGTGTGATTTATATATATATGTGTGTGTGTGTGTGTGTGTATACATACACATATAGACTCTCACAGTGAAAATATATTAAAAATGTTGTAAAGGTGTCGATACTGTATTGGGTATTACTTTGATTACTTGTGACATTTTTCTTTTGAAACTCAATGGCAAAAACCACAAAGCAATTTATAATGCTTTTAAAAACAGTTCCTGTCAGCCTACAGCAACTGTTGAAATTAATAGAGTTACAAGATGTTTTATAGAGATAAGCCAATCCATGTCATTCAGAGTTATAGACTTCATTTAGGGATATTGAACTCGATAGGCAATAAAAGTGAAAGATCATCTTGAAATATCATCGTGTATATATAAATGATAGGGCTTTCTGAAAGATATGTGTGCATAGGTGTACATGTGGAGCGCTCAGGAATCAGAGACTCTAGCAATATATCCACTAAGAATGATTTTACTTTAAGTATTCTTTTCTAAAGCATCAATAGTGACCGTTATTTAGAAACCAATAGATTCATTTACAATATTCTATTGAAGTATAAGAACTAATGTCATACCTGTTATGTTCTAGAAGATTGATTTTTACAAAAACTTCAGTCTAGATCAGGTTAATCATCTCTTAGTTCTGAATAATACATTTACCTGGTTTGTCTGATAGCTTTGCACTGTTGTGTTCAAAAGCATTGAGAGTTTTTAAAAATAAAGCTCTGTTTTTTCCATATCAAGTATACTACCTTCCTACTTGATATGGTTTATGATATACACATTTTTAGCACCTTTCTCTCTCAAAGCTCTATTGGAATCAATGACTGCATATAAAAATAAAATTTAATTTATTTCACCATTTTAAAACTAGAAAGAGTGCCACCAACAGATCTGAGTAGGGAAGAATTAATGGACCCTATAAAGCAAGTACGAAAGGGGAAATAAAATAAGTTCATATTCAAGTGGAGCCTGGAAATAGTACCAAGACAGGAACTACCAAGACAGGAAGCAACAGAGAACATGAGAGTGTGGCTGGCCAACTATGCTCTGCTGGCCAGCTAGCAAGTGAAGGGGAAAATTGAGAAGTATGTCAAGTCTTGGATCAGTCATAAGGATGGAGAATTATCCCAGATTATCAATGTGGGTCCAATATAATATGTCCTTATAATGAAAACACAAAGGTGAGACAGTCAGAGGAGATGTAATTACAAAAGCTTGACATGATCAAGCACAATTGTATCTTATCTCAATAATTTAATGCATAAAAACTCACACAATTTTATTTGCGATATTGTCCATATTTATCTCAACACCCAGTATATTTCTTTCACATAAGCATTTTCATAAATCACATACAATCATGATGACACACTGACTGTCTTCATATTGTTTACTAATTCTGCTTTTCCCATAAACATGCTATTTTCCTTATTGTTGTGTCACTGGAGCTGTGTGCACCAACACCAGAGTTTGTATGGCATCACTGAAAAAGGAGAATTACCACCTACAGCATTGCAACAGGGTGAATTATAAGACACTGGAAATATCTTTAACCAAAAAAAAAAAAAAACACACACACACATATTTTGTGTTTAAGGATATTGAAACTGTCTAGCATAGAGTTAGGAATTGGCAACATTATTTTAACCTGTAGACTTTGTTTTAGTTTAGTGTTTCCTAAACATGATGGCACTCATCAAATCAATTGGAATTTAAGAGTCAGACACAGAACATCCTTCAAGCAAAAAGCAATGGCAGTGGTGAGTGTTATTAATATGCACTGAGTGCATATTTTGAACAGTATTATTCTGTATTATTTCCACATGCCGTTTTTCAAAAACAAATCTATAAGATAGGATTTTTTAAAATCCTTATTTTGCACATAAGAAAACCAATGTCAAAAGAACTTCTTCAATTTTACAAAGCTAGAAAGTAGAGAATGAAAGTTGATATTAGGCAACTGGCTTTATATTGAAAGCTCTCAACACCTAAATCATTCTTGGGTGTTTCTGAATACAACAAATGATGGCTGGGATCATTTGAAGTGAAAATAAGCAATATTAAAACAATATATACAAAAAATATTGATTTCCATCATAAAGGAAAGTGTAGACTAAAAAGATTGATTTGTAGTTTGGAGTTTATGTCTAGCTTAAAGCCTACACAATAACAACCACAACAAAATACCAACAAGTAAACAGTACTTGCGTCTTTAAAGTATTTTATGATGCTAAAAGAATTGAACACAAAGTTGTAATAAAATTTAATCTGTAGGATCCTTTGGCTAAGGTTATTACAAATGGTATTATAGATCTTTTGTTTTTAAAGATCTCAAGAATCAAGGTTGCATTATGAAAATATTTTCCTCAATTCAGAAATGTAATAGGAAGAAATTCTATAAAACATTGAGAAGTATGTCAGCCAAGGTTTTCTGGAGACACAAACTGATAGGAGATATATCAAGATGTGAATGTTGGTGGCTCACAACTGCAATCCCAGCAGCTCAGGAGGCCAAGGCAGGAGGCTCTCAAGTTCAAAGTCAGCCTCAGCAAAAGCGAGGTGCTGAACAACTCAATGAGACACTGTTTCTAAATAAAATACAAAATAGGTGCTGGAGATGTGATTCAGTGGTCGAGTGTCCCAGAGTTTGACCCCAGTGTCCCCCAACCCCCCAAAAAGATGTAATAATATCCCATTGTATGAATACACCACATTTTATTTATATACTCATAAGTTGATGAAGATTTGGGTTATTTTCACTTTTTAGTTATGAATAACGCTAATATAAATATTCACATATAAATGTTTAAATGAGTATGTGTCCAATTGTCTTGGACATGTATTTAGGAACAGAATTGCTGGGCCATATTATAACTCTCTTTTTAGCATTTTTAATAATTAATGAAGTGTTTTTCAGTGGGATGAACCATTTTATAACCTCATCATCATATAAACGGGTCCAAATATTCCACAAACTCACCAAAACTTATTACCCATTGTTTTTAAAAATTTTATCCATAGTGATATTTCATTGTAGTTTCTTTACTATGCTAAAAGTATTTTTGTGTGCTCATTTTTTATTTGTATATTTTCTTTTAATGAATTATTAAATGCATAAACATTTTTATTTGGATTTTATAATTTTGCTACTAAATTGTAGCAAAATTTAGAATTAAAAACTGATAGGTATATCTGGTTTTCCTAGCACCATTTGTTGAATGGACTATCTTTCCTCCACTGTAGATTTTTGTTATCTTTATCAAGTATAAAAGGTTTATATATATGGAGATTTTTCTCTATGCCTTGTATACTATTTCACTGGTTTTATGTTTCCTTTGGTGCCAATACTATGCTGTTTAAGTTACTATAACTGTAGTATAATTTGTGGTCTGTTATTGAAATCCCTCTTGCTTTACTCTTCTTGCTTAAGATTGTTTTGGCTATTCTGAGTCTCTTTTCTTCCAAATGAATTTTAGGACTTTTTTTTCTATTTCTGTGTATAATTTTATTGGTATATTGATGAGGATTGCATTAAATCTATATAACAATTTGGTAGTAGGACGCTTTGACAATATTAATTCTGCCTATTCAAGAACATGGGAATTTTTGTCATCTTAGAAAGTCTTCTACAATTTTTGTCTTCAATGATCAATTCCCAAATATTTTATTTTTTTTGTTTGAGGTTAGTGTGAATTGAGTAGTTTTCCTCATTTCTTCTCAGTAGATTCATTATTGAAGTATAGGAAAGTGATTGATTTTTCAATGCTGAACTTGTATCCTGCAACTTTGCAAAATTTGTCTATGAAATCTATAAATATTATGTTGAAACTTTTGGGGTTTTTTAAATATAGATTCATGTCATCAGCCAAGAAAGATAATTTGACTTCTTCTTTTTGTATTTGTATCACTTTAATTTCCTTCTTTTGACTTTTCTGGCTACAGTGTCAAGAACTATGCTGAACAGGCAAGGTGAGAATGGACATTTTTGTCTTTTCCTTGATTTTAGAGGAAATGCTTTCAATTATTTTCCATTCAGTATGATGTTGGCTTTGGATTTGTCATTATATCCTCTATAATGTTGAGGAGAGTTCCTTCTATCCCTGTTTTTTTTTAGTGTTTTAAACAGGAATGGGTGCTGGTTTTGTAGAATGATCTTTCTGTGTTCACTTAGATAATAATGTGATTATTTTTCTTAACTTTACTTATGTGGTGAGTTACATTTATTGATCTGCATATATTGAAACAATCTTGCATCCTAGGATAAAGACCACTTGCTCATGTTGTGCTATCTCTTTAATATGTTTTTGAATGTTGTTTACTAATCCTTTATTAAGGATTTTTCCATTTATGTTCATTAGAGATAATGGTCTGTAGTTTTTCTTCTTAAATTTGTCTGTCTGGTTTTGGTATCAGGATTATACTGGCTTCATAGAATTAATTTGGCAGAATTCTCTCCTTTTCTATTTCACAGAATAATTTGAGGTGAATTGGCACCAGTTCTTCTTTAAAGGTCTAGTAGAACTCTGTCAAGATTCCATCTGGTCTTGCACTTTTCTTTGTTGAAAGTCTTTAATTACTACTTCACTCTCATTGCTTGGTACTGCTCTTTTGATGTTTTCTATATCTTCATTATTCAATTTGGGTAGGTTATATGTGCCAAGAAGTTTTTCAATACTTTCAAGATTTTCTGGTTTATTGGAGTATGAATTCTCAAAATAGATTTGAATAATATGGATTTCAGTAATGTCTGCAGTGATATCTCCTTTTTCATCTCCAATTTTGCTTAATTGTGTCTTCTGTCTTCTATTTCTTTCTTTTGGTTAATTTGATTAGGGGTTTATCCATCTTATTTATCTTTTTTAAAAACAAACTCTTTGTTTCACTGATTCTGTGTATTATTTTTGTTCTTGATTTCATTAATTTGGCTCTGATTATTATTATTTTCTATCTATTACTGTTGTTAGGTGTTTCTTTTAACCAGTATGAAGTGACTTTTTCTCTAATAATTCATTTTGTTTTGAAATCTACTGCATCTGATAGGAAGTAGTTACTCTTGCTTATTTTCTGTTACAATATTCATGGTATTTCTTTTTCCATAGGTTTTCTATCAGTCTGTGGATATCTTTGCCTGTAAAATGAGTCTCTTCTAATCATATGTTTGGGTTATTGCTTTTTTAACCCAATTTGCAAATACATGTATTTTTCTTGGTGAATTTAGACCATTTATATTCAGTGTTATTATAGAGAAATGATTTTATTTACAGCCATTTTGATTTATTTCTAAAGCTTATTTCAGACTTGATTTTCTTTTCCTTTAATATGATTTATCCCTATGCTGTTTTTCAGTTTTATTTTTCATTTATTTTGCATGAATGATTTCATTGAGTATGTTTTGTAGTACAAGCTTGGTGATTATGAATTATTTCATTTCTGCTTATAATGAAAGATTTTATATCATATTAAATTCTGAAAGATGGTCTTTATGGAATAAGTAATCTTCTCTAACATTAATTGTCTTTTAGGGCTTGGTCGTGGTACATATTATTCTAAGCCCAATTTTCGTTTAGGGTTTGGGCTGAGAAAATAGGTGAAATCTGAATTGGCTAACCTCTAAATATGTCTTGCTCTTTTTTCTCTTGAAGCTTTTAAAATTTTATCTGTATTCTGTATTTTAGGCATGCTTATTATAATGTGTCTTAAAGAGGATTGTTTTCTGATCTTGCCTATTTGGAGTTCTATATGCATCTTTATTTTTCCCCCCAGCACAACTTTTCATTTCTCTGGTTGTACACAATGTGGCATTGCACTATATGTGCAGTTATACATGTACCTAGTACCTAGGGTAATGATGTCCATCACATTCCACCATTTTCCTGCCCCATACCCACTCCCCTCCACTCCATCTCCTTTGCCTAAAGTTCCTCCATTCTACCTGTGAATCCCCCCATATTGGATCAGCATCCACTTATGAGAAAGAACATTTGGCCTTTAGTTTTTTGAGATTGGCTTACTTAGCTTAGCATGATATTCTCCAACTCCATTCATTTACCTATAAATGCCATAATTTTATTCTTTTTAATGCTGAGTGATATTCCATTGTGTATATATACCACAGTTACTTTATCCATTAATATATTGAGTGCCATCTAGGTTGCTTCCACAGTTTAGCAATTGTGAATTGTGCTACTATAAACAAAGAAGTGGCTGCATTACTGTAGTATGATGTTTTTAAGTCTTTAGGGTATAGACCAAGGAGTGAGATAGCTGGATCAAATGGTGTTTCCATTCCAAGTTTTCTAAGGAATTCTCATACTGCTTTTCAGATTGGTTGCACCAATTTGCAGTCCCATCAGCATGTATGAGTTTGCCTTTTCCCCCACTTCCTTGCCAACACTTTTTGTTGCTTGTATTTTGCATAACTGCCATTCTGACTAGCGTGAAATGAAATCTTAGAGTAGTTTTTATTTGCATTTCTCTAATTACTAGAGATGTTAAATATGTTTTTCATATATTTGTTAATCAGTTGTATTTCTTCTGAGAAGTGTCCCTTTAGCTCTTTAGCCTATTTATTAATTGTTTTTCTTTTGGTGTTAAGTTTTTCAGTCCTTTATATATCCTAGAAATCAGTGCTGTATCTGATGTGTGTATGGCAAAAGTTTGCTCTCAAAATGTAGGCTCTTTCTTCACTTCATTGATTGTTTCTTTTGCTGAGAGGAAGCTTTTTAGTTTGAATCCATCCCATTTATTGATTCTGGATTTTATTTCTTGTGCTTTAGGAGTCTTGTTAAGGAAGTTGGGACTTAATCCAACATGATAAATATTTGGGCCTACTTTTTCTTCTATTAGGTGTAGGGTCTCTGGTCTACTTCCTAAGTCCTTGATCCACGTTGAATTGAGTTTTGCGCATGGTGAGACGTAGGGGTTTACTTTCATTTTTCTGCATATGTATTTCCAGTTTTCCCAGCACCATTCATTGAAGAAGCTCTTTTTCCAATGTATGTTTTTGGCGCCTTTGTCTAGTATGAGTTAACTATATTTATGTGGGTTTGTCTCTGTGTCTTCTATTCTGTACCATTGGTCTACACATTTATTTTAGTGATAATACCATGACATTTTTGTTACTATAGATTTGTAGTATAATTTAAGTTCTAGTATTGTGATGCGTCCTCATTCAATCTTCTTACTAAGGAGTGCTTTGGTTATTCTGGGTCTCTTATTTTTCCAAATAAATTTCATGATTACTTTTTCTATTTCTAAAAGGAATAATGTTCGGATTTTAATAGGAATGACATTAAATCTGTATAGTGCTTTGGATAGTTTGGCCATTTTTTCAATATTGATTCTGCCTATCCAAGAGCATGGGAGATCTTTCCATCTTCTAAGGTCTCCTTCAATTTCTTTCTTTAGTGCTCTGTAGTTTTCATTGTAGAGCTCTTTCACTTCTCTTGTTAGATTGAGTACCAAGTATTGTTTTTTTTTTTTTTAGACTATTTTGAATGAGGTAGTTTTTATAATTTATCTTTCAAAGGATTCACCACTGATGTATAGAAATGCATTTGATTTATGGGTATTGTATTTTTTTAAATTTTTTTTATTTGTGGATGGACACAATATCTTTACTTTATTTACTTATTTTTATGTGGTGCTGGGATCGAATCCAGTGCCTCACACATGCAAAGCAAGTGCTCTACCACTGAGTCACAATCCCAGCCTGAGTATTGATTTTATATCCTACTATTTTGCTGAATTCATCTCTTAATTTTAGAAATTTCTGGTGGAATGTTTTGGATCCTCCAAGTACAGTATCATTTCATTGGCAAATAATGATATATTGAGTTCTTTTCATATTTGTTTCCCTTTAATTTCTTTTATCTAATTGCTCTGGTTAGAGATTCAAGAACTATGTTGAATAGAAGTGGTGAAAGAGAGCATCACTCTATTGTTCCTGCTTTTAGAGAGAATGCTTCCAATTTTTCTCCATTTAGAATGATGCTGGCCTTAGGTTTACCATAAATATCTTTTACAATGTTGAGGTAAGTTCCTACTATCCCTAGATTTTTCTAGTGTTTTGAACATGAAAGGGTGCTGTATTTTGTCAAATGCTTTCTCTGAATCAGTTGATATAATCATGATTCTTATCTTTAAGTCTACTGATGTGATGAATTACATTTATTGATTTCTGTATGTTGAACCAACCTAGCATTCCTGGAATGAACCCCACTTTATCATGGTACACTATTTTTTAAATATGATTTGTATGTGATTTACCAAAATTTTATTGAGAATTTTTGCATCTGTGTTCATCAGGGATATTGGTCTGAAATTTTCTTTCTTTGATGTGTCCGTGTCCACTTTTGGAATCTGGATAATACTGACCTCGTAGGATGAGTTTGGAAGGGTCCCCTCCTTTTCTATTTCATGGAATAATTTGAAGAGTATTGGTATTAATTTTTCTTTACAGGTCTTGTAGAACTCAGCTAAGAATCCTTCTGGTCCTGGGCTATTCTTGGTTGGTACATTTTTGATACATCTTTTATTTCTTTGCTTGAAATTGATCTGTTTAGGCTGTGTATGATCTCCTGGTTCAGTTTGAACAGGTCATATGTCTCTAGAAATTTGTTGGTGTCTTCAAGGTTTTCTGTTTTACTGGAGTATAAATTTTCAAAAGAATTTCTAATTATCTTCTGTATTTCAATAGTGTCTGTCATGTTATTTCCTTTTTCGTCATGAATTTTAATAATTTGAGTTTTCTCTCTCCTCCTTTTCATTCGGGTGGCTAAGGATTTGTCAATTTTATTTATTTATTCAAAGAACCAGCTTTTTGTTTTGTCAATTTTTTAATTTTTTATTTTGTTTCAATTTCATTGATTCCAAGCCTAATGTTAATTATTTGCTATCTTTTGCTTCTTTTGGTGCTGGTTTGTTCCTCTTTTTCTAGGGCTTTGAGATGTAATGTCAGGTCATTTATTTTTTGACTTTTTCATCTTTTAATGAATGAGCTTAATGCAATGAACTTTCTTCTTATTACTACCATCATATTGTCTCAGATATTTTGATATATTGTATCAGAGTTGTCATTTACCTGTAAGAATTATTTTTTAATCTCCTCCCTTATGTCTTCTGCTATACATGCATCCTTTAATACCATATTATTTTGTCTCCAGGTGTTGAAGTAGCTTCTATTTTTAATTTGCCATTAATTTCTAATTCATATGGTCAGATAGAATGCAGGGTAGTATCTCTCTCTCTCTCTCTCTTTCTCTCTCTCTCTCTCTTTCTCTCTCTCTTTGTATTTGCTATGATTTGCTTGTGATATGACATACTATCTGTTTTGGAGAAAGATCCATGTGCTGCTAATAAAAATATATTCACTTGTTGATGGATGGAATATTCTATATATGTCTATTAAGTCTAAATATATGATTGTTTTATTGATTTCCATAGTTTCTTTGTTTAGTTTTTATTTGGAAGATATATGCCGTGGTGAGAGATGAGTGTTAAAGTCACCATGTATTATTGTGTTGTAGTCTATTTGATTCTTGAAGTTGAGAAGAATTTGTTTAATGTACATAGATGCCCCATTGTTTGGGGCACATTTATGATTGTTATATCTTGATGTATGATTCTCTTAAGCAGTATGAATTAACCTTCTTTATTCATTTTCACTAACTTTGGTTAGAAGTCCACTTTATCTGATATGAGAATAGAAACCTCTGCTTGTTTATGCAGTCCATATGAGTGATACATTGTTTTCCATCCTTTCACCTTCAGTATGTTGATGTCATTTTCTGTGAAAGGAGTCTCTTGAAGGCATCATATTGTTGTATCTTATCTTTTAATCCAATCTGTCAGAGTATGTCTTTAACTGATGAGTTCAGGCCATTGACATTCAGGGTCATTATTGAAATATGGTTTGTATTCCTGGTCATTTTGGTTTATTTTTGGCTTTTAACTTGACTTGGTTTATCTTTTGATTGGCCATTCTTCAGTGTAGTTTCTCTCTTTGCTGATTTTAATTGTTGCTTTTCATTTCTTCCTCATGGAATATTTTGCTAAGAATGATCTCTAGTGCAGGCTTTCTCACTGTAAATTATTTTAATTTTTTTTTCATCATGGAAGGTTTTTATTTTGTCATCAAATATGAAGCTCAGTTTAGCTGGATATAAAATTCTTGTTTGACATTTATTTTCTTTCAGAGCTTGGTATATGTTTTTTCAAGATCTTTTGGCTTTGAGGGTCTGGGTTGAAAAATCTGCTGAAATCCAAATTGTTCTTCCTCTATATGTAATCTGATTCCTCTCTCTTATAGCCTTTAATATTCACTTTATTCTCTATGCTGGGCATTTTCATTATTTATGTCTTGGTATAAATGTGTTATAATTTTGTACATTTGGTGTCTTGTGAGATTCTTGTATTTTATTTTCCAATTCATTCTTCATGTTTTGAAAATTTTCTAATATTATTTCATTGTAGAGATTGTGCATTCCTTTGGTTTGAATCTCTGTGCCTTCCTGTACCCTGATAAGTCTTAAATTTGGTCTTTTGATACTGTCCAATAATTCTTGGATGTTCTGTTCTTGGTTTCTTACTATCTTTATTTTGTGGTCAACTTTATTTTCAAGATTGTATATTTTGCCTTCATTGTCTGAGGTTCTGTCTTCCAAGGGATCTAGTCTATTTATGATGATTTTTGTTGATTTTTTTATTTGGATTATTGTTTCCTTCATTTCAAGAATTTCTGTTTGTACTTTTTTTTCTGAATGTCTGTCTCTTTCTTGAAGTAGTCTTTTGTACCTGTATTTGCTCTCTTATCTCTGTTGGAGTGATCAATGGTTGCCTATATTTGCCCACTTAGGTCATTCTTTAATTCACAGGTCATTTTAATTATGTACATCCTGAACT
Source organism: Xerus rutilus (assembly GCA_028644305.1). Classification (NCBI taxonomy): domain Eukaryota; kingdom Metazoa; phylum Chordata; class Mammalia; order Rodentia; family Sciuridae; genus Xerus; species Xerus rutilus. Next base: position 108,650,771 of record CM053400.1, read on the forward strand.
CTTTCTCTGACATTTCATCTACTGCACTGCCAATGGATTCTGTTGTTGTAATATCTTCATTTGTTTGGGGCACTTTTCTTCCTTGTTTTTCATGTTGTCTATATGTCTTCCTCTCTTGCAATTCAGATCTGAGGTATTGTAGTTTCTACCCCATAATTTTGTAGTGATCCTGCTGGTTACCAATACCTCACCTTTCAGAGGGATATCAATGTTTACAGCACCCAATGCAAACAATATGCAGCCATAAATTAATTAGCTTCTATTTCAACCTTTATAGTTTTGTCACTATAAAGAGAAATGACGAATTCATTTATCTTGCACCATATAGCCAATAGGTTTGCATAAGTGTTTACCATTTCCAATGTTGGACAGAGGGGCAGGTAGGCTGTGATTCTTATGAGATAGGATATACATATAAATGTATTAGATTATAGGACTAGTGAAAAGGTAATCAAAAGTTGGCTGTTAACAGGAGAAAAAAGAGAGAGAGAGATTACACCATTGGAAGCTCTCTTTTGCCTCGGCAACAGGATGGTGTCTATTAGTACACAGAACAGAGATACCTCTGGTGCAATCAGGCCCATAGGGACCTTGGTGACAGTGTTCCAGGTCCTGGTTGTTGTCCCTAAATGGAAGCAGCCATGCCCCTAGTTGGTGGCAGCAGTAGTGTCAGCCTGTAGGTACCTTAATATTGGGCTTCCAGGACCCAGTTGATGTCCCAAGATGGAAGATGCCCCAGCTAAAGATGGCATAGGTGGGAGCAGAGGTAACCCAAGATGGTGGTGGAAGTGTCCTAAGATGGAGGCAACCACTTTCAGAGATGGGGCTGGAAGGATGGGCTCTATGATGGCATTGGGTGTCCTATTTGGTGATGTAGTGTGGTGTGCAGTGTTGCAATTGGCAGCTGCTTCCTTGACCTGCCTGATGTCCCATGGTGGAGATTACTGTGTGGGAAGGGCTATGGTGGTGGCTTCAGTGTAGCAAAATGGAGGTGGTTTGGGTGGAGCTACATGTTGTTAAATAGGAACCACATTATGGGGCTTCTCTCTGATGGCAGGTCATGTGTTGTGGTTTGGGCCTCTCTGGGATGACCTTGATGATGGTCTTCTGTGTCCTGGTTGTTGTCCTATGAAAATGGCCATGTCCATGGTTGGTGGCTGGGTAGTGTCAAACCCATAAGGACCTTGGTTTTGAGCTTCCAACCCCAGATTGCATCCTAAGATGGAAGCTATTGCAGCTAAAGATGGTGGTGGCAGCAGCATGGGTAACCTGAGATGGTATTGGGGGTGTCCCAAGATGGTGACAAACACTTTTAGAGATGGCACTGAAAGGGCAAGCTCAAGAATGGCTTTGGGTGGCCTGTCTGGAGATGCAGCACTGTGGTGTGTGCATGTGGTCTTCAGCATTGTGGGCAGTCCTGTGCCTGTGCCTATGCCTGGGGTCCTTAGTGGTTGATGGGGTGGTCCTGAGCCTGGGCTCCTCTGGGACCTCTGGGGCTGTCCTAGGCCAGGCTGGTCTCTGCAGGGGTAGCCAAGAATGTCCTGGACCTGCTTTGTATCCCCACATATCACAGGGCTATCTATATACATCTTATATTTGGATTTTTCATCTCTTGCCTAAGATTTGGAAAATTTTCTGATATTATTTTATTGAAAAATCTGTGCATTCCTTATGTTTATAATTCAAAGCTTTTATCTACTCCAATGATTTTTTAAAAATTTGATCTATTAATATTATCCCAGATTTCTTGAATATTCTCATTATGGTTTCTTAATATCTTTCCTTTATTTCCAAGATTATATGTTTTGTCTCTGAGGCATGAGAATCTGTCTTCAAAGTGTTCTAATGTATTGGTAATGTTTTCTATTGAATTTTAGATTTGATTTATTGAGTCTTTAATTTAATTTATTAAGGATTTCCATTTGGTTCTTCTTCCAAATCTCTGCCTCTTTACTTAAATAATCTTTCACTTCCTATATTTTCTAAGTTTATCTTCTTTTACTGCATTGAAAATTTTAACTGTGAGCTTTCTATATTCTTTCATGGACCTTTCCTCCACTGTGGTATCAATGGGATCAGTTATTGAAGGTTTTCTGGGTGTTTGGGGTGGTTTGTTTTTTTACTTGTATGTCTACTTATCAGCTGTCATGATTATTACTTTTTCTTTCATGTAAGGGGATATTTAGTGAGTTTCTTTCTTTTACAAGCCCTAGGTGGGGTCATGTCCAGGTATTAATGCCTTGACTGGGCCATCTGAGGTGTGGAAGCCTCAGGGAATACTGCCAAGATCCACTCTGCCCAGGCTGACACAGATCACCAGATCACTGTTACTGAAAAAGAGTCCATTGGCCCACCTCTTCCTGATATCTCACGATCCATGTTTGTAAACCATGGAAGTTGTTCCTCTCCACTGTGATGTCCTCAGATTAGTGCTATCTAGTCACCTTGTGCCTGCTGCAACCATGGGAGCTATGGGTGAAGGTACTTCATTGTCCTTCTGTGGCTCAGGAGCCTCTGTTCTGACTGGTGTAGCTCACAGGATTTTATTTGTCACTATGATGAAGGTGAAATGTCAGCTGGCCTATCTTTGCTTGGGCTCCTGCAGAAGTTGTGTTGACAGCTGGGTCAGGGATAGAATTCTATTCCCCTTGTCTATGGTGGGGGGAGGAGGATTCAGTGTCTTTCAGCTAGCAGCAACCCATTCTGGTTTTATTTATTGTTATTTAAAGGTGGGGAATATTTGTGCTGATTTAATTTTTTCTAAAGAGACTGGCTAGCTGTGGACTCTACAAAATGGCTGCCATAACTGGCATGGCTTTCAGTTCAATATGTGGGTGAAAATGCTTATCTCCTTCACCATCTTTGTTGTTTCTGCTGTGATTTAACTTGGTCTTCTCCTTTTTTTTTTTTCCTAGCTGTTGTTAAGGCAGTAATCTTATATACTTTTCCTCTCTTTCTCTATTTGTTACCCCTCTCCACAAATCCCACACTGGACTGGATTTGGAGTTGAGAAATTCTGTCCTTATTTTTTGCTCCAGTAACCAAATATCAAGTACTTTCAAGTTCAAGCTATCCAATATTAAGTTTTAGAGTATTTACTCTGGCACCCATCTCTCTGTTCTTTCACTGTTTCCTTTCTGGTTGTAGAGGAAATCAGGGAATATTGCCAAGATCCACTCTACCATCTTCTAAGTTGATCTGCTGGTTTTCTAGTCTACCATAGAGCTGGAGAGAAGGTGACAGTAAAATGCCATGTTAAAATGCCATATTAAAATGTCATGTAGCTTACTCTGCTCACTGAATTTCAGCTGTTTTTCTTGAATAAAAATTTCTCAAACTGGTAAAAGTGTTGGATAATTTCCAGGATGCTAAAAAGAGTTGATTCAGATAATTTTTGATAGTACTTATCTCTTCCTTTTAAGAAAGAGATGAATATTGGAGGCTTTACTCCAATATTTCTGTTGACATCACTTTGTACCAACCTTTGAAACACTACATTTTAAAAGAAATCTCTGAGTCAGCAGTAATTGCTAATGGTACAAATGTAACCAACAATGTTGCATATATATCCATCCAAATATTTTAGACTACATGTGAAGAATACAGGAAGGCGATACATCCATGCAAAACCTTATTGATGGTTTATTCAAGGCAGTGATGGCATCCAGTCTGGATCATTTCAGCATATGTGTCTTTCTGTGATGCTTCTTATACTGGAGTTCTAGCATTGGGATTCTGCAGGCAGGAATGACTAGAGATAAGTTTCTTTGCTCTAATGTTTCATTCAGATTATGAGTTTAAAATAAAAGAATAAAAAAACTAACACAGTAAAAAATGACTATATTTGAAAATCATGGGATCTTTTCAGGAATGCACATTGTGAAGTAAAATGATCATTGCACATGGGTCTTTTTAGTAAACATTTCCTCACAGAGAATAATTGCAGTCAATAATGTTATTGCTCAAATAGGAAGGACAACCATGTAGTATTGGAACAAATTCTCAAAGCAGAAAGAAAATGACTGTCATTATATTATCTGGCTCCAACCTGAACTATTTCTGTCCATTTACTGATTTTTCAGATAAGGACATATTCCTTTTTCTTGTAATACTTCAAATGAGTTTTCACTGAATTCTGAGCATCTGGCTCTGAATTGAGGGAAATAGTTCTGGCATTCATTTTCAGAACTCAATTTTAATACACTTCAAATGAATGGTATAAAAAATTTAAACAGGGAACAGTGGATAAAGACTAGGCTTGCCTCTTCACAATAATAAAGTGGTTATTCATTAACACAGAAGTTGTCCTGACCATGCATACAGTTTCTGACCCACTTTTGAATACTGCTTCAAAATAAAGAAAATCTATCAAACTATTTCACAACTCTATACTAAATAGCAATAAAAATAGCTAACATTCATTGTGTGCTTGGTGTATTCTTAGCCCTGAACTAAATACTTTGCTGAAGTTATTGTCTTAAATAGCCACATAAATTTGGTGAGAGGGCCTGAAACCAATAAAGGATAAGTGATCAGAAACAGAGATTAAATGATAGATCTTCAATCCTAATCTGTTTTATTTTTATTCTACATTCCTGAAATTTACACTTAATTGTGGAGCTTATTATTGTTCATTTCAGTATCTGTGAATTAAATGTAATAAGTCTGTTCTATCCCAGAATAGTGACAAGGGAAAGTATTCGCCAGTTTCTGCAAGCAACATTTTTTTTGAGATAGGATATTGAAAAAATAAAAATAATGATAGAAATGCAAACATTTAGGTCTTAATTCCAGATTGGCAAATATTTGATAATATAACCTGAAACTCTTAAGCTTCTCACACTCTCCCCTTCTCTAAGAGGCAATGCTTATTGTTGTAAAGACCTAGACCCAGATTCAGACTGTTTTATAAAATATATAAGGTTTGGGCCAGTGACTGATTTTTTATGGTGTTGGGGATAAAACCTAGGGCCCCATGCATGTTAAGCAAGAATTCTGCCACTGAGCTACATCCACAATCTTATATACACTTTCTTAATCTGTGTAAAATACCCATCTCACAAGTGTGTCATGCAGATTGAATTAGAAAATCATATATATTCTGAAATTATCTAGTTATTGGTATTAAATTATAATATTCCAAAGTAATCTTGAAGATCCTTCTTAGTAGATCAGAAAAGCTCAAAGATAAAATTTTGGTATAACATGCTTTGGAAAATGAATGAATTTATTTCTTTTGTCTGAGAAATAAATGTAAATGTTATAACCATTAAATTATTATGTGTATGACTTATTTATTTATTTAGTTTGATAATATTCCTTCATTTTGATAGATAGTACTCGAAATAATGGATTTTGGGGATTTGCATACAAAGAAAAACTGACTATTGCTCAGAAGAAGTTATAATAGTTTTGATCAAACAAACAAAAAAAAAAGAACTTGCATTCATCTTCCCTGAGAAGGAATGGCACTTAAAAGGGGGTAAAAGTAAAGACAGTAGAATATCCTGTGTTTGAATACAATTTTTATGTTATGATCAAAAATAACACCACATAAACTTGAAAATAAGGGGAAAATTTTTGCAGAATTTGGAATTACTTTTTCAAAGCCAGCATAACAGATTTACCAAATTTTCTTCTCAGAAATGCTTTATGAGATATAGTTTTTAAAAATTAAAGTGAACTAAAATATATAGAATTGCAACCAACATTTCCTGAAATAGACAACTGGACCAACTAAAAACTATAAATTCCTGTGTTAGATTAAGCAAATAGTTATGTGGGAAGAACAAACACTGAATATAAGCCACAGAAGTAAGTTCATCGGAGCTGGTCAACTGTGCATATCTGAATTCTGGTAAGAACGTTGACTTGGCAGAGACTCAAGGTTATTCTCACTTCAGAGTATAACTGCATCTTTAAAAAAGACCATGAAAAGTTATCTAATACAGATTACATCAGTATATGACCAAACTCCCTAATTATCGTCGCCCGCCGGCAGGAGACAATAATCACGCCTTTGTTTTCAGAAAGCAATCTTTATTCTTGTTGAGCGCTCTTCTTGTCTTTTTGGTTCTCTTTTGTTCTCCTCTCTCTTTCCCCCAGCCTCCCTCTATATACTTTTTCATACAGCAGGAAGTATTACCAAGCAGAGTTACAACCAATTAGCAGGAATAGCATTATCAAGCACGAGGGGAATGCATGAGCAGAATACAGGCGTGTATTAGAGCAGGCATAGCCCACGAGCCAAGCATGCACAGTGACGTTACCACCAGCCAATGCTGTGCATTTCCTTAAGTTGTCCACCTGTTTACTGCAAGTTTCTGGCATACAGCCAGGTCACCATCTCGAAAGGGCAGGGCAGCTCCCGGGCCCAGGGAGCCTGCCTCCAACACCTAATGTCTTCCATATTTCTCATATCTGTACTTCCAAATTCAGTGGCCAACATAGTTACACGAGAAGTCAGAACATAAGTTTATTTTTTTTGGAAGTTTTTGTATTAGATTACCAGACTACATAAAACCTCATACTAGTACTCAAAATGTATAGTCATTAACATATGAAGCATTTATTCTTAAATCATTATTATATCACTTGATATTTTATTTTTGACCTTGTCACTTGGACTTCAGTAAAACTTGTCATGCCCATCAGTGTTGACTCAAGCCTGCCTTTAAAATGTAAGAAGAACCTAAGTACTAAGCACTCAGTAAATAAATAATATTTAAGTAAATGAATACTATTATTTTGATCAACACTAAAAAACTCACTCTAAAAATGTCTACCTTATTACTGACATATTCTTAGAAATTAGAAAAATGCTTCATATGTAATAATCAATAAATTGGTTGCTAAACTGGATTTTCTGAGGGACAGTTACATGAAATAATTACCTTAATGATTGTGAAAGACTATATTTTCCAAAAACATCACCAGCAGTACGCTCACTTATTTCTGTTTTCCCCAAAATATTGATACCACCGGTTACTGGTGACAAGTTCTGCTCCTTCACATGTTGAAGTTTGAACATTAGAGAAGCACACCAAGACAAGCATTTAAGTAGGGTTTATTTAAAAAGTAGTAATATAGACTTCTCCTGGGACGGTGAAGGGGGCCATAGCTGGTATCCTGGTATCCCAAGCAGTACACATGTTTTGCCTTTTTATGTGTCCTAGGCTTCTTTTGTTTTCCTGCTCTCTTCCCCTTATCTCTCTCCTTCCTGTGTATGTGACTAGGCCCAAGATGTTTGTTGGGATAGCCAAAGAGGTGAAAAAGCACATGGATAGGGAGAAGGGCCCAGGTGGGGGGATCTAGGCAGGTGTAATTAACAACTCCCTGTAGGGAGAGATAATCCCCTGGGACAGGTTACCTTAGCAACAGGTTGGAGCTGGGCAGGTTATCTTGATAATGGTGGAGGAAGGGCTCTGAAGTCATTCAATACCTCTCCAACTTCCCAGACCCAAGTTGCCTCCTTGATCCATCCTTACTCAATTTGTCTATCTACACTGACTGCCTATCTAATTCTGGCTTCACTATCAAGAAATAGAAGATGCTTTTGCCCACTTCAACCTGGGAGGGTTTAAAAGAGTCCTGATGTATAGAGTGTAATGGAAGGAAGCATATGTGACAATCAAAGCTAAATCATAAAAAGTTGTAGAGCTTTCCTCCAACAGTCTTGCCTCTCTCACTTCCTTTTTTCCTCTTGTTGTAGGGACAGATGAGGCAAGACAGCAGATAGAAAACAGGAAGCAGATTTATTTGATTGCAGTCCGTTCAGAGGGTACAGATTTTACTATAATCAATTAATTCTCCTGAACCCAGAGTTCAGGCAGTTTCAGAACTTTATACCCAGCATGTAAGGGGAGAAGCTCTAAAGTTCACAGTCTGCAGAAGATCACACAAAAGCAGCTTTTTTTTTTTTTTTTTTTTTTTTTAATTTTTCTTTCTCTCTCTAACTGTTCTGGGCAAATTAACACTTCAAGGACAGGACTTGAGAAGGGGAGAGCTTCTTCTCCCTTGCCTTTCCTCCTCCTGCCAGCTGTTACCATGAAGCCCAATTAATAACATCTTCTCTTATCTCTGAAATGTAAACATCTCTGTGAAGCTCAGGCCCAAGGCCAGAGGCCTTGTTAACAGATCTGTCCTTCGTGTTACACTTTGCATTTGCAGAACATACTTTTATAAAATATTATAGTTACTATACTAGATAGTCCATAGATGTTTGTGAAAAAACCAGTAAAGGGGCATTCAGCACCTGGAGTACTGATCTGGCTAAGATAGAGCAACAAGAAATAGGAAGTTTAACTACATTAAACTCTTTTGTAGCGACTCTTTTGCTGATAGTCCTAAGATCAATTATGATGCAGATTTCTGGAGAAGCTTAATTCAGATTTTTTGTGAAGGAGGTGTGCCCCTACACTCTCTCTTGGGATACTCACTTTTGGAAACTAGCCAACAAAACATAAGAAAGCTAAGGCTACATGAAGATGCTGAATTTGTATTTTGCGAGGTACTTCAGCAATAATTTCAGGTGCAAATTAACATAATCTCCCAATGAGTCAGCAAATAAATATCCAATTAATTTCAGTCACTAAGCTTTGATTCATCCAACTGAGGACTCAGATACTTTGAAGAAAAGGCAAACAATCTCCTGTGCCCTGCCCAAATTCCTGACTCAAAGGATCTATATGAATACATGATTGTTTACTATCCACAATTTATTTTTAGGCAATGCTTTTATAGTAATGAAGCCAGAATTAAAGACAGGCAGTTAACGTAGATAGGTAATGGGATCCATTGGAGAGAACAGAGGCTAGTTTGGGTCCAGGAAGTTGGAGATTGCTCCTGAAGAATTAAAATATTAATGCCTTCAGAGCCCTTCCTCCACTTTTATCAAGATAATCTGCCCCTGCTCCAACCTGTTGCTAAGGTAACCTGTCCCAGGAATTGCCCCTCCTTACAAGGAGTTGTAAAAGTTGTTAATTAATATCTCCTGGGCTGCTTGCTTCCTAGACACTCCATGTGGCCCTTCCCTCTGCCCATCTGCTTCTCACCTTTTGGCCACTCTACCCATCTCCTAGGCCTACTCACATATGTAGGAAGGAAAGAGATAAAGGGAAAGAAGGCAGGAGAACAAAAAAATTCTAGGATGTATAAAAGGGCCAAGAGACCCTCACTTCTTGGGCTACCAGGATACCCATTTCTCCTACCTGGGAGAAGTCTGTTACTACCTTTAAAATAAACCCGTTGTATATGCTTGCCTTGGCATGCTTCTCTAATGTTCCAACTTCAACATGTGAGGAAGCAGAACTCATCATGGATAAACAGCTGTATCAGTAACTGGAACAATAATTAATATAATTTAAAAAATTCACAAATACGACAGACAAATCTGAAAGTCTAAATTATTTTTGCATTCATGTTATTAATATATAGTGCTATTATAAATATTTTGATGTTCTGTGAAATTTTTATTGTTTCTGATTTTGATTGTCGCAATCACTTTATTTAAGCTTCAGTATTTTATCCATCCTAATGTTTCATCCAGATTTGTTTAAGTGTATATCTTAATGATTATTCTTATCTCCCTGAATGGAATATCAGATTTCTGAATGTAGGAGCGATGTTCATTATTTTGATCACCACTGTATTTTTACATGCCTGAAAAATAATGCAAGTTCTGTAAATATGTATCCAATAAAATGAAAAATATGTTTTTGCATCATTTCTATATCGCATTTAGTTTACCTTTTCCTTCTGAAAATCAAAAAAATTTTTTTTGAATAATAGTTCACCAAATTTTATATTTTGTTATTCTACAACTTAAATTAGTTGGAACTCCTACTTTTCTGAAGAATTTTAGTTGATTTCTTTTTCAACATTTTCTGTTTTTATTAGGATAAATTACTTGATTTGAGATTGAAAAAAACTATGCTGTCTTCTTAGGAAAATATTCTCAGTTTGAAAAACAATTTTTGATTTATTCCTGGTCCTATAATAGACCAAATTCTTGGCCATATGCCACAATGCTGTCAAAAACCTGATCTGCTTTTCATGATCAAATGACTCAGATTACCATGACATTCACTCTATGTACATTGCTTTCTTTCTCACAGCTTAATGGAGTTTACCATACAACTTGTGAACTGAGGAATAAAAGTTGCCCATGAATTCTAGATAGTTCTCCATGATATGCTAGTACAACAGACATCTGGAAGCCTACAATTCAGATGTGATTCTAAAGGACATCAACAGCTCCCCATCTGGCATCTAATGGATAGAACTCTGAGCAGGACATCTAATTTTTTTTGGCTGGGAAGAGAGATGGCCATAAGAATCCAATTTGTGAACAATGGATAGTCATCTGACTTAAAAATCAGGAATATTGAGAAAACATAATTATATAGTTTGTAAAAATAGAGAGATATATAGATACACAAATAGATTATATATATATATATATATGTATATATATACATACATACATACATACAAAGAGGATAGAAGCTGGGAAAAGATGTAGAATGACCTTTACAAATGGGCAGAGAGAGCCATGGGTGATGGTGCATGCCTGTAACTCCAGTAACTCTGGAGTTGGAGGCAGAAGGATTACAAATTCAAGACCAGCTTCAGAAATTTATTGAGACTCTGTCTCAAAAAATTTTTTTTAAATAAATAAAACAGGAATAGGGATATAGTTTACTAGTAATATCCCTGGGTTCAATATCAGGTCCAAGAACAAAACACAAAAAGCAAAACAAGAAGCAACAATAAATGGGCACAGAATTTTAAAAAATGCTTGCTTTATATACATATTTATTAGTCTATGTAGAAGGGGCTTTCAGTTAACAGGTGGATGCCAGGTAGCTTACTTTCTTGGATAAACTTAAACCTGGACAATGATCTCTTGAGTGAATTATGCCTTGCAATAGAAATGGGCATTAAGAATGGGCTCTGAAACATTGGTTTACATTAACACAGAACAATGTAGTTACCTCTGCCAATTGCTCAGTTGAATGAGCACAAGACCACAGTGCTTTAGTTGTAATATTCTCAGGCTAAACACTTGCCAGGATGATTACACTGGACCGCTTTCCATTGTGAAAGTGATGTATCTTTGTTTACAGTGGAACTGGGGTTTACAGTTCAAGATATATCTACTTTTCCTTTTAGGAAAACAAGTGTTTCTAACTAAATCCTCTTCTATGAACTTACCTAACACATTATTTAATGTCATCATAATCCATACTACATTGATTTTGAACATGAGATTGGATTTATAGCAAATGAAGAGCAGCCTGGGTGCATGTTCCTGGATTTATTAACCTTGTCATGTTTTTTATTACTTGGACACGGTTAGCCTAATGAAATTGTAGGGTGGCTTTTTTCCCCCTTCTTTAATACATAATGAGTTTAAAACTACAATATATTTTTAGATAAGTTTTATTTTATTAAAAAAATTAAGAAGATAATACAAAGATCTACCATACCTAATTTCTCTCATCACCAACATTTTATACCATCATGGCATATTTCTTAAAATTCTTAAAATTAATGAAGCAATATTGATAAATTATTGTCAATTAAATTTATAGTATATTCAAATGTTTTTGTTTTTAGCTTATTTACTTGTTTGTCTTTTTCAATTCATAATAATATTAGCTGAGTGGCAACATTTTATGAGATGGAGTCAATACAAATATGTGGTGCTCATTCTTTGCTAACTAGGATTTATAGGTCTGGATTCAGGGAGTGGAATTCAAAGTGCTTCCTTGGATGAGTACCTTAATGATCGACTAGCAAATTTTATGCTTCTCATTTTTCCAGCTTTGGACTATCCTAATTTAGAAGGCTTTATCCACCAAGATTAAATGCTTCAATCAGTGAACACAATAGGTCCATTAAATTAAACTCTCACAATGAATTCTAGTCATATTGGGCTCCTTGGACTATTGAATCAAGTGGCCAAAGATGACTACTCTATTGGTTATAGTGATTGTTCCTTGATATCAGAGTGAAAGTGGATTTTTATTACACAATGGGAATAGGGAGGAGTTTGGGATTCAGCAAATCGTTTCTTAGTAATTTATCTTTTAATAAATGTGAAGTTAAGTTAAAATAACTCGATACTGTCAGAAGTTTTTTTTTGTTTGTTTGTTTGTTTTGGTATGAGGATTGAACTCAGGGGTACTGCACCACTGAGCCACATCCCCAGCCCTATTTAGCGTTTTTATGTAGAGACAGGGTCTCACTGAGTTGCTTAGCGCCTCACCATTGCTGAGGCTGGCTTTGAACTCACGATTTTCCTGTCTCAGCCTCCCTGTTAGAAGTTTTAATGAACAGACTCATTACTGACAAAGGCGTTAGTCATTCCCAGGCAAGAAAAATGACCACCACGTGGGCAAAGAGAACGTGGAGGAAGATTAAATTTATAAATTCAAGTTATAACTATGTGGGTAGTTGTAGAAATAAGAACTATAGTACTTATTAATTTTTAGATATATTATTTGTGTGTATATAACTTAAAAATTATTTTTCCTCACCCATTGATATATTTTACGTAAGATTGTCAAAATGGAGTGAGGCGCAGTGGCACACGTCTATAAGGTCAGTGGCTCAGGAGACTGAGGCAGGAGGATTGTGAGTTCAAAGCCAGCCTCAGCAAAAACGAGGCACTAAGCAACTCAGTGAGATCCTGTCTCTAAAAAAAATACAAAACAACTCTGGGAATGTGGTTCAGTGGTCGAGTATCCCTGGTGCCTCTAAATTCAATCCCTGGTACCCTCCCCCCCCAAAAAAATTATTCAAATGGTTTATCTCATGCTTCATCTATTTATTTATTTATTTATTTATTTATTTATGTATTTATGTATTTATTTATGTTGATACCAGGGATTGAACCCAGGGACACTTAACCACTTAGACATATCCTCAGTCCTTTTAAATTTTTATTTTGGGACAGGGTCTCACTAAGTTGCTGAGGCTGGCTTTGAATTTTCAATCCTCCATCAGCCTCTTGATTTGCTGGGATTATAGGACTGCACCACTGCACCCAGCTACCTGAACATATTTGTTGTAGGATGCAACTCAGCTAAAAGAATGAACTTCACTCAAAGATAGTATCAAAAAACTTTGTACGTCCTCTTCACAGAAAAAAATTTCAATGTTTTTGATTGTATAAGTAATGGTTTCATCACAAAGTGTGTAAGCATGATTTTACTACTGACATTACTTGAAAGTTTTGAAATATATGGATGCCATGTTAATAAAAGTTGGGTTTTGTGATTCACTCTATTATTAACTTACTTAAACTAGAAATTACATTTTCCAGACTATCTTTTAGTGTATGATTCCAAGTCACAGTTGGGAAAGAGCAAGCCATACCTGATTTGGGAGGCAGAAGAGAAAAAAAAAGCAATTACTCTTTGAGGATTGCCATAATTCAGTGTGAAATTTGTTGATGCTGATATTATGGATGGCTTCTTGCTTAACTTTTCTCTTCTTTTCAGTGTTCTTAGTGATCAATTATGGCCCAGGCTGATTACCAGAGACAAAAATTACAGAGGCCACAACCTCCCAAACATTTTTTCACTAGTAACAGCTTTGTAGTGCTACATCAACACTTGGACATCCCAGACTTCTTAGAGTGATTTATTGACAATTCCTTTTACACTTAAAGTTTCCTTTCAGACTTTCTTTTCTTCAGGTCCTTCAAAAATTTCAGCAAGATCTAATTCTTATGTGAAACCTCTTATTCAAAACTCCATCACATGCAAGACTATTATATGCAAGGAAGAATAAATATAACCAGCAAAAACAAATGTATAGGTAAGTATCAAATAATTTTAACTGAATAAAGAAATAATAATAACTATATGTTGTGGATTTTATTACTTAAATTGTAATCAGTAGTGATAGTAATAAAATTTTCAGAGCTCAATAAATGTAGGTAAATATTAGAAGTTTCTTATAAGAATCTAGGCAGTGCAAAAGTAAATCAAAACATATAAAAATCAAACTATAAAAGTGGAAACAGGAGCCCAAAGCCATAGAAATAACAAGAGGGTACTAATATAACACTATCCACGTTTCTTCAGAAATTATTTTATAAATATAATTATGAAGCCAGAATGATTTCTTTCTTCTGTATATATGATATGATTTTATATAATGGACTAGTAAGTGTTTGGACAATTGCTTTCATATTAGTTTAAAAGAATCATTATATTGTATGTGGTACTATAACATGCACATGTTTTCAATTAGAGTATTACTACATTCTTGATGGCATTTTATAAATCTTAATTTACATGTCTTTAGAATGCCATTATAAAGAAAGTCATCTCTATTTATTTTCTTCTACTGTCCTGAGAAACTCTATCACAGGAGAGGATGAAGACATATTTTATATCACTTTATAAGATGTAGGTGAAATAAAAATAGAAAGATTAACTGATCTTTATTTCATAAGCAATCTGAACCTTTATTTATGCAATGCCATTACTCACTGTCAACCCTTATTTACTTTCCACAAAATCCCTCTATTCTTATATTCCATTTCTAAATTTAACATTAATACCTGCAGAAGAGTAACTAGTACTTAAATCATACAACTCATCAATGAAGAAATGGAAAGAGTTAAGGATGCACCACCTTAAAATATGTTGTTCTGGTGTATTGATTATTTCAAGCTGATACCATTTAGCACTGGAACTTTGCTAAGGGCCATTTGACATGTTTTTTCCTACATTCAACAAATCATAAAGATTCTTTGGGTAGAAATGTCATTCACATACAAGGTCTAGAAAAAAAAATTGATTACCAGCAACTGGTAACTGGGGCTGCAATAAATCTGAATAAACATCAAATATCCTTCATGAATGTGGTGCTCTTTTGCAAAAATGTGCAAGATCATCATGTTTAGGTCATTTCTTCATATTTCATTCTTGTGAAGATCTTGATGTACCTGCAAACTTAATAAAACTCACTAAATTCACTCATATTAATTCGGTTCCTACATCCAGCCAAAGTGCCCACATAAAAAATCAGCAGGAGAAGGGATCTCTTTCTCCTCTGCAGAACACACTTGCCTTATTTTTCATTTCCTAGTCCCTTTCCCTCTTTCAAAGTCCCAGTGATGTTCTATAGAGCCTGGAAAATTCATGGTACTTTCATTGGTTATACATGTCTTTAAAGAAAAAAATAGTAATAATAAAAGAAAAGAAAACTAAGTTTGAGCTGAGCTGTTCTATTAGATTTTGAAACATTTTAACACGTTGATGGAAAATTGATTAATTTTCTGGAATTTCCATCAACATTCTCTCCATCTATACAAAAAAAATCAAGTTTCTTAAAGTTAATAACTATGCCTTTGAATTCTTGTGGTGATTGTGATAACAGGCTAAAAAGTTTTCAAGTCATGGATTGAAATTGACATACTGCATGAAATTTTGTCGCTGCCATTAACTCTGGGTGCTCTGCACTGTGAAAATTGGAAGAGGTTAAATGCAGCTCATTAAAAGAAAGGAAAAATTCATATAGTTAGGTAAAGGATCAGACTGAAATTGTCACTTGAGGTAGATAAACAATGTATATGCAGTTATTTTCATTTCAGTTGATTGTTGACAGCAGTGTTAAATTAGAGATTCAGAACTTTTCAAGTAATCTTTGATTCTCTTTAAAAAGCAATGTGTTAATAGAACTTGACCTAATCTCCCATGTAACTTGGAAGATGTGTTCTATGCATGCCATACAGTAAAGTCCTTGGGGCAGGCAGGTATGACAAAGGAAGGCTCTTGATGTTGTAAAACCCTGATGTTGAATTGCGGTTTCGGTGCTAACAATGTTTGCAGATGGCACTATGGCAAATGTGCCCTAGGATTCTTTCCAAAACTATTGGGAAAGAATATTGTGTGTCACTCTAGCAGAAGTAAGACTACTGCCTCCTCTCTGAGCCCACACTTCTTAGCCTTCCAGCTATCTTGTACCACTCCAGAAGATACAGGGACTAATTTGACAGTTTACAATTCAAGACATTTCTTTCATGGCCTGATCTACTGTATGAGATGAAAGATCTAATGTGCTCTTCTCTGACTCCTTCATTACAGAAAAACTGGTATCATTTCTAGCTCATGCTATTAATAACAAGTTATTTTAACTTCTGCCTGCTTCCATTTTGCTTTGCATAAGAGAATGTCATATTTCTTTTATGTGTTTTGGGAGACAGAATATGTTATTTATTATAAATATTTTTAAATGGAAGAAAATTTTTAAAATATGAGCTAAATTTAATAATTTTAAACCAATCAAAAAAATTCTTCTTTTAAACAATATAAAACATTTTACTTTTGATTGCTGAAGAATAGACATGCTATCTCAACAAAATAACAAGCTGAATTAGTATTTCAATCTATCTCTCAAAAAAATTGCTTTTAAAAGTTCTAATGAATCCTTTGTATTATTAAATGATTATGAATACATAATAATAGAACCGTACTCCATTATATTCATATTTTTGGTGGCATCTTTTATAAAAGAAATCCATGATCTATTCAACAGAAAATATGAAAAGTGGAACAATAACTAAAAGAAATTTTGTTCACTTGTTTGTCTTGAAAATAGTCTGGATAACTCATGGAATAATTAAGATTAAAGTCTTAAAGTTTGTCTTCAGAAAAGGAGAGAAAAGGAATAAAAAATAGTTTTAAATCATTTAAACCCTTATGTTGAAATGCAAGCAATTTTACCGTTATGAAATAAACATAAAATTACCAGTGCTGAAGCATAAGAATATCACCAATTTGTATATTTTTAAGGTATGAAATGTGATAGCATAGGAAAAAAACAACGAATGTAGGTAAAAAGGAGACCAAAGGAAGGACAAGGACATTATAGTTTAATCTAAAAGCCCATGCTTTATGCCAAAGCCACACATAGGTTTCTCCCAGGCCAGCCACTCTCTAAACCAGTTTTCTCACCCAGGTCTGTCACTTTCAAATTTCTGAGAAATCTGTAAACCTTAGAGTTATCTTAAGTTCACTCACTTATGAAAGTCACCTTGAACACTGCTAATTAGCCTGTATAGTACATAGACTAAACAAAGACAGATTAGATATTTTAAGAATATAATCTAGGGAACTTTCCAATGTTATCTTCAGATCAGAAAATGGAGAGCATGTCAACCTAAGGATCCTGAGATCAACCAAACCTTCATAAACCATCACCAGACCTAAGTCATCTCCATATACCTTCTCACACCTCTATGTAGAGTTTCTTTTAAGAATCTAAGAGCACCTAAAGCATATCACACAAAGGAAGGAAGGAAGGAAGGAAGGAAGGGAAGGAAGGAAGGAAGGAAGGAAGAAAGGAAGGAAGGAAGAAGGGAAGAAAGGAGGGAAGAAAGGAGGGAGGGAGGGAAAGAGGGAGGATGGATGGAAGGATGGATAAAGGGAGAGAGGAAGAAAGAAAAGATTTATTCCTTCATGTTTTATGTTTTCTGGAGTGGATCCTCGTGTGTAGGAGAGAGTTCTATCCAACTATATCTACAATTAGATAAGCAATTATTTATCAACAACTTCTTAATTAGTGAAGTGACGTTTACTACCTGCTTACTCAATTTCTTTGCTTCTCATTTATTTCTGAACCCGTTTGGAGAAGAATGATTATTTCTTGATTTTTTGGGGGAGTCTAGACATCCTTTAGTGACAGTTTAAAAATATTTTTATAAAAATCCATTTGAACATTATGCCACTAATGACTGTAACTTCTTAAATTAGCACATTGATCTAGCTCACATTTATTACTCCCCCTTTACATATGAAAACTTAATTTAGAGACCTTCTCTATAGCAGGTATAAGAAACTAATATCGTGAATAAGGCAGAGCTAGGACTATATCCTTCTCCATAATTTTGCAATGTCTCCTACATCTGTTGCTCAAACCATTGCCCTAATTAATGTTCATTTTGATCTCTTGTATTGACTACTAAAGTGGAATAAAATCTAATCTTCTTTGAGTTCAGGTTGCCTCCAAACTAGTCCCTTTTCTACATAGTTCTAGGGTTTTTTAAAACCTTATCTTCATTGCTCTGATACAAAATCTTCAATTAGTCTAATATCCTTAGTGGGCACTCAAGGTTTTTTATATTCTACTCTCATACACTGCCTCTGCCTCTTATTAACCTTACTCCCCATCCTGTTCCTATGAACACAGTATTTTATTCATATATCATTGATTGCCAAGTTAACATTGTAGCTTGTCATTGTAGAGCACTTTTATGGAAATATTTTATAAATATTGTTGCCATTAATTGCTTTCCTTTCATCAACATTCAGTTCAAAACTTATCTCCTTCTTTAATCCCTCCATGTGTATCCAGTTGAAATCATTTACCAATCTCTACCACTAGAATGAAAAATTATAAAAAAATTTTTAAATCTTATGGCATTTATTACTTGAAATAATTCATAAATATTAGAGATTAATATTCTTACTATTGTATTTCTGTTTAATTTATTTGGTTATTTGTTTAGGAGATACAGGGAGTTGATCCCAGGGTCTTATACATGTGAGGTGAGCTGCAAACCCAGCCCACTAGTTATATTTTTAAACCCTGGAAGGCAGCAAATACAGAAATATAGGGATGTAGTTAGGCAGGTTACTGAATTTAACATAATAATACTCTAGGAAGAAGAATTTTAACTCTAGGTCTTCCAGTAAGCATGAATACTTGGGCAGGGTACAAGTTCTCTCATGTTCTTGGTCTTAACTAACAACTAGTTTTCTGTGATTTCAGAAAGAGGGCATTAATAGCTAGGCAACAAATCATGGTTCATCTTTTACAATATGTTTTATATGTTTATTTTTACACAAGTCTAATAATACTTTGGATATGCATTTGGTGTTCAATATTTATTAACTGAATGACTGAGAATATATATTTGGTCATTGAGGTTTATAGCTTTTATTTGGTCAGAATTCATGTCTTCTGGGATTACAATATACTGCCTCAACCAAATTTAAAAATAAAGTTTACATTCATGCTTTCATAAAAAATAACAACATCAAAAAAGCAACGAGCTTTTAGTTGAAATCATTTCAGAATGGAATTAGACTAAAACCATTGTCATATCTGTGAAAAGACAGAGTTTGGGGTCTGATGCAGAAAGATGTACACCAAAATAAATGTAAGTGTAAGATGATATCTAACACTTTAAGTCCTTTAAATAAATGTAAACCAAGGAAAGTAAACTATGACAAAAGTGGCATTTTATAGTGAATGGCAACGAAACATGTTTCTGTGGAGGTACTTGAGGCAGAAAACAATGCAAATGTCTGGAAAGACAGTATTCAGTGTAGATGAAATGGCATGTGTAAAGGCTGTGAGGTTGGATGGTCCCATTTTGTTGCAACACAAAATGGATAAAGAGTTTGATGTGCCTTGAAGGCAAGGAGTGAGGGACAAAGAGTTGGAGAAATCAGAGAGGAAACTCGGTCAGATCATTCAGAATGTTAGAGTGCAGTAGGAATTTAACTTACATGCCACTTGATTTGGCAACCAAGAAGACTCATCAAATACTGATGTATTCTAATGTGTTTCAGGAGAGTCCTTTGATGTATATAGGACAGACATAGGAAAATGTGAGTGAAGCAAGGAAGACAGAGAGAAGCTATTATGACACTAGTAGCCTCTGAGGGCTCTCCTGGATTTTGTCTTGATGAGGAAATAATGAGGATGAACCAGATGAGGAAGACCTTTCTAATGTTGTATATTCAGATGTCTAATAAACTTCTGAGATAAAATCTTGACTAAATGGTTTAATATATGAGTTTTAATCTCATAAGAAATGTAAGATCTGAAAATATAAATGTAGAAGACATCAGCTATGGATGATGTCCTGGCATTGGGAAGGAGACCGAGTAGGTGAATATGACCAGAGAACAGATGGAACCAAGTGCTACGCCTGGAGATTTCAACATCTGGAGATTGGAAACAGGAGACATTTTTAAATCAAATGCAGAGAAAATTAATGAGTAAAAAAGAAAACCAAGAGAATAGTGTATGGAAGAAGTGATGAACAGCCACAGATTGTTCTGACATATAAAGTATTAAGGAAGAACTAGGGACAATAACCATGCAGAAGTTATTGGTGACATTGAAATCCTGATTGGCATCAAGTGCATGATGAAAAGAATGGGATCAGAGGAGCTGAGGTAAGCATTTCTAGACAACTCTCTGGATGAATTTTGATAGACAGGGAAAAAGATTTTTCCTCCTGTTTGAAGGACAATATTAATATAAAATCTAAGAGACTAGGTTTGACAACTTAGTCTCTGTAAACCATTGTTCCAAATATTTTACATATATTCCCTATTACCAAACTAATTCTCAGAACAAATGATAATAAAAATGGGATATTAATTTTAGATTAATGGAATAATTTTCCTGACTTCATTTTTACTGATTTAATTTCCATTTTTAATTTAATTTCATTGACTTATTGACTACATCACTTTATTGCTTTGTTTTGTAGTTCAGAATTTATGATGTATATCTTTAAGTTATTACAGTCTGCCTTTAAGTGACATTGCCACTTTTGACACAATATCCTGATAATAGTGTGCTTTCATTTCTCTTCTTCCAGCCTTTCTATCATTGGTTTACTATTTTGTTTGTACAGATGTTATGAAACAAAGTCCATTATTACCACTCTACTCATATTTTCAGGAAAGTTAAATAATTTTAAAAGTCTATCATAGTCTTTTCTTTCATGAGTAGCCAATAGTATTCCATTGTGTGTACAGACCATATTTTGTTTATTCTTTCATCAGTTTGGATTGTTTGCACAATTTGACTTTTATGAATAATGTTTCTATAAACATTAATGTATTAGTTTTCATGTGATCATATATTTTCATTTCTCTCAGATGTATGTAGAAGTGGAATTGCTGGGTCATATGGAAATCCTATGTTTATCAGTCAAGAAATCTGTGGACTGAACATTTTTACAGTCCCATTAACAATGATGCTGTCCTTGACTAAACTAGCTAAGTTCCTCTTAGCCCTCTTCTAGATTTGTGAACAAACATTCCATGGGCACATTACTAGGATGACCTTAGCCCTTAAATGTCTGCCTAAGAAACCTGAAGGCTACCAAAAACATTGCCTATTCTAGCCAACTCCTAAAGACAAGGCCCATACTTACCACTTTGAGGGATATTACAAACCTAATTTGAAGAGCAATTATTAGTCAACCTAATGGCTTTCAACTTCCCACCCCCTGCTTTTTATAGCTTTTCACTTTCCTGACTCTGCACTGATTCTTGTCATTCCCCATCTCTACTGCCTCATTTTCCCTTTATAACCCCAGTCCAGTTGATACCAGTGGGGTATCCTCTTGGGGTCCAGGTTCTTGGCATCCCAAACAAAGAATTGAGCAAGATATGCAGACATTGTCATTTTTTTTCTTGTTATTGCTGTGTGTTATATTTAAATTGTATATGCATGCCACAATTTGTTTCACCCTTCAGACAATGTAGCATTTCATAGTTATTTCCAACTTGGGTTTATTATAAATAAAGATGCGTATGAATGTGTAAGTACAGATTTGTGTGGGAATATATATATATTCATTTTTTCTCAGATAAATATCTCAGACTCTGATTACTGAGACTTATGATAAGTGTATGTTTAGTTTTATTTTTTTTAAAGAGACTGCTGAACTATGTTCTTGAGTTCTATACCATTTTACATTGCCACAATAATAAATGTGATGTGATTTCTTTGTATTCTCATAATCATTTTGTATTGTCAACAGTTTTAATTTTAGCTAATTTAACATAAAGTGTTAAATCATTTTTGTTTTAAAAAATTAATATTAGAAGTACAGTCTAGTGTATTTATATTATTATTCTTTCTATCATTTTTTCATCCTCAATATTTCAAGATTTCACTTTTAATCATTAATTTTCTTTTTGGAGAACTTCCCTTTGGTCATTCATTTAAGATGTACTGCTGATGACAATACTTGGTTTCTGGTCATCTCAGAGTCTCTTGATTTCTATATTATTTTTGAAGATTATTTTCACTAGGTATAATATTGTGTTGACATTTTATTTAGTAGTTGAATCATGTAGTAAAATTGTTTCTGTTTTCTGTAGATTTTGAGGAAAAAACCCACTATTATTTCTCCTATAATTTAGGTATTTTTTTGTTCATTTGTTTGGTTTTGTTTTGTTTGCTTTTTCAAAAAAATTTATGTAGTATAGAAACGTCTAACTATTATCTGCCTTAGTATACATTTCTTTAGAGATTCTTTTTTGTAGTTTACTTAGCTTCTTGAATTTGTAGACTTCTGGTTTTCGTTAACTTGGAAAATTCTCTCTTATTCATATATGGCAACTTCTATTTTCAGACTGAGTGATACTTTTCTCTTTATTTTCCATTCTATTGTTCAATTCATCCATTAAAATTATTTGATTGATCATAATGTTTTTTCTATTGGTTATCTTTTTTATCTTCCATTTCTTGGCTGCAACTTTCTGTGTCTTTGGTGGGACTTTTTAGTTTTTTGTTTCCAGCTCATTTGTAATAGCTCCTTGAAACATTTTTATGATATACTGATTTAAAATAATTATAATTACATCACCAGTATCATTTCAATATTCACATCTGTTGATTATCTTTTCTTATTCAAAAAGATACTTCTGGTTTGTTGTATAACAAATGGTTAATGAGGTGAATTAAGTATTACATGAGTCTGGAACTTAATTAAACCTGTTGTAGTTTGCTTCTTTCTGACAGTGCTTTGGAGGAATAGAGTGGGTACTGCTTCATTCCTGCTGAATGAAAGCAGAAGTTCAGATTCTCCACTGCCCTCTGTTAACTGCTGTCTGGGGTGAGATGTCATGGTTTCCCATAAGCCTTCATGGATGCCATTCTTTGGTGAGAGATTTCCTTGTTACTTCTCTCCATGTGGCCTCCACCAAATCCACAGTGGAAGAGGTTAAAAGTCGTGACTCGACCTTCATTAACACCACATCTTGAGTGGAGAGGTGCTCTTTCTGGCAATAGGTGATGTGAAAGTTCTTGCTGTGCATATGATCTTTACTGATACCATGGGCCTGGAGGCTTGGTACAACCCAGCTGGGACAAAAGTACTGGTCCCCTCCTAGACATTCTTTGACACCACCTCAGGTGAGGAATTAAATTCCTATATTTCTTAAAGTTTACTGCTGTAGTTTGGACCTGAAATACCCTCTGAAGACCTATGTGTTAAAGTGTGGTCTTCTGCTTGGTACTATTAAAAGGTAGTGAAACCTTTAAGAGGTGGATCTATTGGGACAACTTAGTTCACTGGGGAGAGTGTCATTAAAGAATATAGTGAAAATCCATACTCTTCTATATTTTTCTTTCACTTTTCATCAGTCATGAGGTGAGAAAATTTCTGTGATACTCTCTCCATCATATATTGCTTTGCCACACACCCAAAAGCAATACATAAACCAACCATCAACCGACACCTCTGAAACTGTAAACCAGAATAAACTTTTACTCTTTTTAAGTTGGTTACCTCAGGCATTTTATTACAACAATGCAAAACTAATTGATACATTCACTTAATAACTACTATTTCCAAATTAGGTTCTTTTGATATGCATATACCCTAAGTGCTGAATCTCTCTTCCCTTAGATCAAGCTATACTCCATTGGCCAAGGTTCATTTTTGTATAGCCCATAAATATAAAAGAAAATTAACACATTAAGAAAGGTATTTTCTTAAGCTATGCATCAGAGAGGTTTGTTCTCAGAAAAACCTATAATAATTAATATTTTGTATTTTATACAAGATGCCCATCCCCCTCATTAGATCAACCATTACAACACTTGCTCCCAGCCCTGTGTAGCTTTCAATTTCTCCTGTGATGGACAAGAATGTCCATATCATTGTCTCTGTGTCTTTTTAGAGAAACTGAAATTGAAACACCCATTTTCTATTATTTTGACCAGTCAAGTAAAGAATAACTGAAGTCAGAGCTATAGAGAACAATTGGTAGTAAATGTTGTTAAATCAAGAACTGAGAAGAACAGAGTCTGTGATATTCATTATGTCTCATTTTATCAGAATTTCTCAGTGCATATGTACAGGGTTATTACCAGAAAATATGACTTCTCTATAATTATACAGTGACTTGCATATTGTGATTTTTTTTTAGTTCTGTCAAATAGCAAAGACACAGAATCATGTTTATTGAAGAATAAATGAATTCAGAAATAATTCTCATACTGACTTATAATATTGAGGGT
This sequence comes from Xerus rutilus, assembly GCA_028644305.1. NCBI lineage: Eukaryota > Metazoa > Chordata > Mammalia > Rodentia > Sciuridae > Xerus > Xerus rutilus. The sequence goes on from CM053400.1 coordinate 108,675,074, forward strand.
ATAATATTGACTATTGAAGGCTCATATATGAGAAATCTTATAAATTAAAAATACTCTTTTATTAGAAGTTATGAATTATATAACTATAACTGCTTAGTGAAAAATAACTCAAGATTTGGATCAAATTGGCTTGATCTATATAAAAGAAAACAGGAATTTCTCTTAATAATAACAAATCATATGAAATTTCTAATTTCTTATGCATACTTTCTTTTAATGGAAGGCCCACAATATTCTATTAAATTCAGGAACTAGGAAAGGATGTGGGCCTAATTCAAAAGCACAGTTGAAAAAGCCTACTGAGGACATGATTCTCAACAAGGCTTCAAAATCAGCTCTACCAATAATCCTGATGCTACTTTCTCAGTCTACTACATGTGTTGTAGGGTGAATGTTGTGTCCTTTTAAAATGCATATGTTGAAACATAACCTCCAAGGTGATGGTATTAGGAGCTAACATTGTTAGGAGGTGATTGGGCAATTAAGACAGAGCCTAATTAATGGTATTAGCATTCTTATAGAAAGGGCGCAGGAAGATCCCTCTCTCTCCATTATGTGAGGACTCAGCTAGATGGCATCATCTACAAACCAGGAAGTGTACCTTCACCAGACACTGAGTTTGCAGGTACTTTGATTTTGAACTTCCACCTTCCATAATTGTGACAAATAAATCTCTGTTGTTCATAAGTCACCCAGTCTATATTTTTGTTATAGCTGTCCACACAGACTAATCGAGTTCTTGATATCTATTTGTCCCTCGATTTCTGAATTTGGTATAGAAAGGAAAAAAAGAATAGTATTTATTGGCTCACAAGAAATCTTAAAATAACTTAAATCAGTTGTAATACTTCATATATATATATATATATATATATATATATATATATATATATATTTTAGATGTTGATGGACCTTTATTTTATTCATTTATTTATATGTGGTGCTGAGAATCGAACCCAGTGCCTCACACATGCGAGGCAAGTGCTCTACCACTGAGCCACAACCCCAGCCCCAGTTGTAATACTTCTTACAGACATAAGAATACATCAATTTATATAGAGAGATCTGACAATTTTTCTAGGAGAAAATAAAATATAAATATATTCATTATTTCTCTTGTCTTTCCTTTTTCCTTCTCTGTAATGTCTTTGTTCTTCTGAACCCTCTTGCTATTGTCTCCCATTGCTGAAGTACCCTACGCCTGCCAGGTGGAACCATATATCCTAATAATTAGCAATGTTTCTGGGAAGGAGTGGCTTATACAAGTGGGGACAGAGTCAGGAACCTGCATTTATTGAAGGTAAATGATATATTTGGGAAGTAATATTATACGAAAAATTTTGAATTTCAGAGGTGAATAAATTGGGGCCCAAAATTTACCTTCACATTGTATGAGTAGTGTTACTATGTGCATCAGTCAGCTTTCCATCACTGTGATCAAAAATACTTGATAAGAACAACTTAGAGGAAGAAAAATTTATTTTGGGCACACAGTTTCAGAGTTTTAAGTCCATATTTTTTCAACTCCATTGTTTAAGATCCAAGGTGAGGCAAAAAATTATGGCAGAAGATCATGACAGTGGAAAGTTTGTCACTTCGCCAGCTGTGAAGCAAAGAGATAAGGAAGGGCTAGGGAAAGAAATATACACCAAGGCCATGACCACAGTGACATCTGAATCGTAATGCACTGTAGACCATTCTTACAATATGTGAGCTTTTGAGGACATTCCAAATTCAAACCAAAACACGGTGTGGGGGGGTCAGATTTGACCATGTCAATATCCTATGGTTCATGACTGGAATTTGAATACACCAAAGTGATTAAATGCTTAGACTTTGAAATGAAATACATCAGATGTTGGAACTATCAATGCTAATTATGAGCTGTGTCTTTTATAGAAAAAGTGTAAGTAATTTTTCTGTGGCTCTGTGTTATATTTTATTTTTTTTTTCATAAAACAGCAACTTTTTATTGGGCCTGACACAGTCAGAAGAATGAGAAATTATATTCCCTTTATGTATGATGAGACAAAATGCATTCTACTGTCATGTATGACTAATTAGAGCAAATAAAAAAATTAAAAATAAATATCTGAATTCTGAAAAAACAAAAATACACTCAATCATTTTGAATAGAATAAATGATCATTTTTAATCTACATTGTTAAGGCTTTCTAAAGTTTGACTTCAATATTTAAAGGATCAGATGACTTTTAGCACAAAATTTAGCCAAGACTCTGAAAAGCAAAGAAAAACTATTCATATAAAAGTTGTAAATGAGTACTTGACATTATAAAGTTGTCATAAGAGTAATTTTGTTACAGTTTAGTAAATCAAAAGGAAACCTAAGTTAGATCTGTTTCATAAAAATTTTTGACTTGAGTTTAATGAACATACAGCAGAAAGTTACAGCTAAAGTTAAAATAATTCTGTTCTTTCACTTTAATTCAAATTATTATATGAATTTTTCAGAATAACTTGTAATTTTGCTTAAGTGTTAAGAAGTTATGAAAATAAAATATAACACGAACCTTCCATATTAACCTAATTGTGTGAGCAGACCCTATGTACATATCACAGTTTGCAAAGAAATGGGAGTGACTGAAAACATTGAGACTTTTTCTTTACAGTTAAGTATGACCTTTTCAGGGACTATTTTCTATTGATGATTTTAAGATTATTGTTTATGAGGGGAACTTTTCTGGAAAGATATGTTTAGTAGAAAACTAAATGGGAAAATGTACACAGCAAACCCACAATTCAATCGAAGCATGTAAAGAAAATACTATTAGGCACGATAATTGAAATAATGGCATTTTTTTTGCATCTCTTGATAACATATCAACTACAATCAAATTAGTTTGTAAAATCCATATTTAAAGATGGACATCATTACCCTAGGTACATGTATGACTGCACATATGGTGCAACGCTGCATCCTGTACAACCAGAGAATAAAAAGTTGTGCTGCATTTGTGTTAATGAATCAAAATGCATTCTGTTGTCCTATATACCTAATTAGAATAAATTAATTAATATAAAAATCCATATTTAACTTTAGAGTATTCATTTTTATGTAAAATCACTTATTTAATAATTATTTTATATAACTTACAAAGTGAATAAATATATGCATGTGTATATATATAAACATTATATTATTTAACCTTCTTAGCATTATTTGTATGATATATTGTACAATATCATGCTATGAAGGAAGGACTATGTCATGGTTTAGATATGAGATGTCTCCTAAAGACTTATGAGTTTAAGGCTTATTTCACTATGCAACAGTGCTAAGAGGTGAAATTTTAGGAAAATGATTGTACCGTAAAGATTCTTACCTCATCAGTGGATTAATCCATTTCATGGATTCATAATTTAATTGTATTATTGGGAGGTGGTGGTAATTGTAGGAAGTGAGACCTAGTAGGAGAAAGTGGGTCCTTGGAGGCTATATCCTGTTCCCGGTGCTTTCCTTTCTCTCTCTGCTTTCGGGCTGCAATGAGGTAAATACCTTTCCTCTGTGACACCCTTCTACTATGATGTTTTGCTTCACCCCAGGACCAAACAAAGAAATGGAACCAGCTGACTATGAATTAAGTAAGATGTCTGAATCTGAGCCAAATAGTATTTTCCTCCTCTAAGTTGTTTTTCTCAGGAATTTGTCATGTTGATAAAAAGATGACTAATACAAATGCTTTAAAAATCTAGTTATAATGGAAACAAACACAAATTTTGTTAATATAAAGAGCAGTGATCTGAAAACAAGGCTTGCCTTATTTTTCATTATTTCACTATAAGCTGTTTTATAAGAGGCTATAGAAATTATTAACAAATTATTAGTAAATCAGCATACTGTTTCAAATCCAGAATTATGCTTTCCTTCACACTAGAAATACATTTTGTAATTATTCTAAGAATTTATTTTCCCAAAATAATTCTTTAAAACTTTTAACTTTTATTAAAGCATTATAGTTATATATAATAATGAAATTATTTGTGACATATTCATAGATGAATATAACATGAATTTGCTCAATTTCAATTCCTGGTACTTACCTTTTTTTCTGTCCTCTTCCTTCCTTCCCTCTAATCTGCTTGCTTTCCTTTACAGGTCTTCCTTCCATTTATTTATTGTTTTTAAATTGGTTCATTATAGTTATGCATAAAAATACAATTCATTGTGATATATTCCTACATGCATATTGTATAGTTTGGTCAATTTCATTCCACTGTTTTCCCTCTTTCCCATCTCTCTGCTCTCCATAATTTTTCCTTCTATTTTCATGAAATCCTCCTTTTAAAATTTCTTTCTTCTCCCTTCCTTTTGCATATGAGAGAAAATATTAGACCCTTGACTTTTCTAGTCTGGATTTTTTCTACTTAGCTTGATGTTCTCCAGTTTCATCCATTTACCAGCATATTAGTATTAGTCAGCTAATACTAATACTTTTGCCAGCATTTCCCTCCACATTTTTGCCAAAAATTACTGTTATTTGTAATCTTGATGAGTGCCATTCTAACTGGAGTGAGATGAACTCTCAGTGTAGTTTTGATTTGCATTTTATGAGTGTTAAAGATGTTACACATGTTTTCATATATTTGTTGGCCATGTATTAATTCTTATGAAAAATGTTATTTATCATATTAGTATTAGTCATATTGTGTTAGTCATATTGTGTTAGTCAGCTTCTTTGCTTCTGTGAGTAAAAGACCCAACCGAAACTTCTGGGGGTTTTGGTGAGCTTTTGGGGAACAATTCACATCCAAACCATAGCATAATTTCGTTCTTTACATCTAAGGAGAACTTCATTATGTATATATACCACATTTTAATTATTCATTTATCTGTTGATGGGTACCTAGGCTTTTTCCATAACAAGACAAACGTGAATTGCTCTGCTATAAACATTGGTATGCATGTGTTACTTCAGTATACTGAATTTTAATTTCTTCAGATAAATATTAAGGAGTGGGACAGCTGGGTCATATTGTGATTCCATACTCCATATAGATTTGAATAATATCCATACTGCTTTTCAGAATGATTATACTAATTTGCAGTCTCACTAACAATGTGTAAGAGTACATTTCCCTCCATTTTGCCAATAATTAGTGTTATTTGTAGTCTTGATGAGTGCCATTCTAATTGGAGTGAGATGAACTCTCAGTGTAGTTTTTATTTGCATTTTATGAGTGTTAAGGATGTTAGACATGTTTTCATATATTTACTGGTCATGTATTAATTATTTTGAAAATATCTATTTTGATCATTTGCCCACTTTTGATTAGGTTATTTGTTTTCTTGGTATTAAGTTTTTTAATTATTTATATATTTTGGGTATTAATATCTTGTCAGAAGAGTAACTGGGAAATATTTTTCCCATTCTGTGGACTCTGTTTTCACACTCTTAATTGTTTCTTTTGCTATGTGCAGAGGCTTGTCAATTAGAGGTCATCCCATTTGCTAAAAGCATCACAATATCCAAACTCAAATCGTACTAGGAGCTATAATAACAAAAATAGCATGGCTGGGCACAGTGGCACAGTCTGTAATCCCAGCAGTTTGGGAAGCTGAGGCAAGAGAATTGCAAGTTCAAAGCCAGCCTCAGCAATTTAGGGAGGCCCTAAGCAACTCAATGAGACCTTGTCGCTAAATAAAATACAAAATAGGGCTAAGGATGTGGCTCAGTGCTTGAGTACCCCAGAGTTCAATCCCTGATACCCATTAAAAGAAAAAAAATTGCATGGTATTGGCATAAACTAAGTCATGAAGATAAATGAGATAGAAGACAGAGAGAAAAACCCACAAGATACAATCATCTGATTCTTAACAAAAGTTCCAAAAAAACATGCATTGGAGAAAATATGACCTTTAAAAAATTTCTATCACTTATTCTTCAATAAACATTGCATTCTACCCAGGAGCTGATTCATTCAACAGTTGCCCCCACCCCTTCACACATGTAGACTCAGTATGCCCTCAGTTCAGAAAGATTAGGGCTTCTATTGAGAGAAATTCCTCTCTCCATGTCCTTTCTATGTTCCTATATTTAGGGACATGGTCATTTGTGTTTAAATTTTAAAGTAGTAAAAGAATGGATGCAGACTGCACAAGGTATTAAATTGGGGTAAGTCAACTTTAATTCATGTGAGAAATCTATTTGTATTATTTCATGATTATTTTTGAAAATAACTTTGTTTATTGAAAGAAAGGGGTATTAAAATGCAATATGCTTTTGGCTAATCAGAGAAAGGAGTTGCCTGAGTGGATTTAGGGTGGAAATCTGGTGAGAGATAGAGTTATGGGTTTTGCTTTTACTTGCTATATGCATAGAAATCTCTACATAATTATATACAATATCTTTTATTTGTTGTTTTAGCCAGCATTTTTTTTATCACCATGACTAAAAAGAACTAACAAAAACAACATACAGGAATACAAGTTTATTTGGGGCTATTAGTTTCAGAGGTTTCACTCCATAGACAGCTGACTCCATAGCTTCAGGCCCAATGTGAGGCAGAACATGATGGTGGAATGGCATGGTGGAAGAAAGAAGCTCAAGACATGTCAACAGGAAGCAGAGAGAACACTCTAGGGTATGTAAGGAGTAACATACCTCAACATACGTTTTTTTGCTCACAAGCAACAAAATATAAACCCCAAAGACACACCTACAGTGACCTACCTTGTCAAGCCATACCCTACCTGCCTACAGTGACCACTTAGTTAATCCATATCAGTTTATTAAGGCTCACATAACCCCATCATTTCACTTTTGAAAATTCTCACATTTTCTCACACATGAGATTTGGGGGGACCCCTCATGTCTAAATTATGACATTTGACATTTCACCTTGGCCTCCAAAATCTCATGCCCACCTTACAATGCAAAACATATTTAGTCCATTTCAAGTATCTCTGTATTCTTAACAGTTCCAGCATTGCCCAAAAGTTTAAGTCATTAGTACCCAGAGTCTCAAGTGAAACTCTCAAATAAGCTCTGTTAAAATCAAGCAAGTTGCATATATCCAGTATATAATGGCACAGAGTAAACATTTCCATTCCACAATGGAAAAATATGTGCATAGAAAGAAGAGATGAAAATAAGGAAACAAGGTCTGTAGCTCCATATGCAGGAATATGGCATCCTGATATTCTCTCCAAAGAGCTTGTGGAGCTCCATACCTATGGCCTTGTTGGTTATAGGCAAGATGACCTCTCTAGGTTTATCTATGCTCAATTGCTGCCAGTTTCTTCAGCAGACAATCCACATTATTGGCATCTTTTAATTCTGGAGTTCTCCAGTGCAGCTTAGACTCAAGCTATCTTTTCCCTTGTCTCTGGGTAAAGTATTCAGTATCTACTTAGTGACTGTAACATCTTTAAAAATCATAATTTACTTAGCCCCAGTTTAACTCTCATTTTCTAATCAAAGTGCAGGGTTTTGAAATCTTCTGCTCTACATTCTGTTCCTGATTATCACAGTAAACTTAGCTAAAATTTGCCAGAAATACCCATGCCACTACTTGAATGATGTGCTGCTTTGAAATTTCCTCCACCAGATTAATTAGTCCATCACATTTAAATTCAGCTTAAACAAAAGTCTTAGAGCATGAGAAAAATGTAGGCATCTTTTTTTTATTGGCCAAAACATAACATGAATGGTCTCCAGTCCAATTTCCAATCGAGTTCTCCTCTGAAAGCACATCAACCCAGTCTTTACTATACACAGTTATACTGGCATTCTGATCTTCTGAACTCCCACCAGAATTACCCACTCAATTCCACTTAAAACATTATAAAACGTTTCCAGCTTGCATCGCTGAACTTTTTCAAAATTCCTCTTCCTGAAAACCAACTCCAAAGTGTTCTGAACCACATGATCAGGTTAGCGATGACTTTACTTCTCAGTACCAATTTCCATTTTAGCTTTTGCCTTGCTGTAACCAAAAGAACTAACAAGATTAATGTAAAATAGAAAATAGTTTATTTTTTCTCATGTACTCAGAGTTCTTAGTCCATATAGGGCCGACTCATTGTTCTGGGACACGACATGGCAGAGAAAGCAGTTCAGGACGTGACAATTAAAAAGCAGAGAGGAAGAGTGTTTTTAAAATATGGTGCAGGGAAAACTGGATATGCATATGTAGAAGAATTACTGAATCCCTATCCCCTCACTCTGTACAAAAAATCACTTCAAAGTGGATAAAGACTTAGAAATTTGACCAGAAACTCTGCAACTGCTAGAAAAACATAGAGTCAACACTTGAACATATATATATATATATATATTGGTACTGGGGATTGAACTCAGGGGCACTCTACCACTGAGCCACATCCCCAGCCCTATTTTGTGTTTTATGTAGAGACAGGGTCTCACTGAGTTGCTTAGTGCCTCGCCATTGCTGAGGCTGGCTTTGAACTTGCGATTCTCCTGTCTCAGCCTCCTTAAGTGCTAGGATTACAGTAGGCTTATGCCACCGCTCCCGGGTAACACTTGAACATACTGATGCAATCTTCTTTAATAAGATTCCTAAAGCTCAAGAAATAAAATTAAGGATTGCTTTTTAAAAAAAATCTAGTAAAATATATAAATTGTATTAACAGTGGATTCTGAAACTTCACTGTCTATTACTAAATTGGAACAGATATTTTAAATGATTATTCATGACATTTATAATAAAATATGCATAACATAATTTTGATCATTATTATGTGTACTGGTCAGTTTAAGTATATTCACATTGCTGTGTGACAACTTCCAAGTTTTTTATTATTAAAGTTAAATACTCTTCTCATTAGATAACAACTCTCATTTCTTTTTCCTCCTATCTCTTGTCAACATCATTCTACATCCTGTTGTTATGGGGTGATTTGAAAGTTAAATCAGTTAAGTTAAGTCTGACCGCATTCTGGTCAGACATCTCACCCTGCACAGAGTTGGCCCTGTTTCCTGTAAGAGCCCACTTGCATAGAAGCTGACACCCCACCTGCTTGCACCCTGATCACAATGTCTTTAAACTATGGAGCTGGTGCTAGCTTACTTCCTGTGGGTACAGGAGGTGTCAATTCTGAGAATGTATCTTGGTGCTCCCCACTTTATGAAATGTGTCTTATGATTGTACTTGCCTCTCCTGCCCCACTTCTTTGTGTTTTTTCTGTTTTTAAGTGGCTCCCTCTCCCATGTTCAGCATCTTGTGCTGCAGAACTGTCTGCTTTCTGCTCCTTGGCCCTGGCCAGAATAAATCCTTTGTCTTTACTTCAAAAAAGACTCAGAGTTTTATTTGGGATTTTGGAATAGCCCCTGAACACTATCTATAAATTTTACTAGACTTGGTATCTCATATAAGCAGAATTACACAGTGTTTTTAAAATTTTTGTTTTGTCTTTGTTTTTGGTCACTGATTTATATCATTTAGCCACAAAGTCCACCTATATTGTAGCAATTACCAGAATTCCATTGCTTTTGAGTCTGAAAAGATTTTCATTGTAAGTGTATATTACATTTTGTTTACACATTCATCCATCTATGAACACACAGGTTACCTCTGCCTTTTGGCTATGATTTAGTAATCATAGAAGTATAGGTTAATTTTCAGTTTTCAATTACTTTGAGTGTATAATCATAAATGAAAAAGCTGGATTACATACTAATTAGATTTGTGTATGTGTGTGTGTGTGTGTAACTGCAATATTGTTTTCTATAATATCTGCATCTTTCTACACTTCCAGCAATGATGCATAAGTGTTTTATTTCTCTGTATTTTTATCAAAGTTTGTTTCTTTGTTTCAAAAGTAGATGTGTTTGTGGGAGTGAGGTGGTATTTCATGGTGATTTTAATTTTTGTTTTTCTAATTGGTGAGGCTGAGCAACTTTTGATGTGTGTGTTGATCATCTACTTACTTTCTTCAGAGAAATGTTTATTAAAATCCTTTACTAATTTCTGAATTGTATTGTTTGCTTTTTAGTTAAGTTATATGAGTTCATTTTATAGTCTGATGTTAACTGTTATTAGATATATAACTTACAAATATTCTTTCCCTTTCTTCAGGTTGTCTCATCACTTTTTTGACTCTGTTCTTTATTTAACCCCAATTTATTTGTATTTTGAAGTGACATCTAAGGAATCACTCAATGATGAAATACTGAAATCTCCTGTGACATAAGGAAGACAAGGATGCTCATTTTCGCCACTTGTACTTATTTGTTTTATAAGTTCTTCCCAGACAAAATTAGACAAGAAAAATAAATGGAATGCATCCAAATGGAAAAGAAAGGAGCAAAAGCTTGCATGTTAGCAGATAGAATAAACACATATGTAGAAAATATCTGAAAATCTAACCAAAATATATTGCAAATAATATAGGAATCAAGTCAATGTTACAATACAAAATCAACAACTAAAAATTAATTACGTTTCTGTATTCTAACAATGAACAATCTGAAAAAATATAGAAACAAGCTAATTTATAAGATCATCAAAAGACTAATATACTCAGAAATAAACTTGTCCAAGAAGGCAAATTGCTTATACAAGGAAAACTATAAAATGTTGAAAGAAACACAAAAAATGGAAAGATATTCCATGTATACAAATTAGAAGACTAAATATTCTTGTAAGGTCAGTACTACCCAAAGTGTTCAATAGAGTCAATATAATCCATATCAAAAGCCTAAAAGTGCTTTAAGCAGGAATACAAAAGCCCTTTTAATATTTACGTGAGTCTGAATAGCTAGAACAGTCTTAAAAAGGAAAAGTAAATTTGATCTCACACTTTCTGAATTCAGGCATTATTAGAAACCTATAGCAAACAAAAAAGCATGATACTAGATTAAAAACAAGCATACAGAAATGCAGAATAGAATAATGATTCCAGAAAGAAACCTTCACATATAATGGTTAAATGATCTTTAGAAAGGGAATCTTATCATTAAATGAGGTACCACAATCTCTTCACCACCTGATAAAAAATAAGTATCATATGATAGCATGGAAATTAATAATATATAACTTATCTGTTATTGCTTGCTTTAGTTAAATGAAATACTGACAAATATTAGGCAATCAACAAATATGTTTTCTTCCCTGTTGTTATTCTGCACCATGATTGATTCCCTTTTGCATACACCCTCTTCCCATTGTATTAACTTATTGTCCCAAGTTTTGAATTCTGCAAATTTTTCAATGAAATTGATATAAGTGCTTTAAAATTGGAAATCATAATCTAGGACTTATATGACATACATATATGTGTTTATATATATAGAAATATATGTTTAATTGCTGTAATCATTTACTATTATTTTCTCAAAAGAACAAACCCATAATAACATAATAATCATTTCAAAGTTACCATAAATTGTATATCTGTTGCTCAATTTATGTTTTTACAGGTGTTCCACATGTAGGACAATGGGATAACTAAATTAATCAAAGTTTGACAATGTCAGTTGCATTCAAACTTACTGAATTCTGGTCCCTTTTCATTTTATTGCATCCAGCTTGTTTTGACACAGCACAAATATATTAAAATATTCATACAGTTCAACAATTGTTGCATAATACTTGTGATGACTGAATTATGATATACTAATGTAATGCTTTTGATAATGTGTATTTGAATGTTTTGACCTTGAAATGATAATGAACAGTAGTAATTGGCACAGTTCCCTATTGAACATAACGTGGAACAATATAAAATATACTCTGATCATAATTATTTTATGTAGAAAAGCATTATTTTATGACCCTTACAACAGACCTACGAAGTTCAATTTGCTATTTATCATAATCTAGATTCATGTTAGAGACATCTTAGGATCCAGATCAGGATAGGTCAAAGCCCTTTCCAACTTGATCAATGGTTTCTAAAATTTTATTCTACTCTTTATCAGTCTGAATTAATTTTCATGACCTATTTAAACATTTTTTTACTTCTCCCTTCAAGTATCATATAGTGTAGCAGAAGGTGATAAAAGGAGTTAGAAAAGATTAACAGAGGTTAAAGGGGCAAAACAGCATTTGCTAATCAATTACACAACATAACTTTATTAAAATGTTTTTAAAATTAGGTCAATAATATGATTCCATGGACATTCTTTATTTCTTTTTAAAAGTACTGAGTTTATAACATGTGTAGCTAAAACACAGCTGAGATCAGAAAAACAGAACTTTCCATTAAAAACATATGCAGTAGCAGGGTGCAGTGACACAAACCTATAATCCCAGCAGCTCCAGAGAAGGATCTCAAGTTCAAAGCCAGCCTCAGCAAAAGCAAATGCTAAGCAACTCAGTGAGAGCCTGTCTCTAAATAAAATACAAAATAGGGCTAGTATCAGTGTTCTAATGTCCCTGAGTTCAATCAGGGGTAATGTACGTAGTAACTGAGACAGTATGTAGCAACTGAGACAGCCATTTGGTACAGTTCACTAAGCTTTAAAAACATATCTAACAATTTTTCTTCCACTAAGTAATATACACTTTGTGGAGAGAACAGCTCTATAATATTTGTTATTGTGCTTATATAAAATGTATTTATTAATAAGAACAAGAAAGGTATCCTTTCACATTCTCTAGTAAAGCTTAAGGTGTTATCATTATAAATGGCATTTTTAATAGGGAATGCATTATAATTTAGAATTACATTATTTAGCTTAACTCATGGTCTGGTCATGTGTTATGTCCGATCATGTTTGTTTATCAAATAAATGAACATTTCTTATTTGAATTTTTTTTATATGGTGCTGGAGATTGAACCCAGGGCCTTGTGCATGCAAGGCAAGCACTCTACCAACTGAGCTATATCCCTACCCCTATTTGATAAATTTATAATTTAGAAATAAAGTAGAAGTCATATATAAACTTGACCCTTCAGGTTCCCTCAACATACAAGAGAAAAGTAGAGATAATGCAAACATTTTTTAGTAAGCTATTTCAAAATTATTTGGAGACAAATTTTCTGGGATTGAAGCCTCATATTATGAAAGTGAAACTTATTTGTAGCATCTGTATATTAATATATCTTGTTGCCTTTAAATTGCTATTCTTTTTTGTTAGTTGCAGTCTGCCAGACAAAAAATGTAGAATCTTTACAGCTCCTTCAGGAACAATATGAGGTCTTAAAATTCAGGACAATAAAGTTAAGCAGGACATCTGGGAACAAGAAGAATGTGACAAGGTGATCAGAATGCTCTGTCAAAATGGGAACAATGAAGAAATATTGCTAATGTTTCCCCAACAGACTTCTTGTATGATATAAGGTTAAAATACCAAATAGAAGTAAAAATTTCTTCCTTGGCTCTACCACAGCATTTATCTTATTACAGTTTGATTTTATATTTCTGTATCCTCCACAAGATTTTGCACTGTTTGAGGACAAGGTCTGTATGTTCTTATTTATTTATTGTTTGCTATAACACATTTTGTACAATATCTGATACATAATGGATACTTCATCACTATTTATTCAAAGAATAAATAAGCTGATGTTTCACTAGACACATTTTCTATTGGAATGACAAGCATTGGTCAATTAGAAATAATAAGCTATTTTTAAGTACACAATGAAGTAGAATTGTCAGTATAATATTGCAGGCTATTAATTTGGTTGAATGTTTCGAAATCATGCAGTATAAATTACTAAGATGCACCCTCTGATATAGGGACCACCCTTTGTAACTGATGGACTTATATTTTGGATGTTAGACCAAAATTAACAATATCAGACTTTGACACTTCCCAGGAAGAATCAAAAAGAAATCTAAGTATTAATATAATTAGATTATACTTCAGTTATATACAATTACTTACTGAGCTATATCCAAGTTTGTCCAATATGCTGTCTCTTGTATTATTTTATATGGTCAATTATGTTAATGACATAGGCAACACTGAAAACAATAATGATGGTGATGAAGATATTTGTACTGACTTACAGATGAGATTTACTTTGCTAATGTACAAATTACTCTGGTAATTCAATATATAATGCAGAAATAATTTCTTTTAATCTTACAGAAAATTAAGTATGTATGTATTAATTTCCTTATGCCTATGAAGTTTAAAAAATAGGATATAAAACAGATAAGCAAAATAGTATAGAAAATCAAAGGACAAAATAGTTTATAGTCAATTTAAAAGTGTTAGAGGAGTTGGATGTGGTGTCACACACCTGTAATCCCAGCACTTTGGGAGACTGAGACACGAGAATTTAGAGTTCAAAGCCAGCCTCAGCAATAGTGAAGCACTAAGCAACTCAGTGAGACCCTGTCTCTAAATAAAACACAAAACAGGGCTGGGGATGTGGCTCAGTGGTCGAGTGCCCCTGAGTTCAATTCTCAGTACAAAAAAATATATATTAGAAGGACTTTTAGATCTTTAGGCAATTTCTCCACAAAACCAGTAGGAATTCATTACATACACTTTTATATCATTGCCCAGGGTCTAACTTGAATTTACCCAAGTTTCAGAAATGAGATTTTATCCAAAATTATTTTAGGTTAAGACTAATGTAAATTTAATTTCTTAACCTGGTACTGTAAATGTGTCTACTGATTTAACAATTTTAGCATGGACTAAAATCCTCTTTTTCTCTAGGTAGCAGAGTGTCAGAGCTCCAGTTACTCAAAAGTGGCACCAAAACTAAGGATTTGTATGCAAGCGATTGATTAAGAAAGTGTTCTCAAAGAGTCAGGAAGGGAGGATGTGTGACAGGCAAGTGAGGATAATCTTCAGTGTTCCAGGGACACACGGGGAATTTGGAGTGTAAGTTAAACCTCAGATTCATCCTTCCCAAACAAGGCAGCTGGAGATTTCATGCTTCTGCATCTGTCAATCATTTCTCAAGTCTCACTTCTTTCTATGGGGACAAAATTTCTAGGCGACTTTGTTCTCCATGAATGCAGTCAAGGAGAACTCAAGGGCCCTTGGGCAGTCTTCCAAAAAATATATATATTTTTTTGAGTTGCAGGGTTACCTGCTGTTTGTAAGCAAAACTACATTAAAGCTTTGGGGATGTTCAAAGTGATCAAAAGAACCCCAAAGGTATCTATGCAAACCACCAGCAATGTCAGCCCCGCAGACACAAGTGGGAAGCTAAATCAGCACGGTACGGTTGTGAAACTAAGTAGAACAAAATAATTTGCATAAAATATGGATCACTTCATTTTATCAATTTAAGAAAGCTTGGCACATCCACATGTACAGGAAGGATGGTCTTTACTATAAAGCCAGAACATTGAAATTTTAGTTGTCAAAACTTCTCCACTCCTGAAAAAGTATAGATAAATATGGAAATAGTTTATGTGATTATATTTTCCTTTCCACTTTTCCTCTGTTGTCCCTCCTCCTTATTTTGGCAAAAAAAAATCAATCTTCTTCAGATTAACTCATTTTTCCTTTGAGAATGTCAATAATTTTAATCAGAGTGCAATTCAAATTATTGTTAGAATTGTTATCATCAAGAATTCAAAAAAAGGGCTAAGGATATAGCTCAGTTGGTAGAGTGCTTGCCTCACATGCACAAGGCCCTGGGTTCAATACCCAGTACTACAAACAAAAAACAGAAAACAAACAAACAAACAAAAAGAATTCAAAAAACATTAAATGATGGCAAGGATGTGGAGAAAAACAATCTTTATATACATTGATGGGAATGTAAGTTAGTATAGACTGTATATAAATCAGTATGAAATCCTTAAAAAATTAAAAATAAAACTTCTATATAATCCAGTTTTACCCCTCCTGGGTATATATCCAAAGGAATTAAAGTCAGCATACTTTAGAGATAGCTGCATACCTATGTTTATTGCAGCATAATTCATAATAGCCTCATTAAGGATTCAGCCTAGGTGCACAGCAACAGATAAACAGATACAGAAAATGTGGAATCTACACACAATGGAGAATTACTTGCTGCAAAGAAGCACAAAACCATGTCATCTGCAGATAGATAGATGGAACTGGAGATCATGTTAAGCAAAATAAGCCAGATTCAGAAAACAAACCAATATGTGTTTTTCCTCATCTGTGGAACCTTGGAGGTGGGGAATGAAAGTAGCAGAGACTTTTAGAGAAAAGGAAAGAGATCAGAGAGGTGGTGAGGGGAGTGAATATGATCAAAGTATGCTATTTACATTTACCAACAGATCACAATGGAATCTATCATTGTGTTATTGTATTAAAATACACTAATAGAAAGAAAAAAAGAAAAACTAAATAAAGCCTTCAATGGGGACAGTTCACCACTTCCTCATTTTTAACATGCAGGAAATAATTTAGCTGAGAAGACAAAAATCAAGGGTTTCCTACAGATGTATAAGGAAGCTAGATCATGGTACAGTGGCAAGGTTGTCCTTAGAGTTCTTTTCTGTACAAAGGATATTTTGTGACTTGGAATGTCACAAATAAAAAGCAAGGAGTCTGAGACCTGTGTTTGTATCGAAGTAGCCTGAAAAAGAAAGAAAAGACATACACATTAGTTTCAGCTGTAGCTGCTATATGTTTTCCAATGGGTATAATTTTACAACTATTTTCAATTTAATGTCAATGTGAAGATGCTCAGAAATTCAAGACCAAGATGTAAGGCAACTCTCAAAGTACCAATAACATCAGAAGAGTAAAAATCCTGTAGTTTCTGTCAGATTTCCAAGCCTTGACCTTTCTTTCACAAAAAGGGCTCATGAAATACTATCTCTTCTATAAACTATTTCTCTTTCAGAAAGATGGTTATTTGATTCTATTCCACATGGTCTGAACAATGCAGAATGTAGCTTTCAAACTGCGGATCCCATGAAGTACACCTAGTTCACTACTCATTTATGACTTTCCAACTTCATTTTTGTACTTGCTCAATTTGTTGGTCATCTGATCGCACATCTGTGGGAGGCATTGTGTGGACTCTGGCAAATTAGAAACTGTGAGAGCATTGGGCAGAGCCTCATTAATTCAACCTGTGTATTTCCTAACAGTGCCCTCATGTAATAAATGTTCTGAAGTTTCAGTAAAGAGTGCAGTGATACTCAAATACATAAAGGGCATATGCTGGCCATCCTTCCTTGGCTTTTAACAAAGAAGTTTTATGAGACTATATGTCAATAGAATATGTCTAGTCAATTTTTCTACAGACTTACTTTTCTTTTTCAAAGTAAGTAAAAGCTCAAAAGCAGTAAATCCTAGCATTCTTTAAATAAAAGAAAAATCAAAAAGTAAGAAGTTCATTCTATACTTTATTATAAAACTGAATTTTTCTTTTTATTTTAGGTTAGTACCGAGGATTGACCTCAGGAGCACTTGGCCATTGGCCATCCCCAGACCTATTTTGTATTTCATTTAGAGACAGGATCTCATTGAGTTCCTTAGAGCCTCACTTTTGCTGAGGCTAGCTTTAAACTTGTGATCCTCCTGCCTCAGCCTCCAGAGCTGCTGGAATTATAGGCATTTGCCACCATGCCTGATGAAACTTCATTTCTCTTAATTTTAAGATTTCCTGTTGAAAGGGCAAAATTTTTTCCAAGGTTTGAATTAGACCTGTAATGTTCAAGTACTAACAACAAGTATATATAATTATCACTAACAGTAAACACTAACACCCTCCATATTATGACTTTTGATTAATTGTGCATAAGGGTATGAAAAATAATTTAGTTATTTTACTTTGATCAGAGCAAACAAAATAAACAACACAGACTGTGAGAACTTTAATGCATGCTGCCAATAACATTCCTCATGTTAAATTACTGAGTAGACATGTCTCCTGGTTTTAATTTTATCACCTTCAGAAGCTTTATGGTTTTTGGTTCTAATGAACCTGGCATCACATTTTCCCCCACTGTAAACAACCAGAGAAGTGGACAAAATATGTGACAAAGCTCTTCGCAGACAGCTTACAACAGGCAGCCCAGAGCCATGACCCATAGAACTGAAGAATGTCCCTGATGGTGCTTGCTACCCTCTGAAGGCAAGTTCTGGACCAAGGAGCACCGAGGTGGTGTCCCAAGCAGAGAGAAAGAAAAGTCTCTGAATCCAGAAGGTGCATTAAAGGAGGAATAATAGAAGAAGAGGTGGATAGAATTAAAGAGGCACTAATAATAGAATTAATAGAATTAATAAATGGAGAAAGGAAACATTTCCAGGCAAGGAGCTTGGAAATCTGCATAGGGATCCCTTAAGTTTATGGTATAATATTAAGACCCACATGAACACAGGGTATGTCATGGGGCAAGACAATGCATAGCCCAAGGACCATATCAATACTCTATGCTTGCACAGTCTGGGTGATGTTTGCAATCTGATAGATGAGCTTAAAGTCCCTTATTGAAATTCCTGCACATTCAGTAAAGACATGGTAGTAGGGAACAGTTCCTCTCCCAAACTGAACTTGAAAAGCAAGCCTTGTACATCTTTTGTTTAGGCCACTTTCGCTTGAAGACAAACTCTGTGATGTAAATTCCATGTTACCTGTTAACCAGATCCCTGGCTACTTATACAGGTTGTGTGTGTATGTGTGTGGGTGTGTGTGTGTGTGGGTGTGAGAGAGAGAGAGATTATAGTATCTTTCTCATTATTCAGATTTGTTTTTAACATTATTCTGCTCTCTGAATAGATTTCCTTCTCTGCTCTGTGCTAAACTGATTGTTTTCATTTTGCCTTTCTGCTGGCACTTCAGTAGAAAAATACCTTTTATCTTGACCTATTTTATTTAATATGCTTCTCATCTTCTTTGCCAACAAACTACTGAGTAAAATACACTTTTGTCTAAATGAAGCCACATTAATTTATAATAATAAATGATATACTCTTGTTATGGATATATATTTTGATAAGTCAATGAGTGTCATTATTTTTAGAAGAATCTCCATCAAACTGCTTCCTTTCCATATACTTAACAATAAAAGTGAATCTAGTGTGATATATGAATTCTTGTCTTAATACTAAAAATGGCTGGCATAATTGCTATACACAGAGTGCCATTCCTTTCTCATTTCCTGTGAAACAATATAATGGAAAATATTGTGTTTGCCTATGCATAATATTTCCCAAATGAGAGATAAATGCCTAGATTTCTGACATGGTATGGTCATGTTTCATCTGAAATATTATCATATTTTGGGATACTATGTGATCAGAGTTGGCTACGTATAAATATCAATGTTACATAATTTTCTCTAAATTTAATGAATTACACAAAGAATATAGTTGACCATTTCAAAACATTAAAATGATAATTGTTCACAATCTTCCACTCTGAAAATGTATTAATATTTTGTTTTATGAAAATATATAGCATATTTTTTAGAAAACACAAAACATAAATGTACACTTTAATGAATCATAACCCTCGTGAAATCAATATCAGGACCAAGAAATTGCATATAACAGCATGCCAGAAGTTATCTTCTCAGCCTCTGTACCTCTTATTCTCCCTGAAAGGACCTTAGTAGAATATATGAACCTCCCTTTTTAAGACATGTCCCATGATGCAAATCCCATGTTACTAGCAATCCTTTTACTGCATAATCTTCTAGAAACTTTATTTTGCCTTTCAAAATTAGATCTTCAATACACCAGTACTTGACATGTTCTTTGATGTGTGGTTGGGTTCATTTCTTTCTTTCCTTAAAGGAATTCTATTAATATACTTGTTTAAAAGAAGGGAATCTTTGCCATACTACCCCGTACTGTTATTTTGTCACAGTATAAATTTTCAGGTATGTGACTCTGTTTTAAGACCACATGTTCTATCTTATCATTCTATATTCTAAACCCTCACACTAATTTTATACCCTCTGAGTTCTATAGGTTTACAAGGATCCATGTTAACTTCCGTGTGAACTATTTCCTACTGTTGTCTGAACTATCCAATGCAAAAAGCAGTAAAACAATCCAAGCAAAGAGAAACCTGTTCTGTCTCTAGTGCACCTTCACTTACCTAAGCAAATGTTCAAATTACTATATCTAGGTTATGTATTTCAATCAACATAATAATTTAGGGTAGGTAATCAAACTTGAAAATAGGTTCCTTAAATATGTTTAGAACTTAGGATTTTTTTTATTAATTTTTTTCTTAAGACCTACCTTTCAGCTGTGAATAAAAACTGTGTACATATAAAAATAAAAGGCATTATATATGCAGAAAATGAGAATTTAAAAATACAAACTGTAGTATGTGAGAATATATGCAAGAGAAAATATTATCATGTAATAAGCAAATACCTCTGTTATTCAAATAAAAAGTAGAAAAGATACAATAATAAAATTTTAAATGAATCACAAAAGAAAGAAGTATATTTCATAGACTGTTTTGCATGAGTCAAAGAGCATCAGAAAATTCTTTTAGGAATTGTGTGGGTTGGAACCACACAGCAGGATATTATTTCCTTACTAGAAGGAGGATATTGTTCAGAACTGGATTTGAGAAAATGTACATTAGAGCTTCTGGAAGTAAAAGGAATAATAATAAAACGCATTTGGGAATTGGTATGGATAAGTAGAGAAGAGCCCATTAAAAGTCACAGCTACTCTAATCAGGGATGTGATTAAATGAGGACTCATCGTAGCAGAGAGGGTTATAACTTTGTCCCTAGAAAAATAAGACTCTGTTCAGTTTTAACCTTTTAAGTCCTGTTAGTTCTTTTAACTCACTTATGCTGTTCAATTAAATTGAGCCTGGGATGTCATAAACAGCAGGAGGAGGAAGAGCATCAAGGAAAGGAGGAGGCGGTGTTTTCCTGTCTTCCATTTACTGACCTGTTTCAAATTGTTCAACCCCCATCATGACAGTTACATTAGAAGAATGTATTTAAATATAATTAGCTCATTTAGCCTTAAGATACAGACAAGCAAAGCTGTAATTACTGTTATTTAGCTCGACTACTTTTAGTAATGAAAACAGATTTATTAAATCATTACTTGGGTCATATATTTTTATGTATACAGAATGACCTGTCATTCGTGACATTTTAAAAAACAAATTTGAAAGCCTAATGTCATCATAAGTATTCTTTGTTCCTTTTTTCCCCCAAAGAAACACTTTGTCAGTATCATATTTCATAGAAAGTTTTTGCCCACAGACTAACCAACAGCACAAGGCTGACAAGGACTGTCAAGCTGAGATAATCATGAAGAGAACTGGGAGAAATTTCTTCCAGGACAGGAAGCCCTTCCTCTCCGATCTCTTAAAGCCCCTTCACAGCAGGGCTTCCACAGAGCACAGCAGAAACACTATTACATTCTGTACTGTGCTTTTAGGATAGTTTCATGGAACATGATTGATTGAAATTATTTGTCCTTTCCACATAATCGTTCCCTTGGCTGTGGACAAGACATCTTAGAATTTCCCATCACACCAGAATTACTCATCTGTGTTCCTGTTGTACTTGAGGAATGTCTAATGGGAAAGGGAAGCTTGCATGTTTGAGCAAGAAAGGGAAGTTTTACACAGGATACTTCCGCCTCTGGGCCCATATTTTAAGTAACTCCTACAACATGAAAAGTGGTTTCTGACATTTGAAGGCATAATGAAGAATGTGAATGTTGATATAAATTGGAATTTATTTTTATCCAAATAAGCATGAATCAAAAAATAGATATAAAGTTTGCATCTTTTTCTAAAGCACCAAGAAAGGGTACTCTATAGAACTGCATCTGTCTATACGTCCAGTGCCACCATGGGTCCTCCTACACTTCAGAATTCTTTTGGGTAGGTTCTAGTGAAATAGCCTTAGAATCTCTTTTAAGTTGATTTTCACTTTATTTCTTCTGCTTTCTGCCTCCTTTATCAATATCCTCTCATCATTATTTGCCATGCCCCAATTCTGACAAATGATCATGTTTGTCACAACACAAAAAGGATGATAAAACCAATTCATATCCAAGCCCTAGTTTTAACACAGTTATACAAAGATATACTATAAAAGAATGAATGATGAAATGCCATATATTCCTGATGTATTTTTCTTCTTTGTATGAGAGCAATCTTGTGTAAATATAACAGCTTATAACCCTCTAATGATCTTTTGAATCACATTATAAATGCAACTGACCTTGATTCCTTACAATATAAAAAGATATGTGATTTATTATGTATTTGTATAATGATTCCATAGTAACCAAAAAAGTGTGCAAGCTTCCAGCTGAATAATAGACATATTACATTTCTGGAGTGTCATTTGTATATGTATGTGTATTTAATATTTCATAAAATTATTAGAATATTTATCACTTTTCTGTTTTAAATAGAACACTAAAGAACAGAGAAGATGATGCCATTACAAATTTTACTGGTCTTGGGTTCATATGTTTCAGAGAAAATATTTGAATACGGTTGTATCTGATTCTGACAGAACCTTGCTTACAACTACCAAGAAGTAATTACCATCTTAATCTAGAATAATATATGTGGATTTAAAGATATTTTTGGAAGTGTTAAGATGAAAAGAATTAAACTTCCTTCAAAATATTAAGAGGTAACCTCTTTATTTTTTTAATTGCATTAATAAAAGGGGGGCTGAATTAATTAGTCTACCATTGAGTGTGCAAATTCTGTCAGAGGCAATTAACTTCCTTATCTTGTTGACAAAGAGGAGTAGAAACACAACGGATCACTATATACTTTAGGGAAAGATTTAAGATCCATTATTTTGCCTGCTCTGCATATCTTTAAGATCCCCTAACTTCATTGTGAGGCAAGGCGCTGCCCTGATGATACTTTTTTCAGCTGAAGGCCTTGGCAGCTGAAAGCTTATTTCATCCAAGAGTAGTAGCCACTCTGAAAAGCCAAATTTATTTGTTTTTATTTTTGCACATCCATTGTAGAGTGAATTTTATTCCTTCTAAAGACAAGTTGTTTGAAAAGAAATGCAGCTCTAGTTAAAGATGGGGGAAATCTCTCCAACAAGTTTATTTTCCATTAGTTTTTCCATCCACTGCCTCCATTAATGCTTACTCTCAACTATATTGTTTACTGGAATGGCAAAAGTTGTCTGGAAGATTTGAAGGTAGAGTAATAGAATTTTTTTGTCACAAATACACAGTGTGCTTGATTAATTTGAAACTTGATGTATTAATAAAATGATGTGAGAGATTTGGTATACAATTCTGTGGATCAATAAGGTTCCATAATCTATTTGTTTTAGCCCTCATTCTTTTTATGTCTGAAAGTAAATCTTGGATACTGTCCTTGCTAGTGCCTCTCCTCAAAGCCATTTGCGTCAAAACCTCATATCTACAAATTCACAATGTGTGTTGGAGATAATAACGTTACACACTAATATTGCTAAGAAAACCCTCAGGGGCATCCCAACCTTCAAGAAAGAAGCCTATTTGAAGATGTGAAGCCATACTTTTGCGGCACTTTAGCTATATCTATTTATTTTGACACTGAAATGTGGTTCATGTCTCTTTGCTACCTTGTATAATGAGAAAGTTCCTAACAGTTCATATTATTTTAATTGTGTGTGCATTTTGAAGGGTATTAGATGGATTACTATTGTCATTTAGGGCTAAACTCTTAACAATTTTTGATGTTTTATAGAACAAATTTGGTTTTTATTTCAAATGTAGCTCATTAAATTAAATCATCAATACTCAAGAAAGCAGTTAAATTCTGTTGGTTATACAATCAGATTCATTATATATATATATATATTTTATATATATATATATATAACACAACTAAAATGTTTACAGTAATTTTTCTATATATTTTCCTTTCACAAATGAAATATTTCTGCAAACAAACCAAATAGAGAATTCACCTTTTAGTCTCATAATAATCTCTAGTTCTATATTTTATACTTGTTTCAATCTAATCAATTTAAAATAATAAAAAAAATTGATTAATGAAACAATGGTTTTTTTTTGGTACTGGAGATTGAACACAGGGGCACTCAACCATTAAGCCACATTCCCAGCCCTATTTTGTGTTTTATGTAGAGACAGGGTCTCACTGAGTTGCTTAGCGCCTTACTGTTGCTGAGGCTGGCTTTGAACTAGTTAGTGATTCTCCTGTCTCAGCTTCCCTAAGTGCTGTGATTACAAGCATGCGCCACCCTGCCAGGCTGAAACAATGCTTGTTAATGCTCACTATTTATAAATTGCTGTAGTAGATACTCTAAGTCATGCAGTGTTTAAATCAAGTTGTTTATCATTTCAAGTGGTTTTATAATCTTGCAGGAAAAAAGAAAGGTATGTATGTGGGAAGAAATTAGTGTTCAGGCCATAAACAATAAATTAATTGTGTGGAGAGTTAAAATGTCTTCTTTCAAAACATTCTTCATTTCTATCATATACCTCCAATTTTACTACCAAGAGTTTTTTATGCCCTTATCTGTGTACCTTTATAGTTGACACTTCTCCTTCCATTCTTCCCATGTCTAATCCTTCCACATTTGTGAGCAGAATAATTTTCCAGAGTATTTTTATTGTAGAGTTTTACAGCCAAAAGACCTCTTAGCAATCTCATTTAGGAACTGCATTCTTTTTCATCTCTTACTCACTACAGCTCCTATTAAAATTTCACCAGTTCTTTAGCAGGCCATAAAGGAAGGGATACATGTGAGGAGTTGTTGAATTAATGAGAATCTCTAAATGGTTTCTGTGAGCCTTGGTGGGCACTGACTAGTACATATTAATTTAGTATGTATAGGATGTAGTAATTTAGTATGGAAAGTTGATAACAATTTTTTTTCCTTCATTGCTCTTATAATACTTTTGTTTCTTTGAAAAAGTAGATCATGGTTTTATTTTGCATTTCTCTAATTCTAGTAAAATACATTTAAAGTTAATAATTCGTGGATGATTTGACTATTGAAACTTAAGCTTAAGATGAGGTATGTTTCACATAATAAAAAACTATGATAGAGATTCATCCTTTTTTGTAACATATTGCTTCTGAGGTTAGAAATTCTTCATTCAATATATTGATAAATATTTATGTATTCTAACTTATTCATTTTGTGGGGAGAAGAAGAGGTGGTTAATTTTGATTTTAGGTGGTATATATGTAAACCCTATAAAGAATAAAATAATAATTTCTGTGTGATTCAAGGTAAGATTTTAAATATATACATTTAATTTTTCTTCTAAGAAGAAACCTACAATCCTTACAGGAAACTTTTATTTTAAACTTTTATTTTAAATTTTTAAAGAAACATAGTTTCCATATGCTAAATACCAGCCAGGTATTTTTATAGAATGTTCTGCAATTTCAATTTGATGTTTTTCTCATGAATTTGTATTTCAATTTAAAAAGAAATTATCTTAATTATTTTAAATATCATTCATATGTAATTGTATTTTAATTATATAATTTTTGCATTTAATTATAGAATATTTCCATTTAATATATTATCTCCTCAGTGTTGTCTTTACTCAGACTTATGTTTATTAATTTGCTATAATAAATATGTTTTTATAATATTTTTTAAACAGAATTTTTATAAACTCCAACTAGATTATTCCTTTACTAGTCTGGGTTCATGATGAGGCAGCTCACAACTGTAATGGCATATACTCAAGTTGACATTATGGGAGTTGCCAATCCCAAAATATTATCTTCTTAACAAAGAACTTATTTTCAGAAACCTTTATGTCTGTATAAGATACTCAGCTTTCAGAGAAAATGAAAGCTTAAGATGAGGTATGTTTCACATAATAAAAAACAGATAAAGGCAAAAGTTTTGATGTTTCACAGAACAATTGGATGAACTATAGGTCACAATAACCAAGATATATTTTATAAAGATCTAGAAGAAAGGAGCTCTAAATCTGCAAACATTAAGAAATTATAGCAAGAATAAAAGTTAACCACTGTGATTTGATCAGTGCACAACAATGTATGCATATGTTGAAATACACACTATGCCACATTCATATGTATATTAAATATGTTACTAAGAAACAAATAGAATGAGCTATCTTTAAATAAACATTTTAATAATATTTTAAATGTATCCATGTATTTATAATTATCAATCACCTCTCATAGTCACTGGTCCTTACTGTAGGAGGTAGGGTCAAGTCATAACAATATATTTGATCAGGATTAAGTAGACCTGTGTACTCTGAACAACGAGAGCACAGCCTTGGTCCAACTATGCTTATGGGGAGAAGGAGAGGGAAGCCTAAATAGAGGAGAACACACCTGAGGAAATCCTTGAACAGTAAATCTGTAAGATTATCTATCCAGCACGAAAAACATGATGACAGAAAGGGTTTATACTGAGTGCTGAAAGCATTTCAGATACAAGGTCATTGTGAGAATATTTTATTTGTCATGCAAGTGATCCTTGTGGTTGGAATGACCTGGTCTTGTTCCATTTGAAGTTGAAGTGAGTTCATGATCTACATTTTTGTAATTCTAAAAGAATTAGTTTTCTTATTAAAAGTAATAAAAATGTTAAATATCTTAAGTCAGGGAAAATGCACGAATTAGTAAAATGATTCTGATGAGCTTTCTAAAAGAAATGGAAGTAAAGGAATTAGCACCTGTGTGAAGCAATGGCCAAGAACTGGGTAGAGGAAATAGAGCTTCCATGGAAAATCTCTGAAGCAAAGTGAACAGAAAAGAGTGACTGAGTTAACGGGAAAATGATTATGTTTTCTAGTTTGAACAACTGACACTTTTAATCAACACTGAGAGTATGGTAGAATAGCATATATAAGGCATAATAAATACTGAGTTTTGTTCATTTTAAATAAAATATACACTTGTGTTACTCATGATTGAATTATGATATAATATATTAATCAACATGAAAAATACATCTGGAAGCTTCATAGTAACCCTTTTTAGAAAAATATATGTCAGTATATATGTTAGCCAGTTTTTTGTTGCCAAGACCAAAATATCTAACAAAAAAGTTTATTTGGGGTTCACCGTTTTAGAGGTTTAGTCCATGGTTGACTAACTCCATTGCTCTTGGCTCAAGATAAAGCAGAACATCATGGTGGAAGGGCAAGATGGAAGGAAGCTGCTCCACTCATGGAAGCAAAGAAATTAAAAGAGAAAGAAAGGAGCCAGGGACAAGATCCAATTCCCAAGGGCACACCCCCATTGATCTACCTTCTCCAGCCGTACTCCACTTGCCAGCATTTACCAACCAATAATCCATTAAAATTATTTATCCATCAGATGGATGAATTCATTGATTAGATTATATCCCTCATAATCTAATATTTTCATGTCTGAAAATTTCTTAATTGTCTAACACAGGAGTTTTTTTGGGGAAACCTTCACATCCAAAGCATAACCATATACTAAATTTTCTAATAAAAGATAAGTATTTGAGAAATGTGAAAGAGCAACATTTCTAGGAAAACTTCTAATCTTGAACTATTCATTCCTTTTACTCACCTGCCAGTCATGGGCAGCCACTGGAAGCAACGCAGTGACTCACACACTGTAGAACAGTACTCTGCAGCTCTACGTCTTTGTAGCATCTCTTTGTGCTCTCCCTCCAGTTCATGATTATAAATTCACAGTGGATACCTCTCAGCTCTTACATATCACCCTGCATGGTCCCAGGTCTGTATGTCCAATGTTCTACATTTTTGTTTTGTTTTGGTTAGGCTATTTTTTTTAAAAAATTGTAGAAAAATAACCCTAAATGGCTTAAACAATAGAGGACTACAAATCAAGAGGAAAGGACAGTTTGCAGATTGGTTGGATTTAGGAGTTTAAAAGTTACATTAGAGAATTACTTTCTTGCCATTTCTCATTCAGCCCTCCATGCTGAGGCTGGCTTCCTCTCATGGTCACTAAATAACTGCCAGCAACTGCCATGGGTCTTTACTTGATCTACTAAAAGAAAAAAATGAGTTTATTCTCTTGAAAAAGAGTGGGAAGATGCCAGATATTTGCAGCTCAACTTTATTTTGCTCTATTTCCATGACTGTAGGACAAGGTATTAGTGGGATTCTATCAGTCTAATAAAATACAAGAGATAATAAGCTTATAAGGAGAAGGGGTTTATCTTGGCTTACAATTTTGGAGATTCCAGTACATGATCAACTAACTCCATTGTTTCTGAGCCAGTGGCGAGGCAGCAAGTCTTGTGGGAGCAAACGGTGAAGCAAAACTGCTCATCTTGAATCTGTGAAGCAAAAAATGAAGAGAAAGGAGTAAAAGTCTCACAATAACCTTTGAGGAAACATTCCCCTGACTTAAGGACCTCCTACCAGACCCCACCTATCAGAGTTTCTGCCACCTCTGTTAAAGCATGAGGACCAAGCCTTGAAAACATAGATCTTTGAAGAACATTCCTGATCCAAAGCATAGCAGAGGATTCCTGGTCTTCTGATGGCATTGCTTCCCGGAAAAATAAAAGCTCTGCATTCCTGAAAGGGAGATGCTTTAAGTGGATTCTCACTTGCTAATAGTGACTGTTCCAAGAACTTTGAATGGAATTGAGATTGCCCTTTGGTCTTTGCTAAATTATGTGATAGAAAAATTATGAAACATTTTCTCTTTGACAGAATTTAGTTAGTTAATGTGAAACATATTTTCCCTTCCAGAGAAATATAGAGTTGCATTTGTAATATTTTTCAGACAACAGGAAAATTCATTCTCCCTAAACCTTCATTAAAACTTTACTTCAGGTTCCTTGGAAAAATACAGGTTATCTATCAATCAGTGAAACAATAAATTGTATCAAGAAATATGATTTTCTGATTAGAGTAGTCCTGAAGCCAGAAGTGAAAATAGCTTCTGAGAACAATATGAGCTGCGTCAGGTCAGGATGTGTCTGACCAATAGTTAGGGTACTGATAGGGGCAAGGAATTTAGATATTGAGGAAGCAAATAATAGACAACTCTAGCTTCATAAATTCAAAACAAAATTTTGTATGTATATTCTCCCACTATTAGTCATTCTCATTTCAGTTAATAGCAATATAACCCACCAAGTTATCAAATGCAAAAGAACAAAAACAAAAGTTAACTGAGACACTTTTTTCTTTGCATCACTACTAGCATAATCAAGCTAAAATATTATCCATATGAATATTTAAATTGTTTTATTTATTTGCAAACTTCATAAATAATGAAAGAAAGATACTTTCTTCAAGACAGTTGAACCATTGCCTAGTTGAAATAAAGATATTTCTCTATTGATACTGACTTTAATGAAGCAAACCACCTCTCCAACCAACAAACAAAAACAATTATTTTCCACAGCAATAATAAAGGTTATTTCTACATATTTGGCAATGAACTTTTATCAAGGTACAATATTTTACTGATACTAAATCAGTAAGATTATGTTTCAGTTGACTATTATTATTTAACAATGATGTTATAAAGATTGTTTATGCATCTGCATTTTATTAGGTATTCTTGTCTATCACTATTTTGATGTTAGGAAATTGAAAGTCTAGTGCTAGCTTTGTCAATAACAATTGTATTATTTGCAGAAATTTGATAAATTTTTCACTATGTTCATCTGTAAATGTTTACTTCACAGTGTTGTTATGAAACACTCAACAAATATCAATTATGTTCACAACTAAACAAACAATAAGATCATGTGAAAATGTTTTCAAATAAATAAAATATATGTATTATAATTGATGTCAAATTTCACTTAGTCCTCCATTTTTCCTTCTTTTTCTGAGCTTTCTAATCTAGATCGATCCACTGAATAATTTCTGTTAGACTATGACAAGTGTAGATCATTCTCTTTAAGAACTATTCCAGATGAGCCAAGCCGCAGGGGTGCAGGCTTGCAATCCCAAAAGCTCTCGAGGCTAAAGCAGGA
This sequence comes from Xerus rutilus, assembly GCA_028644305.1. Taxonomy (NCBI): domain Eukaryota; kingdom Metazoa; phylum Chordata; class Mammalia; order Rodentia; family Sciuridae; genus Xerus; species Xerus rutilus. The sequence goes on from CM053400.1 coordinate 108,704,836, forward strand.
GGATTGGGAGTTCAAAGCCAGCCTTAGCAAAAGCGAAGTGTTAAGCAACTCAGTGAGACCATGTCTCTAAATAAAATACAAAATAGGGCTGGGGATATGGCTCAGGGGTCTAGTCCCTGAGTTCAATCCCTGGTACCAAAAAAAAAAAAAAAAAAAAAACTCAGATGAAATGTGAAAAAGAGGAAGAATAAGAAAGCGACAGCTCTGTCTGTTCTTCACTTTGTCGGTCGTTTATTGCATTTTAGGACATTTATTTTAGCAGCCGCTTTACTTTGTATTTCCAAGAAATGCTTTTTTTACACTTTTGCTACTCCTGCTATATTTATGTTACTATTTTACCAGTGTTTCATTTTTTTTTGTGGTAAGAAAAGACAAGAGTGGGGCTGGGATTGTAGCTCAGCGGCAGAGCGCTTGCCTCGCATGCGTGAGGCCCTGGGTTCGATCCTCAGCACCACATACAAAGCAATAAAATAAAGACATTATGTCCATCTACAGCTAAAAAAATATTAAAAAAAAAAAAAAAAGAAAAGACAAGAGTGAAAAGGGACCACTGTTTATGGGCTGACCAACACTTGAAGCAACTGAAAATATTCCCAGTACTGCAATAAATACATAAATAATAACAAATTAAAATATTTTCTTGTTTAACAATTGAGTTGTTCTGGGATATTGGTATCAGTAGTATGAAGTTAAAATTCAGAAGCAGATCAAGAGAAATGTAATAATTAGTTAAACTGAATGTAGCCATATACCAGTGCTATTACCAGAATTTTAGCTGTCTTTTTTTTCCTTTCAAACAAAATGGTCTTTCTATAACTCTGTATTATGGGAAAAAAGGAAACTCTTTAGTGTTTCTTCCCATAAAGACACTAATCTTATAATACCAGAGATACACTCTTATGACGTCATTTAACTATAGATGCCTACTTATAGGCCCTGCCACTTAATACAGTCACATTAGGAACACAGTTCATTTCATAGCACATATTGGTAGACATTATTTATTCAGAGTTAGAGATGATTTGTAATAGAATGTTATGAATAATCTTGATTAGTCTTTTTAAGAACATATTTTCATTGTTTTTGATACATATTAAAATAATTACTAGTTCCTAAAATAAAAATGTTTATGATTAATAAACTGTTTTCATAAGTTTACCCTTTTATTCTCTCATCTACAATGTTTGCATTATGCAGGCTTTTACCATAATCACATTAGTAAAAGTAATGTGATATCAAATTTTGGTTTGACTTTGCATTTTTCTAATCACTCAAGAGGTTGATTATGTTTTCTAGGTACATTTTAGCTATTCATATATCTTCCATGAAGTTTCTCAACATCTTTTTAGATTTTAATTGGAGTGGAAATTATTTAAGGATTTTTAAAATTTATTTTTTTCTAAATACTATTGTCCTAAGACTTTTTTATATTTTAGATACAAATCCTAAGTCAGATACATGCATTGTGAATATTTTCCCCAAAATTTTGGCTTTTCTTATTTTTATTATTATTACAGTGTCATTTGATGAATAGAAGTTTTACATTTGATAAAGCTAATATAAAATTGTTTATGTAGCCGGGTGCGGTGGCTCAAGCCTGTAATCCCAGCATTTAGGGAGGCTGAGACAGGAGAATCGCAAGTTCAAAGCCAGCTTCAGCAATGGCAAGGTGCTAAGCAACTCAGTGAGACCCTGTCTCTACATAGAACACAAAATAGGGCTGCGGATGTGGCTCGGTGGTTGAGTACCCCTGAGTTCAAACCCCAGTACCCAAAAAAATAAAAAATAAAAAAAAATAAAATTGTTTATGTATATATATGCATATATTTTACATATAATATGTATGTATATATATTTATATTATATATTTATATGTATGCATTTTATTTCATGAGCCTTTACTCAAAGGTACTAACATTCTTCTATTTTTACTTTAGCTTCAACTTTAACATTTTCTTCCAGGGTCCAATTAGAGGAGAGGACACATACAGTATGTGCTATGACATGCAGAATGAGTTTACTTTTTAAAAGTGCCTACCCAGAGGCTCCAGGTTAATTAAGATATAATCAACATAGCATGTGGATCTTCAATTCTTATTTTACTCCTGTGTGCGTGTGTGTCCATATTTCTATTGGTTCAAAGATCCCTATTTCATTTCCCTTCTGAAGTGATTGTTCCCTAATTACCCATAATTCAGGGCAAAAATTAATTTTTTCTTCCTGTGTATAATTTATCATGTTAAGAATGTGTTATAAAAGGAATGATACACTATGTGTCCTTTTAATTGGCTTGCAGACTTTCTCCTGGTTAAATGTCTATAACAGAATGACTGGATCATATAGTTGGTAAAACGCCTGCTAAAATCTTTTAACTATTTATTTTTCAGTGGTTAATTTTTTTTTTTTTTAAATTGAGCATTGGCAGCTATTCATATATGCTGGATGCCAATCCTTTGTCAGATATAAACTTGGCAAATGTTTTCTTCCAATCTGTGCACTGTGGTTTCTTTCTCTTAGCAGTGCTTTTTAAGAAGAGTTTCTTATTTTGAGCAGCTCCAATTTATCATTGTTCTTTTGTATACTGAATTTTGAGGTTATATCTAAGAAATAACTATTTCAAACCAAAGTCACACATATTTTTCTCTGCAAGTTTTATAGTTCTAGGTATTGCTTTTATGTCTATAAAATAGTTTGAGTGATTGTTACACATGCAGTTTAATACTTGGATTGTATAAAAATATACAATATTTTCTAGCATTATTTGTGAAAAAGAATTCTCTCCTTTAATGGCTTGCATTTGAGACCAAGAAAATCAGCATGCATCTAGATTTACTTCTGGATTTTCTATTATTTTTCTTTCATCTATATTTTAAAAATTTTGAGCTAATACTACTCTGATTTGAATACTGCAGCTTCACAAAAAAATTTTGAAATCAGATATTATGTTATAACCTTGTGAAAAATCACTTGTGAATACTGGTATTTTTTTCTAGATTCCATCATATTCTTGCATAGGTAAGCAAATCATCTTCAAGGAAGAAAAAACCTTACTGCTTTCTAATATTAGTAACATCTTTTTTTTTTTCCTTATTGCCCTGATTAGAACCTCTTGTACACTGTGGAATAGAAGTGGTTAAAAAAAAAAAAAGAAAAGAAAAAAAAACTTCTGTTTTTTTGCTGGCCTTAGGGATTAAACATTCATTTGTTCACCATCAAGGATGTTAAGTATTTTAGCTGTGTGCGTTTATAAGACTCACTTTATAAAGCTGAGGACATTTTCTCTTGTTCTCACTTCCCTGAAAGTTTTTGTCATAACATTATTTTGTCAAGAAAGGATTCTTATTATTGTTGTGATTATTATTATTATTTTCCTGTATCCATCATTATGAGAAGAATTTTATTCCCATTTTCATTTAATTAACATTATACAATATATTAATAATTGTTTTGCATATAAACCATCCTAGAGTAAACCCCAATTAGTTATGTCCTTTTTATAAACAGTTAGATTTGCATTGCTAACAATTTGTTTAATATTTCTGCATCTATGCTCATGGGGAATATAGTTCTGAAGTTTTGTAGTTTTTGTGTAATTTTGTTATCAAAATTCCTTGAGGAATGAGTTTAAGGTGTATTTCATCCTCTTCCATTTTTTGAAAAGATGAGCATAGAATCAGTATTATTTTTTCCTTACATGTTGAATTGAATTCAGAAGTGAAGCCATCAAGCCTGAAAATTTTTGTACAAGTTTCACTACAATTTCCTCACTAGGTATTGGGCTTACAGATGACCTATTTTAGTTACCTTCTGTAGTTTGTATATTTCTATGCATTCCTGTATTTCCTCTAAGCTATCCAATTTTTGAGGAATGTCCTCATGCATTTTTAATGTCTATGGAAAACATAGAGGTGCCCCTCTCATCTTTGATGCTGCTGATGTTTGTCTTCTGTTTCTGTTACTGTCCAGTCTGGAGGTATACTGATTCCACTTATTGTCTCCAAGAATTAACTATTACTTGTCTTGATTTTCTCTGTTCTGGTTCTGTATTTATTTTTCTGTTTTGGTTTATATTATTTTCTCTCTTTTGTCTCCTTTGTTTTAATTTGCTTGTTTTATTTTTTTAAAGCTAATGTCATGAGTGAATATTTTTTCCTTTCTAATATAAACCTTATATATAATAAATTTCCTCTAAGTATTTCTTTAATGGTTCTGTTGAACCCTGATGTATTTTGTTTTTATTGTCTCTCAGCTAAAATTTTGTGTGTGTGTGTGTTGATTTTTTTTTAACCCATAGGTTATCAGAAGTGAGTTAGTAACATTCAAGTACTTGTACATTTTCAGGAGTGTTTCTTTTGTTGATTTCTAATATAATTCCATTTTGAAAATAATATAATTCACATGATTTGAATTATTTTGATTTTAAGTTTGTTATATGGCTGAGAGTATGATCTATCTCAATAAACATTCTGTATGCACTCAAAAATATTTTTTTATTCTGGCATTCTTTGATGCAACATTTTATAAAGGCATTTGGGTCAAATTGTTCAACAATGTGGTTTAAATCTTCAATATCTGTATTTACTTTGTGTCTAATTAGTCTACCATTTGTTGGAAAATACATATTAAAATTATAATTCTGATTGTCTACTTCTACCTTTAATTCATTTTGTTTCAATATTTTATATGCTTTTTATATTCTAGGTACATAATATTTTAAAATCGTTAACCTATTGAATGTACTATTTTTATTGGTTCTTTTCAGTTACACAGGACAATAGGATTCATTTTGACAAAGTTATAAAGGTGTGGAATATAATTTGTTCTAATTCAGTCCCCAGTATTTTCCCTTTCCTTTTAGCCTTCCCTCCTACCTCCCCCTGTTCCCTTCCCTCTACTCTACTCATCTTTCCTCTATTTATATATTTAGGGTTTTTTTTTTTTTAAGTTTCTTTTTGATGTTGTTGTTTCATTTTGTTTTGTGTGTGGGTGGGTTTTTTTTTTTTTTTAGATAGTGTCTTGTGAATGGACTTGGTGGTGAGATTCACTGTGGTATATTCATATATGTACATTGGAAGTTAAGTCAGATTCATTCCACTGTATTTCCCCATTTCATCTCACCTTTCTTCACTTCATTAACTTTATCTAATCCACTGATCATTCTTCTATTCTTTTCTTGTATCCTCCCTTCCTTGTTTTGAATTAGCTTCTGCATATCAGAGAAAATATTCAACCTTTGACATTTTCGGACCCCTTATTTCATGTAGCATGATAGTCTCCAGTTCCATCCATTTATTGGCAAACTTTAGGAAGCCACCTTTCTTTATGGCTGAGTAATGGTCCATTGTGTATATATATCACAGTTTCTTTATCCATTCATCTGTGAAGGGGCCCTAGGTTGTTTCCCTAGTGTGGCTACTGTGAATTGAGCTGCTATAAACATTGATGTGGCTGGGTCACTGTAGTATGCTGATTTTAAATTCTTTGAATATGTAAGGAGGAGTGTGATAACTGGGTCATATGGTGGTTCCATTCCTCGTTTTCTGAGGAATCTCCATACAGCTTTCCAGAGTGGTTACCCTAAAGTGCAAACCCACTGATAATGTGTGAGTTTACCCTTTTCCCCATATCCTTGCCAACATTTATTATTAGTTGCATTCTTGATAATTGTCATTCTGACTGTAGTGAGATAAAAATCTGTGTAGTTTTAATTTGCATTTCTCTAATTGCTAGAGATTTTGAACTTTTATTCATATATATTTTGACCATTTGTATTTCTTCCCTGTAAAATGTCTATTTATTTCTTTTGCCCATTTATTGTTTTTCTTTTTTTGATGTTAAATTTTTTGAGTTCTTTGTGCATCCTGGATATTAATGCCCTATCTGAGAAGCAAGTTGCAAGGATCTTCTCCCTTTTTGTTGGCTCTGTCTTCACGCTCTTATTTCCTTTGCTGTGAAGAAACTTTCTAACTTGAATGTAGTCTTATTCCTTGAGTTTAGATTTTATTGTCAGTTACACAGATCTGTAGCTTTTCTCAATCTAAAACTAAATTATTCCTCTCCTAGAGCAAAGCTTATCTGCATCCTCAACCCACCCACACTTCTGAGAATTGATTTTTCCACTTCTGTCTGTTGGAAACAGACACTATTCCTGCCTTGTTGTGGGTGACAGACACTGTTTTCTTTTATCCTCTAATATGATTTCTTTTTACACTGTGGTAGTTTTTCAGGGTTTTATCACTATATTCAAGGGGAGTGCTGTGACTCCCTCTGGGGTTCTCAATGTAGTAATGTGTATTCTAGCTTTTGTCATACACACCTATCACCTCGGTTTCCCCATATTTCCAGCTCTTCCTCCTCAACTCCAGGAGATTTCTACTTACTTATTGGGCTCTTCTCCTTGAGCCTGGAAACATCCTTGAGACTATAAAGTGGGCAGTCGGTGCTTACACACTTTGTTCTTATGTCCCCTGGATTAATGTAAGCTTTAACTGATTTTTAATTTACTACTTTTTTTGCTTTCCTGACCAGCTACACTAGCCAAAAACTTCAGTAAAATGTTGAAAAGTATTAGTGAGAATGCACAATAGTGCCATACTGAAGGAAATGAATTCCTTGTTTTACCCTGAAGTATGATGCTACCTATATGTTAGTGGACTTTTCTATTAAATTGAGGGAGTTCTCTCCTAGTCCTTGTTTACTAAGAATATTTTTTATTTCATGGACATTAAATTTCTAAGTATGGTTTTCTTCATTTATTAAGATGGTCTTATTTTTTATTTCTATTAATATAATAATATTGACTGGTTTCAAATGTCCTACCAAACTTGCACAGGAAAAAATAAGTACAAGTTATGATGTATTATACTTTGACTCAATATTCTAATATTATATTAGTAATATGCATCTACTTGTGTATTATTAATTTGGGGGCTCTAAAAGTTTCTTTAACTGTAATATATTTGTCTGGCTTTTGTATATTAGTTAGACAGGTCTCAAAATAATATAACGGTTCCTCTTTTCTTTTTCATAAAGATGAATGTACAAGGTTCAGATTTTTCTAGTGCTACCTTGCATTCAGGAAAGACATGTCTGATGAAAGATTTTTTTATTTTCCTTTTTGATCTTCTTCTTTAGGTTTATCTTTCCCCATGCCCTTGCCCACATGGAGACTGACTCCTGTCCTCCTGCTCCTTTATACTCAATACACCCCATGTAAGTGTTTGAGTATAGGGAGAGCATCATGATTGGTTTGGGTTAGCCTAAGTCACAGGGCATAGAACTGGCTCATGGAGTTGGGCATTTCTCCGTGACTATTTTCTGCATCTAAATGATAGTCAGGATCTCCTTTGTATCTGTAGTGAGTTTTGAACAAGAGAGAGTTCCATGTTCTTCCAGCAGTAGTGAATCTATAGTGGTTGGGATCTGTGATGGGAATATTTTTTTCATTTATTGGGAGTAGAAGGTTATTTTTGTTTTCTTGGCCCAATATGAACTTACTTGTACCTGCACACTAGTGTAATAATAATTGCTGTCCTTTTTCCAATGACATAAGGGTTTTGCTTCAATGGGAGACAGGGCAGAAAGACCCAAGTGAGGTTTCATAGCTTTTCCACAATAGTGCTCAATCCGTTTCTCCAGGCCTGAACCCCTGGCCAAATCTTATTTGGTATCTCCTCATCACCAATAATTCTTCTGTTAAATACAAGTCAATTCAGTATGGAAAAGTATGCAAGTTCTGGGAGCTCCACTGGTATACAGCTCTCAGAGGACCTACAGTTTTATATTAACCCACATGTGGTCTTTGGAAATTCATTAAACATTTAATTATATTCTTCTTGTTTCATAAGGCACTTAACTTTCTTTCTGTGTTCTGCCATCAGTAAACTACTATTTGCAGTTTATTTATTTTTGGATTTTGTGTTTGCCCTCAGTTTTCAGGCTAGATGATTACCCATGCATTCAAGTCTCTGACAGGTTTTGTGGAAAGTGATTATTCTGCTGGTTTTCTAACTGTTTTCATGGATGAATTGAGAGTAATGCTATTTCCAGATTTCAAAGTCCTTGAAATGTTCTTTGTGTGCCATGAAAAGCTTAACATGGTAATTGTCATTTTTTAATAAGTTTGCACAATTTATTATTATTATTCACTTTAAATTTATTTAAGTTATATTTATGATTTGTTTTTTTGATGTAAAGTTTGAGGAATTTATTTATCTCAATTGTCTGGACTGTATCAACATTATTTAAGAATCTTTACTGTACATGTAATTCTGTGCTACCATTTCACTTTTCTTTCAGTACTTTGAACACATTATTTTTTTATATCTGATTCCCACTTGTTTATTGTGAATGTCAGTTGTTATTCAAAGACTTGTTTTGGTATCTGAAATGTCTCTTTTTTTTGCTTTGCAACTTTTAATATTTTTTTTCTTATCTTTGTTTTCAGCAGTTTAACATTCAGGTGACTAGCTTACTTCTATTTGTTTTCTTTTTATCTTGTATTAGGTTCACAGAATGTCTTGGAATTATAGTGTTTTTCTGCAAATTTAGGATATTTTATATCATTATTAGCTCAAATGATTTTATCTGATCTGTTGTATTTCCACTCATCTTCTGAGATTGAAATTGCATTTAATAATATTTCTTTTGAAGATAGGGATATGTTCTGCAAAATGTATCAGTACAGATTTTCTCATTGTGAAAACATTATAGAATGTACTTATACAAACTTAGATGGCTGTGAGGTTACTAGACAATAAAATTATGGATCCACTCTTGTACATACAATTTATTTAAATGTTGTATAGGCACAGCTGTATATGTTACCAATTGATATTGTCCGTAAGTCTTTGCTCCTTTTCCTAAAAACATTTTTGTTTCTATTTTCATGTCAGGTCATTCTTATTAATCTGATTTATGTATCACTGACTTCCCTATTTGGTCTCAGTATGCAATTAGGGCAATAAAACTTGTATTTTTAAATTTCAGATAGTATATGTTTTGTTTTATACTTTTATACTTTTTACTTAGTTCTTTTGCATCATTTCCTTTTTCCTATTTATAGACATTGTTTACTATCTCTCTCCCTCTGTGTGTGTATGTGTGTGTGTGTGTGTGTGTGTGTGTGTAGGTTTAGAGAGAGTATTCATAATAGCCCTTTTAGAGTTATTAATCTGCTAATGTCAAGTATTCCATTGTCTCAGTATCCATTTTTATTGACCACTTTCTTCTTGGATGTACATAATATTTTTCTGCTTTTACATGTGCCTGGTTATTTTCTATTGCATGCTCAATCTTTTGCATGATTTGTTATAAAAAGTCTGAATTATCTTGTCTTCTTTTAAGAGACATTGAATTTTGTTCTAGACAGTTGGTTTACTAGCAGTTCAACATAATTTTGTTGAAGTTTGGTTTCAGAATTCCTTAGATACTGGGATAGCCTTTATTTTTAGTACAAGTTCTTATTCTTAAGAGTGGTCATCCTATTAATTTATTTGAGTAACTTAGATGTGTAGTGAGGTATTTTCACTCTGGCTGGCCTGAAACTCCAATTTTTATCATTGCATGTGACCTCCAGTATTTGTAATCCATTCTCAATCTAATAGCTGCTGCAGCTGTGCAGCCAATACAATTGGTTAAGAACTCTGAGGAATGTTCATACAAACTTTTTCTTTAACTCCCCCTGCTGTTTTTTCTTTTCTAGTAAGCTGCCTAGTGTGTCCAGGAATTTGAAAGTCCTACTTATGATTACCATCTCCTTAGTACAGCTAGATTATCATGTGCTCCTTGCATTTCACATTGAAGAAATTTATTCAAATTCTAAGTAATTTAGGCCGAGATCCAAAGATTATTTGGGCTTTGCCTTATGGATTTTTGTCCTCTAATAAAATCTAGCCCAATGCTTCTACTTTTTCAATGTCTGAAAGTCGTTGCTTTATATATTTTGTTAAATGATTTACAGCTGCAAGGATAATCTTGTATGGAATTCTTCATCTTTGTATACTTCACTGTAAGATTATATTATAGTTTATTAAACCAGTTCTCAATTGATGAACATTTGAATGGCATCTGATATTTATTGTTTAAAATAGTGTTAAAAGGACAATGATCACACATGTACTTATTTACTGATATTCTAGCATCTTTGATGCAAATTCCTAGAATTGGGAGACCTGAGCCAAAGACTAAATGCATATGAAGTTTTATAAAATACATCAAACTCCTTTGTCATTGTTATATAAACCATTTTGCATTCTCACTAGTAATATATTAAATATACCTTTTGAAAAGCCCATATACATTTCAAAAGTTAGAATGAAATGAAAATAGTTAAATGTATTCAGACTAAAAGGGAAATGACTTGATGAAATTATCTTTTGGATTTGTTGGAGGCACCAATATTTATTAGCAGTTATCACTGTGTTGAAATAAAGTATATTAAATCCATTGTTTTTAAATTGAATAAACAAACAATATAGCAATGGAATTCTTTCTTAAATCTTTACATAGAGATAACGAATTTCTAGTTAAAATATAATTCATAAATAAAACTTTTTATAACCTGGATATATCTACTCAACATTTTGAAGTGTATTTAAATAATAAAATAGTCATGAACAGCAAATTCTTCATGTAAAGATGAACCTGTTTAAGGAATATTTCATCCAAATATTACTTAACTGTTATATTCTATCATGGCAATCAGATTTTTGCCAGCTCCAAGAATTATTCTCTTGCATCTATTCATACTCCTCATAATTAGGAAGCAGCTGTTTCCAGCCTTCTCTGACAGCAGCTGTCAACTGCAGATGGTATATTAATGATCAGGAAAGTGACAGATTGTTTAAAACCAGTGACAGACTACCATAGTGAAAAGTCTTCATAGAGATTTAATACCTACACTTCACATCTAAACCTTATAATTGGTTTATTTCCATCACGAGTGGTATGTAGGGTGCTATCTTAGTCTATTTGGGTTGCTATAACAAAAATATCATAGAATAGGTCATTTATAAACAATAAAAAATCATTTCTCACAGTTTTGGAGAATGGAAAATTCAAGAGTAAAACACCAGCATGTTTCGGTTCTGGCGAGGACTGGTACACTCAGAGATGGTGTCTTTTCACTTAACCATATGCAGCAGGAGGTGCAAAGGATCTCTCTGGGGTCTGTTTCATAAAAGCACTAATCTTTATTAAGTAGAATATCACTCTAATGGCCTACTCACCTCTCTAAAGTCTTAGTTCCCAGAACCATCAATTTGGGGGTTTGTATTTCTAAGTATAGAGTTTGGGGGGGACATAAGCATCCAATCCATCAAAGTAAGAGTTTGCACATTTTTTTAGAATAAAATTATGAATTTTAAGTAGATGTATATGCTGTTATGTAGTATGATCTGTGGATATCCAGATCTAATATTAGTAATAAAATGACTTAAATCAGAATTGTTAATGAATAAATATGAGATTAATAAATAGATGCTTTCCTTTTATATTATAAAATTATTCTAAATTAGATAAAATACAACATAGAATTAGACTTCCACTGCACTCTAACTTTTAAGCAAAAGAGGAGGATCACCAGTGTTTCGACAAAGTTTATGATTTTTGTCTTTATGAATTATACATAAAGAGAAAAGAATCTGAATATATATATATAAGTACATATATATAAATATGAGAGAGAATCAAGATCTTGACAGTTATAAAAGTATAAGTTATGTATTTCAATCTCAAATAATATGTAATGATCTGTGAATTTAAATCTTTCTCAAGTTATATAGTAAAATTCTTTTCTCTGAGAAACTTCAGTGGTTTATTAAACAGAAGTTATAGAAGAAAAATTATAAAATAAAGTAGATATTAAAAGATCTAATTAGACATGATATTTAATCATATATGTTTAATTTAAATCCTTGAATGTAAGCTTTTTAATTCTATAAATTAATAATTCTGAAAAACAAATGGATTCTAAAAATCTTTTCAAAATAAATCGAAGCAGAAATACTTCAACAATATTCAATATGCTCAATAACTTTTGTTTATTTTAAAAATGTAAACAACTATGGAGGAATTTATGTAAAACATTTTTTAACTGGTTGAATATACAATAAAATATCTATAGATGAAGAACAGTAGGGGCATGTTAAAGTGGAAAGTGCTAAAAAGGACTGTAATACTAATTTGAAGGGAAAATAAAATTGACTACATCTTTATATTTGGTTTACTTTTATTTTCCTGTTTTGTTTAGTTGCATATTTTTGATGAAATCCCATAATTTTTAGAGTATAATGTTGTGGTGAAAAATCCTATAGTAACAACAAATACCTACTTAATTTCAATATTTTTTCATTGCAAAAATCAGTAGTAAAAATATCATTTGTAGAGGGTAGAGCATCACAATCCAGACATCTCCACATAAAACTACTGAGAAGAGAAGCTGAGAATCTTTTGAACTGTAACAGATAGAATTCTTTAACTTTTCATCAATTTTTTTGCTCTGTTTTTCTATTTTCCCATTTTTAAAATTTTCTGTTTTAATTGTGACCTTAGTGTTACATGAAAATTTATACATCTTTATATTTGTTTTTTTTTCCTAGCATTTTTGAAGCCCGTTATTTTTCATGAGTCAGTTTTTTAAGGACTAGGATGTTAATTAATATATTTTAGTTTTGTACTCTTTTATTTTTAATTTTTTTTTATATTTTTTTTTTCCTCAAAAGTTGCATTTTAATACATGTTATCAAATATAACAGAAAAAAACAAATTTTCAGAAGCTGTACACACTATTCACTGAAAACATTTGTTGAGGCAAATAGAAAAAAAATTGTTACAATCATAATTTTTCTAACTTTGCACAAAATTATAAGCAGATATACACTGTTCATTGAAAGTGCATATAAAGATGTTTAATATGAAGAATGTAATCTGCTTATTTTTAATTTTTAAAAATTTTTACTATATATATTTTTTCTCTTACCTCTTTCCCTTTATTCTTGTTCACTTTTTTATTCCACTAAAAGCCAATCTCTATTGTTCTTTCTTTCACACTTCATTTATTTATTTTTTACTTCTATCTTCTTTCTTCCTCCCTCATAATCATCACATTCTATACCACTTCTGTTCTCTTCCTGTCCTCCATTTGAAGTCAAGGTTAATCAGAAGGGACCGCAAAAGACATTTCATACTGCTTAAGGGAATTAGACATTAACAAGGTAAAGCAATCATAAATATTTATTACTCAAATAATCTATGTACTTTAAACATATCCTTCTCAATATCATATATTAAATAGACCACAATAAAATAATATTGAGTGACTTTAACACATCTCTCTCAACACTGGATAGATCCTCTAAACAAAAACTAAATAAAGATGCTATAGAACTAAAAAATACATTTAATAATTTAGACTAAACAGACATATAGAATATTTAATCCATCATTGACTGAATACATTTTGTTCTCAGCAGCATGCAGATCTTCCTCTAAAAAAGACCATATGTAGGCCACAAAGTAACACTTAGGAAATACAAAATAATAAAAATAATATATTACATCCTATCAGATCATAATAAGATATAATTAGAAATCTATAATAAAATAAAAAATAAAATCTACTCTAGCATATGGACACTAAATAATATACTATTGAATGACAAATAGAAAAAACTAGAGAGTAAATAAAAAATACTTAAAGGTAAATGAGAATAGATATACAATATATCAAAATCTCTGGGATATTTTGAAGAGGAAAGTTCATTGCATTGAGCTTACTTATTAAAATAATAGAAAGTCAACAAATAAATAAGCTAACATTACATCTCAAAACACTAGCAAAAGAAGAAAAAATCAACACCAAAAGCAGAAGGCAACAGGAAATAATTAAAATCAGAGCTGAAATCAATTAAATTGAAAGATAAGAAACAAAAAATTTTTTGCAAAACAAAATATTAGTTCTTTAAATAAATCAATAATATTGATAAATCCTTAGCTAAGTTAACAAAGATAAACAGAGAAAACTCAAATTCCTAAAATTTGTGATAAAAAGAAAATATCACAATGGACACTACTGAAATATAGATGATTATCAGAATCTATTTTGAAAATTTATACTCTAATAAAATAGAAAATCTGAAGAAATGACAAATTTCTAGAGACATATGGCCTACCCAAGTTAAATCAGGAAGACATAGAAAATTTAAACAGATCAATTGCAAGCAATGAAATTAAAGATGCCATCAAAAGCCTACCAACAAAGAATAACTCAGAATAAGATAAATAGCTGAGTTCTACCAGACTTTCGAAGAAGAATTAACAACAGTTCTCAAATTATTTCATGAAATAGAAAAGGAGGAATCTCTTCCAAACTCATTTTATAAAGCTAGTGTCACCACAACTCCAAAATGAGATAAAGACACATCAAGGAAAGAAAATTTCAGACCACTATCTCTGATTAACATAGACACAGAAATTCTTAATAAAATACTGGAAAATTACATAAAAAGCATAATAAAAATATAGTGCATTATAATCAAGTGTGGTCCATTCCAGGGATGCAAGTTTGGCTCAATATATAAAAATCAGTAAATATAATTCATCCCATCAATAGATTTAAGGACAAAATATATAAGTATCTCAATAGATACAGAAAAAGCATTTTACAAGCCAGGCATGGTGGTACATGCCTGTAATCCCAGCACTTTGGGAGGCTGAGACAGGAGAATTGTGAGTTCAAAGCCCACCTCAGCAATGGCGAGGCACTAAGCCACTCAGTGAGACCCTTAGTACATAAAACACAAAATAAGTCTGGGGATGTGGCTCAGTGGTCGAGGATCTCTAAGTTCAATCTTTAGTATCAAAAGAGACAAAAAAGAAAAAAATTGACAAAATATAGCATCCATTTATGTTCAAAACACTAGAAAAACTAGGAATAATAGAAACCTCAACACTGTAAAAGCTATATATACTAAACCCAAGGCCAAAATCATTGTAAATGTAGAAAACTTGAAAGAATTTCCTCTAAAACCTGGAACAAGATAGGGATATACTCTTCACCATGTCTAATCAACATAGTCCTTAAAAATATAGCCAGTGCAATTAGACAGAAGAAAGAAATTAAACAGATACAAATAGGAAAAGAAGACAACATGATTCTATATTTGGAAGACCCAAAAAGTCCACCAGAGAAGTTTTAGAACTCATAAATGAATTCAGCAAACTAGCAGAATATAAAATTAACACATATCAATCATGTTCCTGTACATCAGTGATGATTCAATTGAAAGACAAATTAGAATTATCCCAATCATAATAGCCTCAAAGAAAATAAAATATTTGGTAATATACCTAACAAAAGAGGTGAAAGATCTCTAAAGTGACAACTACAGAACACTGAAGAAAGAAATTGAAGAAAAAAAAAACTTAGAAGATGAAAATATCTCCCATACTCTTGGATAAGCAGAATTAATATTGTAAAAATAACTATACTACCAAATCACTATACAGATTTATTGCAATTCCTATTAAGATTCTGATGACATTTTTCATAAAAATAGAAAAGCATGCATGAAATTTATTTGGAAAAATAAGTGGCCCAGAATAGCCAAAGAATTATCAGCAAGAAAATTGAAGCAGGATAATCACAATACCAGACCCTAAATTATCCTACAGAGCTATTATAACAAAAACAGAATGGCATTGGCACCAAAACAGACACGAAGACCAATGTACAGAATAGAAGACACAGAGAAAAACCCACATAAATAGTTATCTCATACTAGAAAAAGGCACCATAATCATACATTGGAGAAAAGATAGCCTCTTTAATAAATGGTGCTGGGAAAACTGGAAATCTACACATAATAAAAAGAAATTAGACTCCTATCTCTCACCCTGCACAAAACTCAACTCCAAGTAAATTAAGGAGCTAGACAAATACTGGCAAATTACATACAAAATGTAATAAAAAGATAAAAATAAAAATGCTGCATCTACTAGAAGAAAAAGCAGGCTCAAATTTCAATCATTTTGGCTTAGGAACTGAATTCTTCAAGAAGACTTTGAAAGTGCAAGAAGTAAAATTAAGAATCAATAAATGAGATTGTATTAAACTACAGAACTTATTCAGAACAAGGAAACAATCAAGAACATGAAGAGAGAGGCTGAGGAGTGGGAAAAACCTTTTCCACCTGTACCTCAGATACAGTATTAATATCCAGGATATATAAAGAATTCAAAAAATACACAAAAAACCAAATAACCTAATCAATAAATTAGGTAAAGAAACTAAACAAGCACTTCACAGGAAAAAAATGCAAATGATCAACAAATATATGAAAAATTGTTCAACATCACTAGCAATTAGAGAAATGTAAATTAAATGTTGAGATTTCATCTCACTCCAGTGAGAAGGACAATTTAAGAATACAAATAACAATAAATGTTGGAGCCGGGCGCGGTGGCTCAAGCCTGTAATCCCAGCACTTAGGGAGGCTGAGACAGGAGAATTGCGGGTTCAAAGCCAGCCTCAGCAACGGCGAGGCGCTAAGCAACTCAGTGAGACCCTGTCTCTACATAAAACACAAAATAGGGCTGGGGATGTGGCTCAGTGGTCGAGTGCCCCTGAGTTCAATCCCCAGTACCAAAAAAAAAAAAAAAACAATAAATGTTGGCAAAGATGTGGGAAAAAGGGTACACTCATATGTTTCTGGGGGGACTGAAAATTGGTGCAAGCTTTCTGGTAAGCAGTATGAAGATTCCTCAGATGATTTGAAATGGAACCACCATTGGACCCAGTTATCTTACTCCTCAACATATAACCAGAGGACTTAAAATCAGTATACTATAGTGGCATGTCTACATCAGTGTTCATAGCAGCTCAATTCACACTAGCTAGGGTACTGACCTAACCTGGGTGCTCTTCAATAGATGAATGAATAAAGAAAATGTGGTTACATATATACAGTAGAATATTACTCAGTCATAAGGAAGGATGAAATTATGGCATTTGCTGGTAAATGGATGGAACTGGAGAATATGATGCTAAGTGAAATCGCCAATCCTAAAAAAATAAAGTCCAGATGTTCTCTTTGATATGTGAATGCTGACTCTCAATAGGCCTAGGGAGAAGAGGAGTGAAGGTTCACTGGACTGGAAAAGGGGAAATTAGGGGAATGGAGGGGAGATAGGAATGGGTAAGTTAGTAGAATGAATTGGACATGTTTCCTATTTTTATATATGAATATACAAGCAATATAACTCCACATTATGTACAACCACAGAATGGGAAGTTATACTCCATGTATGATATATCAAAGTATATTCTAAACCGGGCGCAGTGACACAAGCCTGTAATCTCAGCACTTAGGGAGGCTGAGACAGGAGAATCGCGAGTTCAAAGCCAGCCTCAGCAATGGTGAGGCTTGCTAAGCAACTCAGTGAGACCTTGTCTCTACATAAAACACAAAATAAGGCTGGTGATGTGGCTCAGTGGTCGAGTGTCCCTGATTTCAATCTCCAATACCCAAAAAAAAAAGTATATTCTACTGTCATGTATAACTAAAAAGAACAAATAAAAAATGTCAGTGATTCTTCTGATGTTATTTTTATTTTAAGCTTTTTTATTTAACACTATAAAGAAAATTCATCAAGAAAGTTCTGAGAATTTATATATACTTTTTACTAAGAGCTCCCAAATACATGCAACTTGCTACATTTGCTTTATTATTTTATCACATATAATTTATTTATCTTTCTATTTTTTCTATACTATTTGACAACAAGTTCCAATCTGTCATCTCTGTACATTACATACTTTGATGTATGTTTCATAGAATCTGAAACTTTATAATAAAAAATACAATTATCAAAATAAGGAAACTAACATTTATATCATATTTACAACTAGTTCATATAATTCACAGAAAGTTTTCCACTTCACAAATGAACAAATGCAGTCAAAGGCAAACTTATTTATTTTCCTGTTTTCCATTATTAGCATTTAAGTTTTCACTTTTATATAAAGGCATTCTAAACAGTTTTTTCATATAGCTATTTTACTAGGTGAAAAATTATTGGAATAATGTTTCTGCATGGTACCCTTGCAGTATATTACCAGTAAAGCTTAATGTTACCAATTCCAGTTGAATTGAAACTTTCATTACCCCACATGTGCTTTGTCCCTAGCTGACAGTATTTTTCTGACTTCCCCATAAGGGGCTAAGAAGGTTCCTCAAGCAACCTATTTTCCTACCTATATCCTGGATACATACAGAATGCAAGAAAGAAGATAGAGATCAATGTGTCACCTGTTTATCTAATTGAGTAAACTCAACTGGCGAACATGAGTTTGATTGTATAGTAACTTGTCTTCCTAATAAATGTGCTAGAATAGAAATACCTCATCATAGGCAAAGAGGGACAAACACATACCTTTGTGTACAAAACAGAAACCATAACAAATTTAATGGATGTTGTAATTGGGTCATAATCCATCATATTTTGAGACGCTTATCTCCATCATAGATTGAGAAGCTTTTGACAAAATCTTAGTGTTCTCTTTAGGTAAATCTGGTAATATTCATCAAAAGTTAAAAAATGTGTATATAATTTCATTGAGATAATTCATTTCAAGAATTATCCTTTAGAGATCTAATGCAAGTATGGGTAAAAAGGTATGGTAGATAGGTAGGCACCCAGATAGATAGGTAAATACACAGGGAACAAGGGATATTTATCACAGTACTGTTTTTGAGTGGAATTTTAAAATAAAATTTTTCAAAATAAAAGAGAGTGTTAACTAAACAATTATATGCAATAAGTATCTCTATACAATAAGTTATCTTTAAGTGATAAAAATTACAATACACACTTTTATATGACATTTTAAATGTTTATTTTGTATTATTAAATTGAGATTAAAATGGGCTACAATCAATACACTTCTAGATACCACCATACCTTATAGTATCATTCCATACATATATATATACACAAATAAAAAGACATAAGTACAGGTAAAAAAAATGCATATATATGCATTTAATATGTATCTGTACTTTTCAAGTCAATGAAAGAGAGAAGTTTTCCTGGGCAAGACATTATTTTTAATATTATAACTCATTTTTTATTTGGAGTTCCAATCGCTTCAGTGTGGGTGTGCATGTGTGTGTGTAATGGAGACGTAATTTTACAATGTCACAATATTGCATAAGAAAATAGGCCAGAGTTCCTGCTGACCTGGCATGAGTGTAAGAGAAGGCCCAAAACTACCTTCAGGGACCACTACAGGAACTCAGCCAAGAACAGACCCGAGGCTGCATTGGCAGTCACAGGGGAGACCACACCCAAGGTAAGGGCCACCTACAGACCCATGTGGGAGACCTGGCCTAAGTGAGGCCTGGGACCACCCCCAGTTGCTCACCAGAATTCCTGCCAACAGGTGGGAGCACAAGAGAGGGCCAAAAACCACTTTCAGGGACCACTTGGGAGCCCAGTCAAGTCCACTCCCATTGCCCTCTTGAGGTACTTCCGCTACTACTGCCACCAAATTTAGTGGCAGTAGTGTCCATCTGGGAACATCTGCTGGGGACAGGAAGTAAACTCCAAGATGAGATACAGGTAATCTGTAGTGACACTACAAGATTATATGATAGAAATCACAGTACCTCGGATCAGCATTACAAGAAAGGAATATACATAATCAACATGAAAAAACAAGGGAAGAAAGTGCCCCAAATAAACCTAGATACTACAGTAAAAGAATCCATTCATAGCACAGTTGATGAAATATCAGAGAAAGAATTCAGAGTATGTATAATTAAAATGATCTGTGAATTAAGAATGACTTAAGTGAGCAAATATAGGCAAAAATTGATCAATCCAACAAAGAATTATGAGAGCAAATAAAGGCAACCATTGATCACTTTAACATAGATAAGAGAGCAAATACAGGTAGCAAAAGATTACTTTAAGAAAGAACTAGAGATTGTGAAAAAAAATCAGAAATTATTGAAATGAAGGAAACAATAAACCAAATAAAAAACTGAATAGAAAGCATCACCAGCAGACTAGATCATCTGGAAGACAGAACCTTGGATAATGAAGACAAAATGTAAAATCTTGAAAATAAAGTTGAAGATGAACAGAACGTACAAGAATTATGGGACAGCATGAAAAGACCAAATCTAAGATTTATTGGGATAGAAGAAGGCACAGAATTTCAAACCAAAGGAATGTACAATCTCTTCAATGAAATAATATCAGAAAATTTCCCAAATATAAAAAATGAATTAGAAAATCAAATATAAGAGGCTTACAGGACACCAAATATATAAAAATACAACAGATCTACACCAAGGTACCTTATAATGAAAATGCCCAACATACAAAATTAGGATAGAACTTTAAAGGCTGCGAGAGAGAAGAATCAGATTACATATAAGGGGAGATCAATTCAGATCTCAGCAGATTTTTCAACCCAGACCCTAAAAGCCAGGAGATCATGGAAAAACATACGCCAAGCTCTGAAAGAAAATGGATGCCAACCAAGAATCTTATATCCAGCAAAATCGAGCTTCAGATTTGAGGATGAAATAAAAACCTTCCATGGTAAACAAAGGTTAAAAGAATTTACAGCAAGAAAGCCTGCATTAAGCAACATTCTTGGCAAAATATTCCATGAGGAGAAAATGACAACCAACAATGAATATGTACAAAGAAAGGAACTGCACTAAAAAAAATGAGGGGGGGGGCAATCAAAAGAGAAACTAAGTGAAGGTCAAAACATACAATAAACCAAAATGACTGGTATTACAAACCCATATTTCAATAATAATTCTGAATGTAAATGGCCTAAATACATCAATTAAAAGACATAGACTGACAGGCTGGATTTAAAAAAAAAAAGACCCAACAATATGCTTCCTTCAAAAGACTCATATCACAGGAAAAGACATCCACAGACTGAAAGTGAAAGGGTAGGAAAAAAACGAATCATGCACATAGACTGCATAAACAAGCAATCATATCAGATAAAGTGGACTTCAAACCAAAGATGGTGAAAAGAGATAAAGTCATTTCATACTTCTTAAGGGAATCATACATCAACAAGACATAACAATCATAAATATCTAAGCCCCAAACAATGGGGCTTCTAGGTATGTCAAACAAATCCTTCTCAACTACAAGAAGGAAATAGACCACAACACAACAATACTTGGTGACTTTTACACAGCTCTCTCACCACTAGATATATCCTTCAAACAAAAACTAAACAAAGAAACCAAGAACTCAATAAAACAATCAATAATTTAGACTTAACAGACATACATAGAGTGTTCCATCCATCAACAATTGAATATACTTTTTCTCAGCAGCACATGGATCGTTTTCCAAAATATATCATATGTTGTGTCACAAAGCCAGTCTTAGCAAATACAAAAAAATAGAGATACTACCCTGCATTCTATTTGATCACAATGGAATAAAATTAGAAATCAATGACAGATTAAAAATATAAATTACTCCAACACCTGAAAACTAAATAATACACTATTGAATGATGCACAGATAACAGAAGACATCAGGGAAGAGATAAAAAAAATTCTTAGAGTTTAATGAAAACTCTGATACAACATATCAAAATCTCTGGGACACCATGAAGGCAGTGCTAAGAGGAAAGTTCATTGCATTAAGCTCATTTATTAAAAGAAGAAAAAGTTAACAAATAAATGACTTGACTGTACAATTCAAAGCCCTAGAAAAAGAATTAAAAACCAACACCAAAAGAAGTAGAAGAGAGCAAATAATTAAAATCAAGGCTAAAATCAATAAAATTGAAACAAAAGAAACAATTAAAAAAATTGACAAAACAAAAAGGTGGTTCCTTGAAAAAATAAACAAAATTGACAAACCAATAGCCACCCTAATGAAAAGAAGGAGAAAAAGAAAAACCCAAATTACTAAAATTTGTAATGAAAATGGAAATATCATGACAGATATGACTGCAATACAGAGGATAATTAGAAACTATTTTGAAAATTTATATTCCAGTAAAATAGAAAACTCTGAAGACACTGACAAATTTCTAGAGGCATATGACCTCCCCAAACTGAACCAAGAGGTCATACACAACTTAAAAAGATCAATTTCAGGTAAGAAAATAGAAGATGCCATCAAGAGCCTGCCAACCAAGAAAAGTCCAGGACCAGATGAATTCTCAGCCTAGTTCTACAAGACCTTCAAAGAAGAATTAATACCAATACTCCTCAAAATATTTCATGAAATAGAAAAGAAGAGAACCCTTCCAAACTCATTCTATGAGATATCACCCAGATTCCAAAAGTGGACAGAGACACATCAAAGAAAGAAAATTTCAGATCAATATCCCTGATGAACATCGATGCAAAAATTCTCAATAAATTTTTGGCAAATCACATACAAAAACATGTCAAAAAATAGTGCACAATGATCAAGGGGTTTCATTCCAGGGATGCAAGGTTAGTTCAACATACAGAAATCAATTAACAAAATCCATCATATCAATAGAATTAAAGGTAAGAGGCATATAATTTTATCATTCAAAGTAGAGAAAGCATTTGACAAAATATAGCACCCTTTTATGTTCAAAACACTAGCAAAACTACGGATAGTAGAAACATACCTCAACTGTGTAAAAGCTATTTATGCTAAACCCAAGGCCAACATTATCCTAAATGCAGAAAAATTGAAAGCATTCCCTCTAAAAACAGAAATAAGACAAGGATGCCCTCTCTCACCACTGCTATTCAACATAGTCCTTGAAACACTAGCCAGCGCAATTAGACAGATTAAAGAAATTAAAGGGATATGAATAGGAAAAGCACTCAAATTATCATTATTTGCAGATAACATGATTCTATATTAGAGGATACAAAAAATTCTACCAGAAAAGTTTTAGAATTAATAAATGATTCAGCAAAGTAGCAGGATATAGAATCAACACCCATAAATCAATTGCATTTCTATACATCAGTGATAAATCCTCTGAAAGAGAAATTAAGAAAACTATCCCATTCATAATATCCTAAAAACAAACAAACAAACTTGGGAATCAATTTAACAAAAGAAATGAAAGACCTCTAAAATGCAAACTACAAGACACTTAAGAAAGAAATTGTAGAATACCTTAGAAGATGGAAAAATATCCCATGCTCCTGAATAGGCAGAATCAATATTGTCAAAATGGCCATACTACCCAAAGTGCTATATAGATTCAATGCAATTCCAATTAAAATACCAAAGTAATTCATTATAGAAATATAAAAGGCAATCATAAAATTTATTTGAAAGAATAAGAGACCCAGAATAGCTAAAGCAATCCTTAGCAAGAAGAGTGAAACAGGGGGCATCACAATACCAGACCTTAAGTTATACTGCAAAGCTATAGTAACAAAAACGGCATGGTACTGGCACCAAAATAGACATGTAAATCAATGGTATAGAGTAGAAGACACAGAGACAAACCCATTTAAATGCAGTTATCTTATACTAGACAAAGGTGCCAAACATGTACATTGGAGAAAAGATAGCCTCTTCAACAAATGTTACTGAGAAAACTGGAAATCCATATGCAGCAAAATGAAATTAAACCTCTATCTCTCACCAAGCACAAAATTCAACTCAAAGTGGACCAAGGACCTGGGAATCATACCAGAAACCCAACACCTAATAGAAGAAAAAATAGGCCCAAATCTTCATCATGTAGGATTAGGACATTACTTCCTCAACAAGCCTCCTATAGCACAAGAAGTAAAATCAAGAATCAATAAATGGGATGGATTCAAACTCAAAAGCTTTTTCTCAGTAAAGAAACAATCAGTGAAGTAAACAGAGAGCCATCATTCTGGGAACAAATCTTTGTCCCTGGCACATCTGATAGAGCACTAATCTCCAGGATGTATAAAGAAACCAAAAAACTTAACACCAAAAAAACAAACAACCCAATCAATAAATGAGACAAGGAGCTGAACAGAAACTCCTCAAAAGAAGATATACATGAGTTCAAAGCCAGCCTCAGCAACAGTGAGGTGCTAAGCAACTCAGTGAGATCCTGTCTCTACATAAAACACAAAATAGGGCTGGGGATGTGGCTCAGTGGTTGAGTGCCCCTGACTTCAATCTCCAGTACCAAGAAAAAAAAAAAAGAAGATATACAATCAAAAGACATATGAAACAATGTTCAACATCTCTAGCAGTTAGAGAAATGCAAATCAAAACTACTCTAAGATTTCATCTCATGCCATTCAGAATGGCAGTTATCAAGTATACAAACAATAATAATTGTTGATGAGGTTGTGAGTGAAAAGACACACTCATACATTGCTGGTGGGACTGCAAATTGGTGCAACCAATCTGGAAATAATTGTGGAGATTCCCTAGAAAACTTGGAATGGAACCACTATTTGACCCAGCTATCCCACTCCTTGGTCTATACCCAAAAGTCTTAAAAACAGCATACTACAGTGATGGAGCCACTTCAATGTTTATAGCAGCTCAATTCACAATATCTAAACTGTGGAACAAACCTAGATGCCCTTCAATAGATTAATGGATAAAGAAACTGTGATATATATGCACAATGGAATATTACTCAGCAATAAAAGAGAATAAAATTATGGCATAGGCAGGTAAATGGATGAAGTTGGAGAATATCATGCTAAGTGAAGTAAGCCAATCCCAAAAAACCAAATGCTGAATGTTCTTCCTGATAAATGGATGTTGATCCATAATATGGGAGAGGACACAGGAAAAATGGAGAAATTTTGGTCAGAGGGGTGGGAGGGGGGAGGGGGCATTAGGACAGTAAAGATGATAGAATATAATGGACATCATAGCCCTAGCTTTATGTATGACTGCATGCATGTATATTGTGATTCTACATCACATACAACCAGAGAAATAAAAATTTGCTCCATCTGTGTACAATGAATCAAAATGCATTCTGCTATCATGTATACCTAAGCAAAATAAATAAATAAATAAAAATTTTTAAAATTTTTTAAAAAAGAAAAAGTATACATTCCTGAAGACATAAGCATTGACAGATGTTTTTAAAGTGTGTAACTCTTGGAGAATGGAAATTTATTATTGTTTTATTGACTTCTTAGTGGGTTGAATCAATGTTCACAATACTTATTATAAGGTCAGAGCTGTGATTGATATGACACAGCTCATCAATTCCCAAGTTATTTCTCAAAGCCTGCTATGCACTTCAGGAACCATAACATGCTATTCCTTACCTTTGGGATTTCACATATGCTACTATTTATTCCTGTGAGAGTTTTTGTCTACTTTCTCAAAAAACTAAGTACCATTAATTATTTTTTTCTTTTAAATCTTAAAATGCACCTTACTAATTTTCTAATTTAATTTAGATTTTAGAGCAAAGATCCTGTTTTGTAAAAATGTATTTGTTGGTAGGAAATAATTTTTTGGAATATCTAGTGTACTCACTGGGCTATAAGCTCAGAGCTGACACAGATGTATCTGACATTTTTCTTAACTCCATATTTAATACCAAATTCTACCAAGCATATTGTATGTAGTAAATATGTATTTGTTGAGGGTAACAATAAAAAAGATAATTTTATGAACTTCATTTTTTAACTTATCTGAAGATTATTTTTTTGATACTCATGTCTGTTCATTTTGATCACTTCACTAATATCATTTTTTAAAATAATATAGGTGTTTCTAAAAATAACATACTATAAAAAAGTAAACTAAAATCATAAACTATAAAAAGGTAATCATATTTAGAATAGTCACATATTTTTCCACAGACTTTGAGAATAATTGTCAAAAGGAAAATTCAAATGTGTGGGTAGATGCAGTACTCTTTGAGAAAGTGAATCATGTTGCACGTCTGCCAACATAACCATATTTTTATATTACATTATGAAATAGTTGTATCACTTTGCACTTCTATATATCTAACCTTGCATGGAATATATAGACTGTTCTTAAATCTCTATCTGTGTGTAGGTAAAGAAACTAACTAATCCAAAGTATTATGTGAACTTGAGGTTTAATTTTGATTGAAGAATTTTTATAAAATATGCAGTATTCTTTCAGTTATTTGAATCAAAAAGTTATTTCCTAAGATAATCTTGAAATGTGGAAGAAAAACTTAAGCATAATTGCTCAAGTCATCCAAATCTTTAAATACTGATCATCTTAAGTGGGATGCTAATATAATCGTCTTCTGCAATTTTATATTTCTGGCTTCTACACTTAGAAATATACATCAAAATGAATAATATTTATCAGAAAGAAAATAAGTTTCACATAATCTTACTTGAATCAAGTCATAAACATATCACTTTAAGTTTATAGAGGGAGAATAAATTTTGTCATTTCAGATTTTTTTCAAGGTAGTCAACTTTATATATTTAGTGGGTTATGATTATGTTAAGATAAATATATAAATAACTTTGTATTCTTTAACATGTTTTATAATAAGGAGTATTAAAATTTTCCATAAAACTTATGACTACTTCTAATATTTGAAATTAATAGTCAGTTTAGCAAAATACTTTGTTTAATGCAAGTAATCCTGCCTGCACAATTACAAACAAGAAATGATCCACACATTTCTTACATTGCATAATAAAATACTTTGCCAACTCCTTGCCATTTAACTTTGGCTGAATTACAAAATCAAAATTTCATTAATTGATATACTAGCTTTAATGATCACATTTTGAAAATTTACACTTAGTTTTTCTGTACTAGACTTTACTTTTAATGTAAAATGATGTAATGCATAGATAATTACAAATGCTATTTAAGAAAGGTATGCATACGGAGTACACAGTCAGCACAAGGAAGAAAATAACAATGGTCAAAGAAAAAACAAATAAATAGGCACTCAGAAGTCATAGTGAAGATCAATGAATCTAAGAATTCATTGAATCTAATTGGTTTCTTAGAATCTAAGAATTGGTTTCTTAAAAAATATAAACCAAATTGACTTATCTTTATTTTGATGAAGAAAAAGAGAAAGAAAATTTAAACAAATAAAATTGTGAATGAAAGAAGAGACATTACAGTTCAGATGAGTGGAAGGCAAAGGATCATAAGTGTATAATGAGCAATTATATGCCAACAAATTGGATGACCTAGAAGAAATGAGTTCATTCCTAGAAACATGCATTCTACTAAGACTGAATGCTGAAGAAAAAGAAAATCTGAACAATGAAAAATGAGTAAGAAGATTGAATCAGTGATCAAACTTTTCACTCATCCCCTAAGAAAAGCATAGGACTTGATGGCTTCACTGCTAAATTTTACCAAAAAGTTTATGAATAATTAATCTCAATCGTTCTCAAAGTTTCAAGGGGAAAAAAGAGAGATGAGAACACTGTGTTACTCTATAAAGAAATCAAAGAAGCCGGGCGCGGTGGCTCAAGCCTGTAATCCCAGCACTTAGGGAGGCTGAGACAGGAGAATCGCGAGTTCAAAGCCAGCCTCAGCAACGGCGAGGCGCTAAGCAATTCAGTGAGACCCTGTCTCTACATAAAACACAAAATAGGGCTGGGGATGTGGCTCAGTGGTCGAGTACCTTTGAGTTCAATCCCCAGTACCAAAAAAAAAAAAAAAAAAAATCAAAGAAGATACAGAGGCAAAGAATGGTGTCTCGTGAAGCTGCCAGCTTTATCAATAGGTTATTTTACATCATCGGTATCATTAGTACATTATTGTTCATTGTATCATTAGGCAGGTTATAGAGTCAGCAATATTATGCAGCTTATTTTTCAGTTACATAATAAGATGCAATATGCAATGTTAGGGGCTTTGTGTAGCTTTCAAGAAAGTCCATTGTTCAAAGTTACTGTTATGTGAACAGGTTTAGGAGCAGCAGAACTTGGTGAAACATTGTGGTTGTCTAAAAGGAGAGTTTTTTTATTCCCAAGAGCTGAGTGTCTGAGATCAAGGTTGAGGCTAAGATTCCAGCATTGAGCCTCCTTATGGAGGGCATTACCACAGTAGCTAGGCATCCTGCACCTTTGCACAGAAACTTTCCCAGGCACCAAGCATGTCATAGCCATGAATTCATCAGAGATCTCAATCTCAAACATTGCACTCTGTCATCACTCTCCACAACCAGAGAATTGCTGCTCTGTACATTTCCAAAGTCAGAACCCTTCATTAATCAGTTACTCAGCTTTCCATGACTGCAACAAATACAATTATAGCAAATGAACTTAAAAGGAGGAAAGACTTACTTTGGTTCACATTTTTTGGAGGATTTAGTCCACATTCCTGTGGAACTATTGATTTTAATCCTTTGGTAGGGATTGGGCAACACATCTTGGTGGGAGTATGTGGCAGAGCCAACTGTGCACCTCATATCTGAAATGAAAGTACAGAACGTATATTTTAATAATTAATACTTGGTAGTGGTAATGAAGGACTATTTACTAGTTTATGTATTTGTTATAATATATTTCAATCATTATTTTAGGGTATTTTTTGATACAGGAGATTGAACTCAGAGGCACTCAAACACTGAACCACATCCCCAGCCCTATTTTGTATTTTGTTTAGAGACAGGGTCTCACTGAGTTGCTTAGCACCTTGCCATTGCGGAAGCTGGCTTTGAACTGCAATCCTCCTGTCTCAGCGTCCTGATCTACTGAGATTACAGGCATGCATCATTGCACCCAGCCTGTTCTGTACTTTTATGTAACTGGCTGTGTGCTAAGTTTATTTATACTAGCATTAGTACAAACACATGACTATTGCATGAGGTATAGTGTAAAACAACTACACTATCAGTAGGAAATAAGAATTTTCTAGCTCTGTTAAAATGTTCTGGGACCACTATTATATATATAGCTCATTATCAATCAAAGTGCTGTTGTGTGGAGCATTATGATATCCCCTTTAAAAAGTGGGTATGAAACTTGAATAGACTTTTATCAAAAGGAGAAAAATGGACAAAAATAAAATAAAAATGCTCATCATCCCTAATAATTATGGATATTCAAATTAAATTGCAATGAGATATCACATTAAACCTTTCAGAATGATTTATTAAAAAATGAATTATAGGGTTGGGGCTGTAGCTCAGTGGTAGAGCGCTTGCCTCATAGGCATGAAGCACTGGGTTTGATACTCAGCACCACACAAAAATAAACTGATAAAATAAAGACATCTTGTCCATCTACAAATACAAAACATTTAAAAATTTTTTTATTTTTTTTATTTTTATTTTTTTAAATATTTTTTTTAGTTGTGGATGGACACAATGTCTTTATTTTATTGCTTTGTATGTGGTGCTGAGGATCGAACCCAGGGCCTCACGCATGCGAGGCAAGCGCTCTACCGCTGAGCCACAGCCCCTAAAAATTTTTTTAAATAACAAGTATTGGCAAAGATGAACCAAAAACTTGTAAAGTATTGATAAAAATTTAAATTAGTACAATTAGTGTGGAAAATTGCCTCAAACCACTAGAAATAGAACTTCCAGATGATCCAGCAAAACACTTTTGAGTATTTATCCAAAAGATCTGACTCAGTATGTTGAATAGATGTCTGCAATTTTGTGTTCCTTGCAGCACTATTCACAATAACCAAGTCATGGGATCCACTGGAGTCCATCAGTGGATGGATGGAATGGATAGAAAATGTGGTGCATGTGCACATGGCATACTGCACAGCTTCCTAAAGGAAGTACCTTTTGTCATTTACCAACATGAGAGGATCTAGAGAGCACTATGCTAAGTGAAATAAATCAGGTACATAAAGACAAATACCATGTTCTTATGTATATGTGGGTTCCAAAACAATTGAATGCAAAGAAGTACAGCATGGAATGTTGGTCATCAGGGGCTGGGAGTGAATGGAGCAACGATAGTGAAAGGATGAAAAGCCTCAAGAAGATAGGAGGGATACATTTATACCTATGAGATATATCATACCATATGGTAAATAAGAGTAAATTACAATAATGTATTGTACATTTCAAAATTGCTTAGAGAATAAAGTTTAAATGTGCCACCACAAAAAATATAGTATTTGATGTGATGAATATATTAATTCCCTTGATTAAATTATTCCACAATATAATGAATTATAACATAATTTTGCATCCCTTAAGTATACATATATATACAACTATAAATTTTATTTATAATTAAACATTTTTAAAAAGTCACATATGATTTACATATGCACAATTTTTCCTTTAAAATGTCAATTATACAATAAGCTGTAAAAAATGAAATTCTTTAAATATTTCTCATAGTTTGATGATAAAAAATATAAATTTTAATTTACCTTGTTATTCTTTATAGTATATGCCAAATATTTTGTCCACTTCTCTTAATAAGGGAAATAAATACACTCACCTTTTTTTAACTTTTAATCCAGTGATGGCTAATGTTGCTTCATTAGTCTGTTCTGTGTTGCTATTACAGAGTTTGGGGGTTTGGGTACTTAATGAAAAGAGATTTATTTTTGGTTATGGTTCTGGAGACTGAAAAATCCATAGGAGGGTAGTCCATCTGGTAAGGGCCTACTACTACATCAGAACAATGTGGATAGAGTCATACAGCTGAAGCATGTGTTAAAAAAGCAGGTGGCACAGCTTGAAGAAACCAAGTGTAGAGTGGACTAACTTCAAAACAATTCACTGTCAAGGTAAATAATTCAGTTCCAGGAGACCAGGCTCAGTCCTTTAAAAATATCAACTCTTTCAAGAACCAACTTATTTTACTAGACCAATATTAATCCCTTCTAAACTGGTGCTTCTTAAGCACTGCCCACTAGGCTTCATCTCTTTTAAAAGATCTGCCACCTTTCAGTACCACACACTGAACCCCAGATTTTCAGCACATGAATCATTAGGTGTCAAACTGTTTCCAAACCACAAGATTTAAAAAGTGCTTATTTAAGAAGCATCTCCAAATAATTTTTAAAATATTTTTTCCATTCTCACAAAAATGTCAATGAGAAGAGTATGTAGCCAAAATGATATATTATGTAATACCTGAGGCCATATAGTTAGTAAGAGTTAGAGTCAGTTTATGAATCTAAGCATATACTCCTAACCTTCCTATGACTTTCATGCTAGTCAAGTTCTCTGACATTTCAAGTCTTATTTGTTATTCACATAATGTTTATGATAAATATTCAAATTCTTATTTTACAAATGTTATGTTAGATATTGTAAAACGTTATGTAATTTGCTAAGCATAGGATTATTTGAAAACTGAACTGCATTGAAATTTAAACTCCAGTCTTTTGAGTCCAAAGCCTAAAATTTCAATTTGAATGGAAGATTGATAAAAATTTCTTATTGCTCATCCTGTGTTGTATATTACCTTTAATAAGTGTAACAGATCTAGATGGAACTTCATTTATCTTTGAAAATATAGGAGTTATATTGCTTATGAAGCCTAAATCCAAGTTGATAGTACAATAAGAATTTCTGGTAAAAATCTCTTGATAAGTTATATTGCTTATCAAGCCTAAATCCAAATTGATAATACAATAAGAATTTCTGGTAAAAATCTCTATGTTAAAAATATTCCAAATGTGGTATACAAAATTAAAGTACAAATGTACAAACTCCCAATGATAAATTGGAATAAAAAATTTGAAGCAGACATTTAGATGTAAAAGTGACTGACTTATAAAAGCTTGAAATGTATTTAAGAGCATATGAGTAAAAATTGCATTTTTATTCCCACATATGATATCACCTACATTCTAATTAGGTATGTATGACAGCAGAATGCATTTTGATTCATTGCATACAAATGCAGCACAAGTTTTCATTTCTATGGTTGTACCTTTTGTAATGTTGCACCATATGTGCTGTCATACATTTACCTAGGCTAATATCATCCATCTCATTCCATCATCATTCCTCCTCCAATGCTTCCTCCCTTCCCCTTCCTCCCCTAGCCCAATTCAAATTTCCCCATTCTTCACATGTCCCTCCTCCAATTTTGGACCAGCATCCATTTATCAGAGAGAACATCTGGCTTTTGGTTTTGGAGGATTGGTTTAGTTTGCTTAGTATGATATTCTCCAACTTCATCTATTTACCTGAAAATGCCATAATTTTATTTTATTTTAATGGTGAGTAACATTTCATTGTGTATGTATAGCACAATTTCTTTACCCATTTATCTATTGAAGGGCATCTAGGTTGCTTCCACAGTTTAGCAATTGTGAATTAGGCTGCTATAAACGTTGAAGTGGCTCTGTTACTGTAGTATGATGTTTTTAAGTCTTCAGAGTATAGACCAAAAAGTGAGATAGCTGGATCAAATCTTAGTTCCATTCCAAGCTTTCTAAGGAATCTCCATACTGCTTTCCAGATTGGTTGCACCAATTTACAGTCTTTCCAGCAATGTATGAGTGTGTCTTTTCTCCTACATCCTCACCAACATTTATTATTGCTTATATTCTTGATAACTGCCATTCTGACTGGAGTGAGATGAAATATTAGAGTAGTTTTTATTTGCATTTCTCTAATTACAAGATATGTTGAATATTTTTCATATCTTTTTGATCGATTGTGTATCTTCTTCTGAGAAATATCTTTATATATCCTGGAGATCAGTGCTCTATCTGACAAGCATGTAGAAAAAATTTACTCCCCAAATGTAGGCTTGTCTCTTCACCTCATTGATTGTTTCTTTTACTGAGAAGAAGATTTTTAGTTTGAATCCATCCCATTTATTTATTCTTGATTTTATCTCTTGCACTTCAGGAGTATTGTTAAAGAAGTCAGGGCCTAATTCAACATGATGAAGATTTGGGCTTACTTTTTCTTCTATTAGGTGTAGGGTCTCTGGTCTAATTCCTAGGTCCTTGATCCACTTTGAGTTGAGTTTTGTGCATGGTGAGATAAAGAGGTTTAGTTTCATTTTGCTGCATATATTTCCAGTTTTCCCAGCACCATTTGTTGAAAAGGCTATCTTTTCTCTAATGTATGTTTTTGGCACCTTTGTCTAGTGTGAGATAACTGTATTTATGTGGGTTTGTCTCTGTGTCTTCTATTCTGTACCATTGGTTTACATGTTTATTTTGGTGACTATACTATGCCATTTTTGTTACTATTGCTTTGTAGTATAGTTTAAGTTCTGGTATTGTGATGCCTCCTGCTTCACTCTTCTTGCTAAGGATTGCTTTGGCTATCCTGGATCTCTTATTTTTCCAAATGGATTTCATAATTGCTTTCTCTATTTCTATAAGGAATAATGTTATTATTTTAATTGGAATAACATTGAATCTGTATAGTGCTTTGAGTAGTATGACAATTTCATCAATATTGATTCTGTCTTCCCAAGAGCATGGGAGATTTTTCCATCTCCTAAGGTCTCCTTCAACCTTTTTCTTTAGTTTTCTGTAGTTTTCATTGTAGAGCTCTTTCATCTTTCTTGTTAGATTGATTTCCAAGTATTTTATTTTATTTTTTTGAGGCTATTGTGAATGGAGTAGTTTTCCTAATTTCTCTTTCAGAGGATTCCTCACTGATATATAGAAATGCTTGTGATTTATGGATATTGATTTTACATTCTGTTGCCTCTACAACAGCATGGGGTCTGTTAGTACACCTAGTTTAGATACCTCTGCTGCAACCAAGCCCACAGGGACCTTGGTGATGGTTTTCCAGGTCCTATTTATTGTCCCTAGATGGAAGCCACCATGCCCCTAGTTGGTGGTGGAAGTAGCATCAAGTCTGTAGCTACCTTGATGTTGGACTTCTAAGCCCCAGTCAGTGTCCCAAGATATAAGTGCCCCAGTTAAAGATGGCAGAGGCAGCAACATAGGTAACCCAAGATGGCAATGGAGGTGTCCAAAGATGGAGGCAACTGCTTTCAGTGATGAGACTGAAAGGATAGGCTGTACCATAGCATTGGGTATCCTACTTGATGATTTTGCAGTGTGGTGTGCAGTATTGCCATGAATAGCTACTTCCTGACCCTGTCTGATGTTCCACTGTGGAGAATGTTGCATGGGGAGGGCTAAGGCAGCAACTGCAATGCTCCACAATGGAGGCAGTTTGAGTAGAGCTACACGTTGATAAATAGAGAACCTCAGCATGGTGCTCCTCTCTGGGGGGTTGGGCCACAGGGCTCCTCTCCTGGGCAACGGGCCATGGGGCATGGGTTGGGCATCTCAAGGTAGGCAGGCCATGGGTTGTAGGCATAACCTACATTTTGAGTGACTTTTTTGCATTTGTAAAATTAATTTGAATTCAAAATTAACTCAAGCAATTGGAAATCCATCAACAAAGCAATAACATCTCAACCTAATCCTTACATTCTTTTTTTTTTAAAAAAAGAAAAACCTAAACCAAAAATAAATCATATATTTGTATATAATAGGTAAAATGCCATAGCATGTAGGAGATAACAAGGAGACAGTCTTCAGAACCTTGTATTTAGTGAATAGACCTTAATCAGGACATGAAAAATACTAAGGACAAGAGGAAAGTATTGAAAAAATTTGACCATATAAAATATTAAAAATTTTGCTTTTGAAACTTGCTTTTTAAGAGAATCTAAATTCATAATAAATTATGAAAGAAAGTATTTGCAAGTCATATACCTAGCAAGGATAACCATCTAGAATACATAAATAATTATCACAAAGTTAAGAAAATAAATGATCCAATTACAAAATATTTAAAACCCATGAAGAGATGTTTAGCAAAAAGAATATACACATGGAAAATAGGCACATAAAAATATGTTCAAAATCATGAGCCATAAGGAAACATATAGTATCACCACAATGATTTGCCAATACACACCTGCTAGAATAGCTAAAATGAAAAAAATAATGCCAATGTTTAAAAATACCCAGGAGAAGAAATTTATGATTTTTTATACACTAAGAGTAATGTAAAATGGTAAAGCCAGTCTGGAACATACAATCTCACAATGACACTTTGGTGTGTTATCCTAGATACATGAAAAATTTTGTCAAAAAAATTCTTTGCATGATTTCTCATATCAGCTTTATTTATAAAAGCCCAAAGTGCAGATACCCTAAATTTTTCTATAGTGCTATAATACATTCATACCATGGAATACTTCTTATCAATAACAAGGATAAAACTATAATATATATAAATTTATATGGATCTCAAGGGCATTGAGTGAAAAATTGTGGAAATGAAGAACAGATAGTAGTTGTCAGTGGTTTGGAATTTGGGTGGAGGAAAGACCTGTGTGTGGCTGTCAATGGGTGACAGAAAGGAGATATTTCTGGAGGTGGAATAATTCTCTTACTCCATTGGTGGTTATATACATTTATACAAATGATAAAATCACATGGAACTTGACACTTGTACCGATTTTACAGTTCTTATGCTGATATAATTATGGATGGTGTAATCATATTAGAAAACTGGGTAAAGGGTACATGAGATCTCTCTGTACTAATTTTGCAGATTTCTATGAATTAATAATTATATTAAAATAAAAATTAATTAAACAATGCAAAGAAATATTTTAAATTTTCAGTCTAAGATTTTGGCTGTTTTTATAGCCATTTCTTTTCACATTGTTTAAGTTTCATTATCTTTTAAATTATTCTGGCTGCAATTTGTATTTCTCATTGTCATTTGTTTACCATAGTATTATAAAACCTGAGCATTGAGCTTTTTATGTATTATTGCTTATAAAATATGATATTTGTGTTACTCTGAATTCTGAAGGAAGATCAGATTTGATCACAGATCTTTCAGGTCAACCCTCAGATGTCCTGGGTCTTCCTCTTTGAACACCTTTAGATACACACCTGCTCCTTTACCAAGCAAAGCCATAACCTGTTTCTGTACTCCTGTTTCAGGAAGGTGTTTGTCAATCTGCCTAGAAGACCTACTGACCCTTTAGCCAGGGTTCTTAAATGTCTGGCATTTACAACGGCTGGCCTTTACCTTATTCAACACAACAAGGTCACATAGCAAAAGTTATAATGCACAAAATGTACCAGTTGACTGGAGAACCATCTGCTCTCTATTTTCTTCCAAATAGGGCACAGAATCTGTTCTTTGTTTTTGAGATTTTTTCTTTCCTTCTGGGATTGTTATAGCTTTGTGAATCAACCTCATCATCTTGAAATAATGCCACCTACATTTATCATAGTGATTCCCACCTTATTTCATATCGATTTTCAAGTAGTGGGATAATTCAGTAACATCATGTTCCTTTCTAAGCTTTTTCTGTGCTACAAATTCTTCCTTCACAGCAGTGTTTTGATTAAAGTGTAGGAGGGAATGCTCTTACAATTACACTTGCAGTTCTCAGGTACCTTAAAAATGAAATGTCTCTTAAACTATTCATATTGTGCTTTTCAAATTTCAGCTTGTAGAATTTATAATCTGGCCTTCTCTATAATTAACTGCCACATAACTCTCTGAAGCCAAGGGTTAAAATGCCTCATTAAAAGGCATTCACATCACTAGTCTCATTTTATTAATGGGAACTTGCAATTTTGCAACTGCCTTGTATGTAAAAAATGTACTGCTAATAAGAAAACAGTTCAAAGACTATTCCATGGGTGGTTTATTTCTGGTTGTGTAAATGTGCACAATTTCATAATTCTAATTCTAGGCTGACATAATTGAAATGTCATATGTGATAGTTTGTACACATGTTGAAATTAAATTTTATTTTTTCTCCTATATAAAAAGAGAAATTTCTCTTTATACATATATATCTATATCCATATCTATCTATATATATATATGTATAAATATGTATATTCTTATAAAACAAGATTTACATTAGCCTTGGAGGAAGTCCTGGAATAGGACTTAACATGATCTATTTCAGGTAGTGATTATATTTCAACCTTCCCTGATTACTTAGACAACAAGAAAGAACTATTTAATCAGTGTCTGGAAGAGATGCATATTGATATGTTTTGGACAATTCTCAGTAAAAAAAATAAAAAATAAAAAGCTTACTCAACTTTCTCACTCCTCCATACCCTGTTTCACCGTCAGTCTGCTCTAAAAAGCACTTGGTAACACTCCCTTGTTCAAGGGAGAGAATCTGCTGATTGTTTCTCAGACTGTAGACTCCTATGTTTTCGGTGCAGAGAGAATAGAGACATGGGGAATTGAAGAGATAAAACCTATTTAAATATTCTCAACTTTCTTACCACTCCTGGGTGTCAGGATGTAAAATATTTTTAATCTCTAAATATCAGATAGAAAATGTAATGAAATTTATAGAGAACTTCATTTTACAGAACCATAGTCTTATTTTGGAGAACCTTAAAATATTGAAGTAGTCACTGTATGCAGTGCATAACTGATATAACATTTGTGTATTCTTCAAAATTCTCACATTTTTTATCTAAAGATTAAATCATCTCAAACAAGCCCAGGATGAAACATCCTGTCTAAATTTCTGTAATGTTGTTCTATAATAGCTAAAGGATAAAAATAATAAAAGTATTTCCCTCACTTGTATGTCAGAGAACACTTAAAGTGCTTAGCAGTATGCCCTTCATAGAACTAAGAAAGGATCAACTCTATATTTAGAGGGTAGTAATTTTCAATGTAGAGTAAATTGCTGGATATATTTATTCTTTCTCTAAAACAGCACTCCAGGTTTCTATGACAGCAAATATGCTATAGTTACTGAGCAAAAGCCCCTACTGAGCTAGCATCAGCCCCTGATGAGCAATTCCAATGTTAAATTTAGTTAAGCCAACAAATCACAAATAAATCGATTTGCTCAAAAGTATTTTATGGACTATAATGTATATTGTTTAGTTTTGTCAGACAATAAACCTTTGTGAACTTCATAAAAATATATCATTTGGAAGAAAGTCTGCATATATAATAAAATATGTTATATATTTTTTCACATTTAAGATAATTCTGCACTACATTATGTAATGGTATAATTTAGTCAATTAATTGGTTTCCATCTAAGGTAAGTCTATCCTTCTATTCCAAATTTCCCAGTACAGAGGTAGTCAGCTAGGTGACATTGGTAAAGAAACTACACTTGTGCATATTTCAATCAACACTTGATGCTTTGCTAAACCACAAACTGAATGTCAAAGATATGTATTCATCAGTAAAATCAGTGGTTTATTTATGATGAAAAAGGGTGTTACAAATAAGCTTGCATTACTGAGATAAATGATGAGAATTCAAGGCATTTGAATTGTGGTACTGAATTTTTTTCTTCTGCACGAACAAGGATAACAATCCAGCAGATAAAATAGGTAAAGACATGAAACTATTCATTTGCTGCAGAAATTTACAGCACAAAAAGTCAACCTTAATGTATGCAAATTTTGTTTTTGAAAATAGTCACTTAAAATGTTGAGGAATCCCAAGATGGAATGCATAATGTCACAAAAGAATCTAACTGTATTACAAGTGTGTGAAACAATCTCACTAGTGATAGAAGAAAAGATGCTTACTTAAGTTACTTTGAAAATGAGTGTAGTTCATAAAACTTCAGGCAAGAGAAACTATCCATGACAATTGCACTATAGCCCATATAGTTATTTTCCCATTAACTATTATATTACCA
Source organism: Xerus rutilus (assembly GCA_028644305.1). Lineage (NCBI taxonomy): Eukaryota > Metazoa > Chordata > Mammalia > Rodentia > Sciuridae > Xerus > Xerus rutilus. Next base: position 108,743,409 of record CM053400.1, read on the forward strand.
CTTTCCCAGGGAAGGAGGTAGGCTGGAATTAATTACCTTTGCAGTATAAGATTAGATATGTCAGCATGAATTCATGCATACCCTAATGTAAGATATTAGAATGTGTATAGGCAACTGGATATGCACAAATTATAAGTACACCATATTTCTTTGCTCTGTCAGCTGGTGAGCGGCAACCAGAAGCAACAGTACATCAGTAAATGAGCACCCCTATTACACAGATCTTGGATTTTAATATCATTCACCCATCAGAGAAACATGTGATGTTTAAAGAAATGGCTGATTCAAGAGCTGTAACAGGAAATAAACAAGATAAACCTGGGGTACTTTTAGCACCACAAAGTAAGGAAGTGCTAAAATTAAAAATCAAAAATAATGTGTCATGTCAAAGAAACACAAGTGAAACATAAACCAAGTGAAAGAGCTCCAAAAGGCTAAGATAGAAAACTTCAAATAATACCAAGCATAATATAAATACTTACAAGTCCAATCTGGTATAAACATTTGAGTAAACAAATAAATAGGGGAGAAGTGTCCAATTTTGTAAGCAGAAGGATTCCAAGTAACTTATTCCATCACTACAGGGGAGGTTTATAATTTTCCACTCATTAAGTGTGGACTGTTCATAGTCACTTCTTTTTTAAGTATAGTATAGAAGGGGAAAATAGGAGTCATTTTGCAGTGGCAAAGAATGACAAACACTATCCTAACCAAGTGAAAAAGATTAACATCAACCTTGATAAGTCACATTGATAGCATGTCTTCCCTCAACAAATTGTGAGAAAAACAGCACTTGACCTCTGTGTTCTTTATTCCAAAAAAATATAACTTCAGTTTAATTATGAGAAAAACATTGAAAAAATCTCAGCTGAAGGTCATTCTACAAAATACCTGACCAGTGCTCCTTAAATTTGTCAAGCTCAACAAAAATAAAGCCTGGTGAAGCACATACTGCCATAAGAAATGACACACCAAACACTTTTTCCATTAAAGGCTCATTCAGTTGGATATTCGTATTGACTACTGATTTAGAACATGAATAGTGTATTATCTTTGTCTATAGAATACTTTCATCTTGGTATGATAATGGCATATGGTACCATTCACCCTATGAGAGTTTAATCACTTAATATTATTAAATATTTTAATATTATGTTTGAATCACAATCTCCAATTAACTATTAATTGCTAGAAACATTAAGAAATATTTGTCTATTAATATGAGCACTTAACATTTTATGTGATTGTTGGAAAACAATTTTATGGGCAAATTAGGAAGGACACAAGCCTAATTAGTAGCATATTTTATCAACATTCTCTTATCCTAAACTATGTTTAGGTTATAGGAAAATCATTGCTATTTGAATTTTTAAAATATGAACCTCCAGTAGGAAGAATAGGATTTTTTTAAATTCTTTTAGTTATACACAAAAAATATAATTTTTAATGTAATGCAAATTCTCAAGACAGAGCTTCTTTTGTATGTTAATTCCTTCAGGCAGAAACCTTCAGAAGTTTTAAATAATTGATCTCACTCTTGCAGTTTTATTTTTGGAATAAGATATCTTTACAGGAAAGGTGTCTTATTGATATTCTGTCTTAATATAGCAACCAGGGAAGAAAACAATCTTCATAGAAATGCAATAAAGGATGTTGAAAGAAAAAGAATGCTTAATCTCATTTAGATCCTTTAACAGAATTATTTCCTTTTATTTTTATAGGTCTACATTGCAATGAATTAATATATTTTAAACAATTGCTTTGTGAGAAACAATGTGATTATCAGAACTTCTAGATAGGTGATAAAGTATATAATAAATACAATGTGTAGAATGAAAATATAAGTGGAAAAAAGCTTTTACTATATGTTTTGGAAGTTATAATAAATACATTAAATGATAGATGCAAATGTTTAGATGACAATTAAGTATCACTTGTGTAATAATGCATCATGACTGTATTCACTTTATTTTCTTACATATTTCAAATATTGTCTATAAAGATCATATGGCTATTATGTATATGTAAATGATACAGAAGCAATAAAAATTTGATAAGTGATATGTCTTTTAAGTCCTATAAAAAGCCAGTGATTTGGAGACAAGTATGCAAAACAAAGTATTATTTTTATATTTGACTTTTATATGTAAAACAGCAGAAACCTATAGGAAGGAGGTAAACTGGGTGGATTCTTTAGATAACAAGCTAGTAAAAATAATTTTGTGCATATTAATGACCCAAAATGTTCTTTACATTTGAAGATAAAATTTGTTATTGGAACATTTATTTTATTCATATAAAATCTACTTATTTTTGTAGTTTTCAAGACTTATAGCATTTACACATTTGAAAATCTGAAGCTCTTTACTTCTAGTATCTATCAGCAAAATAGAGTTTTTAATGGGGCGTGGAATGTGTTGGTTTAGTTCAGCATCATAAGAGTTCACAAGCAGATTTTATCCACGTTAAGCAACGGGTTCAATAACATGGCACTGTATCCCATTGACAGTGTAATCCTCAGATAGCAAGAGTGACAAAGTGTAGAAGAGCCAGAATGTCACCATAAATTGCCTGGAAAAGAACTGTCCGAGTCACCAAGCCCATTTAGTTTAGATTTAAGAAAATTTGTCAAATCTCTCTTGGAATTAGAGCTGTGATTAAAAACAGAAAGAGAGAGAGAGAGGAATTTTAAAATCTCATACCTCTAAAACTGCAAAGAAGTTGAGAATTTAGTGTTTAATTTTCCATGCCACTGCCTGATGTTTACTGTGGTAATCACAGCTCTGTTCCTGCAGTCCTAGAGGTTCTAGATGAATATTCATCAGTATTCTTCCTCTCTCCATCTGTGCTTCCCTTCTCTCTTTTATTTTCCTCTCAACATTCATCTCCAGAGGTTGTTTCTCATTGCATGTAAGCTTTAAGCATCTCCAGTTTGAAAGCTTCTCTGTCCCTAAAATCAGACAGAGAGAAGAAAATGGGCTTACTTTCTCTGAGCCTCGTGGAGAGTCACTTGGAAACTGTCTGCTGTTCTTGCATGAAAATTTGTTTTTATTCTGATAGACTAATTTTCTTGTTATTAAATGTATAAAGGAATTCTGAAGGAAAGGAAAGATCAATAAAAATATTTTATAGATATCTTTAGTACCACTCAAAAGTTATCTATTTCTTATCCACCTGATTTACCAGGGAAATATTTGATGATAAAGAAAAAAAACAAAAACAAAAACAAAAAAATGCATGTAATGCTTTTGCCAGTGATTTCCTTCTATCAGAGTTCCTCTAGTGGAATGAAATCTAGCAATGGCCTGACAGAAAACAAATATCCAGGATCCTGAAGAATAGAGTGAAGGAGTAAAATAAATATATTTCAAAACACCAAATTGTAATATTGATTATTTCAAGCTGAAGTCACTTAAAGAACTGTAACTTCAGAAAGAATCATTTTATATCTCTTCCCCTACATGGAGTAAATGGTGAAGATTCGTTTGCTAGGGGTGCCCTTCACATACTAAGTATAGAAAGTGGGCTGATCACCAGATTGGTAATTGGGTCCACAGTGAACCTAAACAAAAAATTCTCTAAAGTAACTCTTACCTTCCACTAATTCTGATATACCTGCCCTTGCATTTCTTAGTAACATTCCCAAAACTTTCTTTTTTAGTTTGTTCTTTTTAGATATACATGACAGGAGAGTGTATTTTGACATATTAAATATACATGGAGTATAACTTATTGTAATTAGGATCCTGTTCTTGTAGTCATATATGATATGGATTCCCAGATGTCTCTACACCAGTCCAGAGATTCATATGTCCTGTCATTCCTTCACAAATTTGTTTTGTGTGTGTGTTTGTAAAAAGTACAAAAGCATCACGAACTGGTCATTTCTCAGACTTCACTCCCCTGCAAAGCAAGTACATGTAAATTATTACAACTTTTATGCTTTTCTCTTGTTAATTAGCACTTGCTTTAACTGGGATCCTAGATTGAGTAGTGTCCACATAGAAAACAGCATTTCAACATTAGCTAAAGTGCCTCATTAGGAAAACAAATCAATAAAACATTCTTCGAACATAATTTAAGATTTTTAATAAATCATCAATCAAATTAACTATCTCTAGCATTTGTCTTGAATGAATTTTTTTAACTAATAGTAAAGAAGATGCAAAAGCCATCACTTGTCACCTTAAAATTTACTACCTGAAATAGTAAAACAGTTTGAGTAAATGTGTAAGGTTCTTTTGAAACCATTAGGTAATCAGGATTGCCTGTGGCTTTATTAACCCATAATCTAATCTTATTAACATGTAAATTAAAGTCTGCTCTAAATTGCTTTAGCACCAAAACAACTGCAAGGGAAGACGAAGGAAAGTAATTTCTGAAGTCAGAAGTTCACATCAATTTCCTCTGAACATTGATTGAATCTGGTGTGGAGCACAGTGAAACTATTGCTTTCTTAATTCCTAGTAAAATGGAAAGGGGAAATAAAACAAAATCACAATTCTTTTAGGCAAATGAACCCTATGGATTCCCTTCGAGATGAGTATGAGGAACCAAAGAAATTAAAAACCAGTTGAGTGAGCTTAGGTTCCTACAATTTTTTCCTAATCCTGAGCACTTTGCTTTCATTTTCTTATTTCTTGGGGGGGAGGAGTGGTGGTTCTTGCCAATAAAAGTATTAAAATAAAATAATCAGAAGAATTTAAAGCATCCTTAGCAAGAAGAGTGAAGCAGGAGGCATCACAATACCAGACCTCAGATTATAATACAAAGCTATAGTAACAAAAACAGCATGGTACTGGCACCAAAATAGACATGTAGACCAATGGTATAGAATAAAAGACACAGAGACGAACCACTTACATACAATTACCTTATAATAGATAAAGGAGCCAAACATGTACACTGGAGAAAAGACAACCTGTTCAACAAATGGTGCTGGGAAAACTGGAAACCCATATGCAGCAAATTGAATCTAAATCCCTATCTCTCACCATGCACAAAATTCAACTCAAAGTGGATCAAGGACCTTGGAATCAGACCAGAGACCCAACGCCTAATAGAAGAAAAAATAGGTCCAAATCTTCATCATGTCGGATTAGAACCGTACTTCCTTAATAAGACTCCTGTAGCACAAGAAGTAAAATCAAGAACTAACAAATGGGATGGGTTCAAACTAAAAAGCTTCATCTCAGCAAAAGAAATAATGAATGCAGTGAACAGAGAGCTGACATTCTAGGAACAAATCTTTGCCACACACACATCTGATAGAGCACTCATCTCCAGGATATATAAAGAACTCAAAAAGATTAACACCAAAAAATCTAACAACCCAATCAATAAATGGGCCAAAGAACTGAACACAAACTTCACAGAAGGAGATATACAATCCATCAACAGACATGTGAAAAAAAATGTTCAACATCTCTAGCAATCAGAGAAATGCAAATCAAAACTACCCTAAGATTTCATCTTACACCAGTCAGAATGGCAATTTTCAATAATACAAACAACAATAAGTGTTGCCGAGGTTGTGGGGAAAAAGGCATGCTCATACATTGCTGGTGGAACTGCAAATTGGTACAACCATTCTGGAAAACAATATGGAGATTCCTTAGAAAACTTGGAATGGAATCACCATTTGAGCCTGCTATCCCACTCCTCGGTCTATACCCAGAGGAATTAAAAACAGCAAACTACAGTGCTGCAGCCACTTCAGTGTTTATAGCAGCTCAATTCACAATAGCTGAACTGTGGAACCAACCTAGATGCCCTTCAATAGATGACTGGATAAAGAAACTGTGGTATATATACACAATGGAATATTACTCAGCAATAGAAGAGAATAAAATTATGGCATTTGCAGGTAAATGGATGGAGTTGGAGAATATCATGCTAAGCGAACTAAGCCAATCTCAGAAAACCAAATGCCTAATGTACTCGTTGATAAGTGGATGCTGATCCATAATGTGGGGAAGGTCATGGGAACAATGGTGAAACTATTTTCACAGGGGTGTAATGGGGGAAGGGCAATGGGGACAATAAAGGTGGTGGAATATGATGGTCATTATAGCCTAACTTTATGTATGACTACATATATGTTGTGATTCTACACAACTTACAACTAGAGAATTGATATGTTATCCTCTATCTATGTACAATGAATCAAATTGCACTCTGTTATCATGTAAGCCTAAATAGAACAAATAAATAAATTAAATATGAAAAAAAGAAGAAGAATTTAAAGCAGAGAACATATGATAAAATTAGTAATATGCTTATTAATTATTTAAATTGTAACTCAACAGTCAGTATTGTCATTTCTAGATGTGACCATGCAAAAAAGAATAAAATAACATACAAGTAACAAAACAATCAAATAAAGTGCTTACACAATATTGTATTTATATAAAACAGGAAAGTAGTTAAAGAGTTTTCTTTGTAAAAAAAAAGCTTTGCAAAATAGAAAAGAAATAATTTTAAAAAGTAAATAAAGGGGAAAGTTGTTAAAATGATCACAATCTAGGAGAGTGGGAAAAAATAATAAAATCAGTAATTAGGAATGTTAAGAATCAAAATTGTTAAATTATTCATTAAAAGAAAAGAATGTATAGCTAAAACGTTAAAAATGGAATACTGAAAACAATATTTCAGAAGTATAACAGAAGTCAAGAAAGAAACAAAAGTAAAAAATAAAATGGAATCATCAAATATAAAGCAAATAACTAAATTTTAAAGAGTGGCATTTCATGGCAATAAAGAGAAAAATATAAAAGAAAGTCATGCAAACTTAATATTTACTTAACAAGTTGAGTTCAAAATTATGTTTAAAAATTTCACAAAATAGAAATATAAATAGACTTTACTTAATAGTTACTAAATCAACAGACATATGAGTAAAGATACAGAATTTTTTACTACCCTAACAAATAAATAATCCAACTGATATAGATTCATTAACTAATCAAAGTGATTTCAAATTTCTAAAGTGCAAAGAAGGTATTTACTTTTTGGCAGCTCATATTCATAAATCGGGGAGCAGAGAAGGACAATGTAGGGTGACTGAAAACCATAGGGAGGCTTATGGACAGATAAGCACCTGGAAGATATTTAAACCTATAGTCATAATTAATTACATCCCCTTAAGAAAAACTAGTGTTTAAAGATCAAGTCACACCCCATCAGGTGCCTGGACCTTCATTTTTCATGAAGTATCAAAAACTCCAATCACTCTATCAACTAAAACCTCAAACCCTTACAAAGAAAGACTGCCATGGTAAAAAAATCAATTAAAGGGTCAGGACACTGAGGCAAAAATAGAGATACTCAATGTACTTAAAAATCCTATTCTATGAGCACCACATTATTTTCTCTTGAATGCGGCACATGCATTTCTTATGCTGTCAGTCAAAATGTAAACATGAGTGAGACTATGGAAACTTTCCTGCGAACCCAAATAAAACTGGAAGGAAGGAGTGAGCCATCCCTTCTCTCTCTGAAAGGATCCACTTTCTCCCTTGAAAGCATCTCCCTTTGTCCTTTCTTATCCGTTCCAATAAACTGTATGCATTTATGAAAAACATTTCTGAAATCTTTCTGGCAAGATTGTAAGAATCAGGATTTGAAGACGGGGAGCTCTGTGTTCACTCAGTTTCATAGCAGGCCTCTGTCTTGTAACATTTACCACATAAAGAAAATTGGGGTGGTAGGGGGTGTGGAAATGCAGTTCAGTGGTAGACAGTTTGCCCAGCATTCACAATGTCCTGGGTATGATCCCCAGAACTGAATAATGAAGAAGGAGAAGGAGAAGGAGAAGGAGAAGGAGAAGGAAGGAGAAGAAGGGGAGGGGGAGGGGGAGGAAGCAAAGTTTGAATTTACATACTTTTTTAGTCACTTTTTTCACTGCTGTGACTAAAAGACCTTGCCAGAATAATCATAGAGGAGAAGTTTAATCAGGGGCTCGTGGTTTCAGAGGCCTCAGTCCATAGGCAGCTGGCACTAATCCTTGGGGCTCGAAGTGAGGCAGAACATCATGGGGGAAGAGCGTCACAGAGGGCAGCAGCTCATATGATAATCAGAAAACAGAGAGACTCTACTCACCAAATATAAAATATATACTCCAAAGTCATGCCCCCCAATGCCCACCTCCTCCAGTCACACCCTACTCACTTTCAGTTACCATTCAGTTAATCCCCATCAGGGAATTAATTCACTGATTGGGTTAAGGTTCTCAAAACCCAATCATTCACCTCTGAATGTTCTTGCATTTGTCTCAAATGTGAGCTTTTGAGGGACACCTCACATCCAAACTATAACACATACGTTCAAATATACATTGTGGTATGGACATTAGATATTTCACAGTACTCCACTAAGAAAGTATAAAAATTGCCAAGTGTGGTGGCTCATATCTATGATCCCAGAGACTTGGGAAGCTAAAGCAAGAGGATCACAAGTTCAAAGTCAGTCTCAGCAACTTAGTGAGGCCTAAGTGATTTTGTAAGACTCTGTCTAAAAATTACAAAAATAAATAAAAAGGATTGGGAATGTTGCTCAGTTGTAATGCACCCCTGGATTTAATCACCAGTAACAAAAACAAAAACAAAACAAAACAACACATACACACAAAAAAAAACAAGAAAAAGAAAAAAGAAAAAAAAGAAGAAAGAAAGAATAGAAATCAAGACAAGTTGAGGATGATTAGCCTGTAATTGACCTGCATGATTAAATAAAACAAGTCTCTTCAATGGAGAATACATATTCTCTAAAATGCTTGCCATGCAATACTATTTACTGCATATACAAAGGAACAATTGCAACAACAAAAAATAATTGATAGTCAAGAGATAAAAAGACGTAAAAAGAAACACAATGAAACACTCAAACCTTTAATTAAGTACAAAAAAGATTTTAAAACAGCTATTTTAAATGTGTTTGAGGACATAAAGATACACATAATTTTAATGTGCTAACAGATGGAATAACTCAGTGCAAAAAATGTAAGAAAGAATTATATGTGAATTTAGAGCAGAGCATGTTTTGGTGTGTATCTGAAAATTTCCACAAAGAATCTTGTATTTAAGTCTTGTTCCCCAGTGCAGCAGTGTTCAGAAGAGGAGTTTTTAGGAAGCAATGGTTCATGAGGGCTTTAACTTCATCAGTGGATTAATCCATTGATAGAGTCATAAATTCATGACATTATTGGGAGGTTGTAGAGAGTGTATGAAGTGGGACCTAGGTAGAAAAAGTGGGCCATTGGAGGCATGCCCTGGAAAGGTATACCTTGTCCTGGGCATGACTTGGAGCATGGAGTCAAGTGCATTTTTGTCTCATGAATTCTAAGAATGAGATTCATGGACAGCAGAGGATGAAAGCAGAGTATAAAAATGTATTAAAGCAAATGTAAGCAAAGATTGCAAGACTGGAAGGGAATTGGAGAGGGTTACCTTTGGATAACTATTATCTAGGAATTTATGTGGATCTATAGCTTAAGGAAGTCAGCCTCTGGCCCAATCCTGGGTAATATACTCAGTATCCAAAAGGCATTCATGCAGTCTTCAGTCCAATCAACATATTGCAGGCATTTTTCCTTTTTCAGAGAGGCAAGGACTTCATGTATATCCTGATTCAAAAATAACTTTTTTCAAGTTTCTTAACAAAAGCTGCTGTTTGTGCTTTGCTGCTCAGGAAGTCAACCATGGTTCCATTACCCTATTTTCCGAACCTTATCTCTTCCTCTGGACCCCATTCCCTTCTCTAAAGAGGTAAACCTAACTGACATTAGGAACAGGGCATGATGACTGCTCTGGTTACTTCCAGATGGATGGGGATATTGGTTGTGGCAGTCAGGGACACCTCTCAGAGGGTCTATCTCAGGGTTCCCAGTAGAAATTGAGAGAAACCTCCATGGGTGGTTGCATCTTCATGAGCATTTAGGCCTTTATGACTTCTATACAGTATAAAATAAAATGAATAAGCCAGTTAAAAAGTCGTGGCTCAAAAAGCAGAATCATAAGGCCAAGGAACGGAGTTAACAACACCAGGGAGGGTATACATGACTTTATTTGGTCCCAAACACCTTGGCCCAAACTTTTTGTGGAGGCTGCTCTTATTTGGCCTGTTGTGAAATCTTATCTATTCTTTCTTTGGCCTTTCTGTAGTATTTATGTAGATGCAACAGGATGTGTTAGCTATTGTACTTACTCCCACTTTCTCAGCCAGCAAAAAGACCTAAGCAAATGTGATTCATTGTCATATGGGCCAATGAATCTAGAGCCTTGTTCAAGTCCTTGAAATTGTTTCTGGTGGCTAAGGCTATATTTTGCAAAGTTTCAGTTAAGTTTGTTTTGGCTACATGATTACTAATAACCCCAAAATTTAGAGCCTCCAGAGAAGCCATGGATGCTGTTATTCCCAAAACTATCAATGTTATTAGTTCCCATTTATATTGCATCAAGGCATTAATTCCTTGTTAATAGGGGTTTTAATACTTCTCAACTGGGGTATTATTTAATGTGAAGATGTATTGAGTATTTGTATTCAATTTTACCACACTTTATGAACCTCAACAATGATGAAGAAGAAGACACCTTAAGCCCCATCCCTGCGTTAGGTTAAAATGGGTTCCAGTGAACAAAAATCCAACTGGGAGATAGAAGTAGATTTGAATTAATATTGTCATTTACATATAGCCAGGGAAGAGGTGCCATTTTTATACAATTAAAATTGCCATTATTTTATTGAGTGGACACCTATACCAAAATATGTATAGTCTTTGGGGATTTGAATAGTATAGGATCTCCAGAGATTTTGAAGTATGGGTCTATATTAGTCACCCACAGAAAGTACTTCATAGGGGTATAAAATATAGGAGTAGAGTTTCAGTTAAACTTCTCAAGGGAAATAAAAGTATTATCAACATCAGGACTTTCTTCTTTCAGAGACAAACTTTGTGTTTTTGGGGCAATTAGTGATTAGATGAAATACCATAAAACTTTTTCTCCAGCTTTGACCTGTTTATAAAATAAAATAAGTTTCTAATTTGAAGGTGATGAGCATAGTATGGGTTAACTTTAGGAAGGCATTTGATTTCAAGAAGATTCTCCCTTGTAGGGGGAACAGGAAGGCAAAGAGAAAGTAGATAGCAAGATTAGGAGAATAGTTCATCCCAGTAATATAGAAGAGTTTAGCAATCTTCCTGATTTTAGATACAAATCAGGATTCTGGAATTAAAATAACATTGAGGTGAGGTAAAATCAGTCAAATATCCCTGAAGTCAAAGATCAAATACAATACTTAAAAATTGACACAGGGTAAGAGAGAGGGGTAGATTACTCATTCAGTAACACTGTGGAAATTGTGTACAGGAAAGTTCAAAAAGATTTCATACAATCACTTTTGGTTTATGACCAGCTTTTGGGTTATGTCCTTCATCTATTGATTACATAAAAATTGATTTAATCCCTTGGTAAGTAGGCAAAAGCATGCATAGAAAAGAAAGATTGATAGAGTATCCTAATAGAATTACTATTCAAGATAGAGGATATGATGTATAAGGGTCTGTTTTTCAGTATCTAAAGGGCTGGTTGGATTGGTTGCACTAGGTTGTTTGTTGTTCCTTCAGAGGAGAAGTTTAAAATCTTCTCACAGCTTGCAAGAATGCTGTTTAATACTTTCAGTTTCATGAGAATCAAGCGAATCAGGGTCTTCAGTATCATTGGTAGAGTTCCAGAATTTGATTTTAGTTCCTGCAACCTTGATTGCCCTTGGGGTCACTAGAATCACTGTGCATTGTCCATGCCAGGTAGGTTTTCAAGACAGGGAAAGACTTGACCAGTATTCGATCTCCTGGACTGAAAACTGAGTGCCTAAACTTGTATTGAAGGACCCTGACAATTGTTGTAAGGTCTGTTGGAATTTGGTTAATGCTGTAATGTTTTGAATTTGTACTGAAGTCTCTTTGTCAAGCAATAGTCATTATTAAGTGATGATTGCCAGTATAACATTCCATATGGTCTTAAACCTAGGGCTTGAGGGATGTTTCTAATGCATAATGTCATAGGAATTAAAGTAGGCCATGGAAGGTGAGTTTTCTAAGTTAATTTCCTTACATGTCTTTAAAAATGTGATTGGTCTTTTCTACTTTTCCTGAGAATTAGGGCCTGCAGGCACAGTGAAAGTGATATTATAATCCTAATGCCTTGAAGACTCCTCGTATGACAGCTACCTTGAAGAAACACTGTCACTTTATAGACTTTTAGGAGACCAAATCTGGAAGTAAATTGTGTAATAAGGGCCCTCATCACATTTGAGACCTTTTCTGTACTGAAAGGGGAGACTTCTACCCAGTTGGTTAAGGTGCTAAGCCATTGCCAAGAGGTATGGTATAGAAACATCAGCTTACCTGTCAGAGCTAAATCTTCCTTTCCAGGTGGCTACATGTGTGTGAACCAGTAAGGAGAGTTGGGCCTACATTTTTCTCTGGGTCTCTAGTCTAATGCCTAAGTCCTTGATCCATTTTGAATTTTGTGCAGGGTGAGAGGACTTAAATTTCATTCTGCTATATAGGGATTTCTTGTTTACCCAGCATCATTTGTTGAAAGGGCTTTTGTCCAATGTATTAAACATACATCTTTGTCTAGTATGAGATAACTGTATTTATGTTGGTTTATCTCTGTGTATTCTATTCTATTCCATTGGTCTTCTTGTCTGTTTTGGTACTAATACAATGCCGTTTTTGTTACTATAGCTCTAAGGTACAATATAAAGTCTGGCACTGTGATGCTTCCTGCTTCACTTTTCTCACTAAGGGTTGCTTTGGTTATTCAGGACCTCTTAATTTTTCAAATGAATTTTATGACTGCTTTTTATATTTCTACCAAGAACATAATTGGAACTTTACTAGGAATTGCATTAAATTTGTATAGCACTTTTGGTAGTATGACTGATTTTAAAATATTAATTCTGCTTATCCAAGAACATGGGAGACCTTTTCATCTTCTAAGGTCTTCTTTATTTTCTTTCTTTAGTGTTCTGTGTTTGTCATAAAATGCAGGCCCTACTCTACACCATGTTGTCTTAGGAACCAAATTCCTCAACAAGACTCCTAAAGTGCAAGTAATAAAATCAAGAATAAGCAAATTGGAAAGTATCAAATTAAAATGCTTCATCACAGCTTTTTCATACATGACCATTGTAAGTTCACATCATGTACAACCATAAGAATGGAATCCTAATTAGAATAAGTCATACTCCATGTTTGTATAATATGTCAAAATACTCTCTACTTTCATGCATATCTTAAAAGAGCAACAACAAAAGAAACACTGAGAAGATGTATTTGGAATCCCTCTCTATATTAACATTTTTGCCTTTATTGATTTCAAAAGCTCTAGTGAAAGCTATGAGTTCTTCTTTTTGGGCACTAGTGCCAGGTGGAAGGGATGAGATCTCAATGAGTGTCCTTAAAGGTTGGCACTGCATATCTTGTTTTGTGGAATCTTTGTTTCATTATAGAGCTTCCATCTATGAAAAGGACTAGATCATGGGCTTATTATTTAAGGACTTATTCCTTAAATCTTCACCATTTTCAACCTAAAGGCCTTAATTATCCTTTTTATATATAACAACATCAATGGTGTTGGTACTGTACTTTCAAGCTCAATGGAGAGAAACTTGTCAATTTTTGTTGTTGTTTTTTTATTTTGTATTCAACTCCATGATTCCCAAGAGAATTGCTTAGATAGAATTATTTAAGTGTAGCATTCTATTTCTGATTCTCCATTGCTCAAACCTGATGATGAGAATTTGATACTTAGGATTAACTGGATTTTCAAAGCAAGAGTTGAGATAGTTTTACATATGTCTAAGTAAAGGGCAGGATCATCTCTGAGGATTGCTTTAAATATTGCATGAAAAGGTATGGAAGTTGCAATTTTTCATATTTCTTAGATTATAAAATAAGTGTTTTAGTTAGCTTTTTCATTGCTATGACTAAAGACCTGATAAGAGAAATTTTAGAGGAGGAAAAGTTTATTTGGGGGCTCATACTTTCAAAGGTTTCTGTCCATAGACAGCTGGCTTCATACCTTGGAGCTCAAGGTGTGACCTAACATCATGGAAGTAAAAAGTATTGCAGAAGTAAGTGGCTCACATGATAACCAGGAGGCAGAGTGAGAGAGAGTCTAATCTCACTTTACCAAATATATACCCCAAGGGCATGCCCCAATGACTCATCACCTTTAGCCATACCCTATCAGCCTACAGTTACCACTCAGTTAATCTCTATCAGGGATTAATTCATTCATTAGGTTAAGGCTCTTATAACTGAATCATTTCACCTCTAAATCTTATTGCATTGTCTCACACATGAGCCTTTGGGGGAAACCTAATATCTAATCCATAACCAAGAGCAACTTATAATTTTGTGTAAGCTATACATAAGGGATAAACTTCTATAACAGTATATAGCATGTGCTGCATTAGAATTTTATGTATAGCTCAATCTATATCAAATAAATTTATTAGTATTACTTTAACTTAGTTATCCAATTTTTTAGTTCATTCTTACATTTACAAACAAGGCAATATAAAACAAAGCAATCTGAATTGTAAGGTTCAGAGAATGAGAAGTGCCCTGCTTTTAACAGTTAATTGCATCCAGTGTCCAGAAAACAACATAAATATTTGAAGCTGGAGGGGAAAAGTGGTAAAAGTAAAAATATGAAAATATTCGATCATTAATAGAAATGTTATCAAGCTTCTGTTAATAAGTGGGTAAGGAAGCAAAAAATCATAACATTACAACAGGTTTCAAGAAGAGTATCAACCCTCTTGAACTAATTTACATTTATAAATAATTCACCCAAATTTAGAAACATTATTTTGCTCATAAAACATTGATTAAGAAAGCTAGAATGCTTATCTACAAGTCTCTGTAAGCTGGAAATTTTTGAAATTGTTTTTGGTAATGGTATGATGTACAGATTAATTGAAGTATAGTTAACATACATGGAGCTACCTCTATTTAAAGTGTACACTTAGGTGTTTTTTTTTTTTTTTTTTTTGGTACTGGGGATTGAACTCAGGGTCACTCGACCACTGAGCCACATCCCCATTCCTATTTTGTGTTTTCTTTAGAGACAGGGTCTCACTGAGTTGCTTAACACCTCGCCATTGCTGAGGCTGGCTTTGAACTCCCGATTCTCCTGTCTCAGCCTCCGTAAGTGCTGGGATTACAGGCTTGAGCCACCACGCCCAGCACACTTAGGTATTTTAATATATTAATATAGCCATGAAAACATCTCTTTTGAATTTTTCTGTGTATTTTTGGTGTTTCTCTTTTAACTCTTCCTCTTTTCTCAAGCTCAGTCTCCAGGCAACCAAGTTTGTGATGATTATTTAATGTTTCAAATTGACTGGACTAAATGATGCCCAGATAGCTGAACACATATTTCTCTGGATGTGTCTGTGAGTTTTTCCCCTGGAAATTAATACCTACATTAGTAGACAAAGCAAAAGAAAAAGAAAAAAATTCAGAGCTCAATATGTAAGTGGGCATTATCCAATCTACTTCATGCTAAATAGACTAAAAAGAAAGAAAAAATGTGAATTCTATCTTCTTGAACTGGGATATCCATCTTCTGCCTTCAGAAATCAGAGCTCTTGATTTGAAGAACTCTGAACTCCAGGACTTATACTAGTGGTCCACCCCAGTTATCAAGCTTTCTGCATTGGAATGGAAGTTAAACCAGAGGGTTTAACTTGTTCTCAAGTTTTGGACATTGGCTGAGTAATACCACTGGTTTTCTTCATTCTTCAGATTGTACATAGCATATCAGTGGACTTCTCTGATTCCATATTGTATAGGCAAATTTCCATAATATATCTGTTCTTACATACATTTATTTATATTGTATTAGTTCTGTTTCTCTGGAGATTTAAAGTATGGTGATTTGCTTTATGTCATGATAAATCTGCTCTTACTTTCTACAATTTAAATAAGATTATACATATCCATTAAGTTGCCAGTATCAATATTTTATTTTTTGATGTTTTTAATCTTTTTATCTGCTGCTGAATATTTAGCTTGTTTCCAGTTTTTGATTATGACTATTTATAAAACATAGGGATATATACTTTTTCTCCTCATGGGTAAATGATTATGAGTCAGATGAGAGATTACAGGGTCAGTGTATGTTTTTTTTAAGAAACTCAAAATTGTTTATAAAGTTGTTTTACTATCCATGAATGAGAATTTCAGTTGCTTTATATCCTTGCTAGCAATTGGTACGGTCAATCTTTAAAAATCAAACTTTCTATTAGTTGAAGCATATCATTGTGGTTTTAATTTACATTCCCTAATACATAAGTATGTTGGATATCATTTTATGCACTTATTTTGTATTCACATAGTTTGTTTTTTAAAATATTTGTTTAAGTGGGTTTTTTTTATTATTGAGTTTTAGGTTTTGATTACTTTTCACATATATATCCAGAATACAAATGATCAAAATTTTTTATAAAATCTGTCAGAAATTAGATGAATTTGTGAGATAGTATTTTTGAAACTTCTGAATGCAGACATGTAATTGACTGGGGCCCTAGTACTGCACTGTAAAATCTTTTGCCATATTTGTGGATGAGCAGTCTCTCTTGGGCACTTTCAAACAAATGCCTGCCTGTGGCAGGGTTCCTAAGGGAGACTGATTGCTAGGAGACTCTGAAATTCTCTGATAAGTGAATGGCTGGAGGACTTCCCAGTGGTCTCACTAAACTTTGTTTAGAACTCCACAGTAGTCTAGAAGCTTCAGATCAGCCATTCCTCATATCTCCTTCTATCCTTCCCACAGTCAGACTTGCTTTGCCATCTGATTGCTCTCTCACTCTCTCTCAGCTCCTTCAACACTTTCTCTCACAGATATTTTTCCTAATAAACTACTATGTATTGAGTCCTCTCTGTTTCTTCCCTCAAAGATACTAAAATTATTTGGAATCAAATGTGTCTCACTAGGAGTGGTGTGAGGAAGCAGATGTCTCTATGAGGACATGGCTGGCTCATCAATTGCCCAGCAGACAAAGAGAATGCTGCCTTGTCTGATACATGGGGCAGAGGCAGTCCCTGAAATAATTTGATGGTTTAAGTGCTGAAGAGTTCACTTGAGATGAACTGGGAAAATATCCTACTAGACGACATTTTTGTTGGCAGGTGCTATGATTTTTCACTTGAAGGATTATGGGAGAAATATGCATAGAAAGTGTATAATTGTATGGTTGTTGCTAAGTAGTACAGATATGCTGAAGAAAAATAAAGAGACTTAGAGTTGCTAAAATCAATAAAGGCTAAGTTTAGAAAGCCATGGAGGATCAGTAGCAACTCACAAAAAGCCCCTGTTTTCTGCAGAGAATGAATAGAGACATCTAAGCAGCATACTGTTTACTTCTCTGTTGGACTTTCAGGGCTCCAGAGCCATTTGAATGCTTAGTCAAGACAGGTGCATTAGGAATAGATCAGGGCCCTGATGGAGAAATCTAAAACCCTGAAGCTTGGCGCGAGTGGGACACTTGGATGGATATTTCCTATTAGTGTGGATTCAACAGCTCTCTTCTTAATCTCCAGGGTATGCAGGCGGCCCACATATCCTAGTTGGAGCTACCAAGGTTATGGGAGAAGCTCCAGAGACCCCTTCCTAGAAGAGAAATAGGTACTCCCTCAGAAAACACCTTCACCTCTGCTCCTGGTTGCCAGACCAAAACTAAAGATAGGTCCCAGCACATAATCCATCCAAAACTAGAGATAGTTCAGACCAAAACTAGCTTGGATCAAAATTAGAGTTAGATCCATCCACAATCTGGATGGAGACATAAACCTACAAAATCAAGGAATAAGGCAGCTGTACACTAATGGGTCAAGAATTCCCCAACATGTTTACAAGAGTCAGGAAGATTATTCTAGGATAAAATTTTGATGAAGTTGATAAAAAGGGACTAAATGTAAAATGGTGTGCAAGTATTTATGGGCTTTGAGTTCCTTTATTGGGATTAAAGATGTATCATCATTCAAAGTATGTCTGGTAACAGGAATATTCACTGCCAGAGTTGCCCTCAGAAGCCTAAAATCTCAAAGTGGATCAATGACCTAGGCATTAGACCAGCTATCCTGTACCTACCCAAAGAACAAGTAGGTCTAAATCTCAATTATGTTGGTTTAGGAAATGAATTCCTCAACAAGGCTCCTAAAGTGTAAGAAGTAAAATCAAGAATCAGTAAATTAGATGGTATCCCACTAAAATGCTTTTTCACAGCAAAACAACAACAACAACAACAACAACAAAAATAATAAAGGACATGAAGAAAGAGGCTATAGAATGGCAGAAAATTCCACCTGCATCTCAGTTAGAGACTTAATTTCCAAAATGTATAAAGAACTCAAAATACTTACCACCAAAAAAAAAAAAAAAACCTAAGAAAAAACAAATAATACAATCAATAAATGGATAAAGGAATTGAACCAACACTTCATAGAAGAAGTAAGATTGGTCAACAAACATATGAAAAAATGTTCAACATTTCTAGCAATTAGAGAAATGCAAATTAAATCTACACTGAGATTTTATCTCACTCCAGTCAGAATGCCAATTATTAAGAATATAAGTAACAATAAATATTGGTGAGGATGTGGGGGAAAAGGAACAGTCATACATTGCTGAAAGGACTGAAAATTGGTGTAACCATTCTGGAAAGCAGTATGGAGTTTCCTTAGAAAACTTGAAATGGAACCACCATTTGACCCAGTTATCTCACTTCTTGATATATATGCCAAAACTTAAAATCAGCATACTATAATGACATGCTCACATCAATGTTCATAGCAGCTCAATTCACAATGGTAAAGCTATGAAACCAACCTAGGTGCCCTTCAACAGATTATTGGGTAAAGAAAAGGTGGTATATATACACATTGAAATATTAATCAACCATAAAGGATGAAATTATGGCATTTGCCAATACATGGATGGAACTGAGTGAGCTATCATGCTAATCCAAGCCAATCCCCCTCAAAATCAAAGGTTGAATGTTCTTTCTGATATGCAGATGCTAGCACACAATGACAAGGGGGAGCATAGAAATCCAATGGATTAGATAAACTGGAATGAAGAGAGGGATAGGTACGGGAATAGGAAAGAATGCAATGAATCAGACATTACTTTCCTATGTTCATGTATGAATATATGACCAGTGTAACTCCACATCATGTAAAACAATAAGAATGGGAAGGTATACTTCATGTATGTATAATATGTCAAAATATATTCTACTATGATGTATAACTAAAAAGAACAAAATTTTTAAAAATTTCAAAAGATAATGGCATAAGCTATAGAGTGAGACACACTGGAAATCTGTTTCAGGAAGCTATATGTTCCTCAGGATGCACAGAGATCAGGCCATCACCAAAACCACTGGGAATGTGCTGGTGAGAGAGGTGCCAGATGAACTGAGAAGTTTTAATGTGGTGCTCCTGTGTAAGACAAAGCTGATGGTAGGTGGTTGATCACAGAATTGTGTTCATTAATATCCAGATAGAGGAAGGACTTTTTATCAAGAGACCAGGTATGAGAGTTCAAAGTCTAGGAGAGAAGAGGGTATAATAATCACATGAGAATAGCAACCTTGAAAGTTCAGATGAAAATGGCAACCTTCAGAAAACAAAGTTGGCTAATAGAGCATGTGGTCCCAAAAGATAAGGCCACTGAATAACAACTATAATTAGACAATAAGCAAATGTGGAGAAACACTTGTCACATTCAAGCACTGACACAGTCTCTTGCTCAGGTCCCAGACATGACTAAATTTTCATATCTAGAAACCAATGACTGAGGTTCCTGCAGACTGGCAGGAGCCCGCAGAGGGATCAGATCTAACTCAGGAAACTCCATGTGTGTCTAGCCAATGGGAGACCAGGTAATGCTATCCACTAGCCACTGGGGAGCCCAAATTCAGGGTAAGAGTCACTCCAGAGACCCCAGTGGAGGCAGGCCTTCCCAAGGGTGACCTGGGCCTGCCTCAGTTTTGCTCCAGAGTTCCTGTGGACTGTCAAGAGCCTCAGAGGGCCTAGATCCACCCTGAGGAAACTCCATGGGTGTCCAGCCAATGGGAGACCCGGGACTGCCAGCCACTAGCCACAGAGGAAGGCATACCCAGAGAAAGAGTGGCCTGCAGAGATCCCAGTGTGAAGAGACCCCACCCAAGTGCACTCTGGGCCTGCCCCAGTTCCACTCCAGAGTTCCTCTGGTCAGGAGAGACAGAAGGCACAAAACCACCCTTAGAGAATGCCAGGGGTGCCCAGTTGAAGGCAGACCAGAGCCTGCTGATCTCCAGCCCCAAGGGAGCACACACTCACTGTAAGGGTCACACACAGACTCTCCAGCTTGTGACCCTATCTAAGTGATACCTGGGCCTACCTCCAGTTCTGCTCTAGAGTTCCTGTTCACCAGCAGGAGTGCAAGAGAGGGGCAAAAAAGCCCTCAGGGGCCACCTCAGGAGCCCAGCTAAGGCCACTCCCACTGCCCTCTAGAGGTACATCCACTACTTCTGCCACCAAATTTAGTGGCAGTAGTGCCCATCTGTGGACACTGGGGGATCAGAAGTAGCTACAAGGTGAGACACAGGTAATCTGGAGTGTCAATACAAGATTATAGAATAGAAGCCGCAATACCTCAGATTGGTATTTCAAGAAAGGAAGATACACAATCAACATGAAAAAACAAGGGAAGAAAGTACCCACAAATAAACATGGATACCACTGTAACAGAATTGATTGACAGCACAGTTGTTGAATTATCAGAGAAAGAATTCAAAATGTACATAATTAAAATGATCAGCAAACTAAAGAATGACATAAGTGAAGAATTACAGGCAAAAATTGATCAATCCAACAAAGAAATAGGAGAGCAAACAAAGGCAACCATCGATTATTCTAACAAAGAGATAAGAGCAATTACAAGTAGCAAAAGATTACTTTAAGAAAGAGCTAGAGATTGTGAAAAACATCCAATCAGAAATTATTGAAATGAAGGAAACAATAAACCAAATAAAAAAACTCAATAGAAAGCATCACCAGTAG
>CM053400.1:108765032-108842723 GCA_028644305.1 Xerus rutilus
AAAGACACAGAGACGAACCCACTTACATACAGTTACCTTATACTAGATAAAGGAGCCAAACACGTACACTGGAGAAATGATAGCCTGTTCAACAAATGGTGCTGGGAAAACTGGAAACCCATATGCAGCAAATTGAATCTAAATCCCTATCTCTCACCATGCACAAAATTCAACTCAAAATGGATCAAGGACCTGAGAATCAGACCAGAGACTCAACGCCTAATAGAAAAAAAATAGGCCCAAATCTTCATCATGTCAGATTAGGACCATACTTCCTTAACAAGACTCCTGTAGCACAAGAAGTAAAATCAAGAACTAACAAATGGAATGGGTTAGTTCTAAAAAGCTTCTTCTCAGCAAAAGACATAATGAATGAAGTGAACGGAGAGCTGACATTCTAGGAACAAATCTTTGCCACACACACATCTGATAGAGCACTCATCTCCAGAATATATAAAGAACTCAAAAAGCTTAACACCAAAAAATCTAACAATCCAATCAATAAATGGGCCAAAGAACTGAACACAAACTTCACAGGAGATATACAATCCATCAGCAGATATATGAAAAAATGTTCAACATCTCTAGCAATCAGAGAAATGCAAATCAAAACTACCCTAAGATTTCATCTTACACCAGTCAGAATGGCAATTTTCAATAATACAAACAACAATAAGTGTTGCCGAGGATGTGGGGAAAAAAGCACACTCATACCTTGCTGGTGGACCTGCAAATTGGTAGAACCATTCTGGAAAGCAGTATGGAGATTCCTTAGAAAACTTGGAATGGAATCACCATTTGAGCCTGCTATCCCACTCCTCGGTCTATACCCAGAGGAATTAAAAACAGCAAACTACAGTGCTGCAGCCACTTCAGTGTTTATAGCAGCTCAATTCACAATAGCTGAACTGTGGAACCAACCTAGATGCCCTTTGATAGATGACTGGATAAAGAAACTGTGGTATATATACACAATGGAATATTACTTAGCAATAAAAGAGAATAAAATTATGGCATTTTCAGGTAAATGGATGGAGTTGGAGAATATCATGCTAAGTGAACTAAGCCAATCTCAGAAAACCAAATGCCGAATGTACTCGTTGATAAGTGGATGCTGATCCATAATGTGGGGAAGGTCATGGGAACAATGGTGAAACTATTTTCACAGGGGTGTAAGGGGGGAGGGGGCATGGAGACAGTAAAGGTGGTGGAATATGATGGTAATCATAGCCTAACTTTATGTATGACTACATATATGTTGTGATTCTATACAACTTACAACTAGAGAATTGATATGTTATCCTCTATCTAAGTACAATGAATCAAATTGCACTCTGTTATCATGTAAGCCTAAATAGAACAAATAAATTAACTAAATATGAAAAAAAAAAGAAACCAATGACTGAGAAGTGACCAGATCCATTGGTTCCCCAAGGCTAATGTAAAACAAAAATAATCATTTCACAGAACTGTCACTTCACAGTTCTGGAAGCTGGAAATCCAAAATCAAGGTGTTGGTGAAGTTATTTCCTTCTTAGCAATTAATTCTTATGAGGGAAGAATCTGTTCCTGTTGTCCCTCCTTGGTCAATTTCTCCCTGTGTATCTTCATATCATCTTTCTATATGTACCATTGAATTTGTCCACATTTTCTTTTTGATAAAGATATCAATTTTCTTAGAGTAAAGACTAACCATATTTCAACTTGATCACCTCTGTAAAATTCTTTTCTAAAGTAAGGTTACATCAGATGTATTGGGGGTTTGGATTTCAACATATGAATTGGGAAGGAAACAATTTAACCTATAGTACACTTCTACGATTGTGCAATATCAAGGTAAGCATGTGCCATGACCATGGCCCTGACTCCTCCTCCAAAGACCCTGAGGCCATTTGCTTAGGGAACTATATACTGATGATAAGCCCACAAGTGAATATTTCAAGGAGTCTTGGACACTTAGTCTGCATTGTCATTTATACCCACATACTTGAATCATTATAGCATGCCTCCTGGAGGGGAATTTGGGGGACAAAGTAATACACAGAGTGTCAGTTAAATGCTGCCTCATGTAAGTCCACTGTGTTCATCAACTCAGTGGCAATCCTCCCCCAGCTCCCAAATGCATACTTGGAATTGGTGGATGTGGCAGTGGAAATATTTTATTGGGTTCCTGGTTCTGTGGAGCAAGGGCATCACACCTAATATTGATACTGCCAGTTATAGGTGATGAGTTCTGCTTCTTTACATACTGAAGTTTGAACATTAGAGAAGCATGCCGAGGTGTCGTTTATGTCGTGCCTCGCGTGGGTTTGCTCGATGAGTTCGGGTCCCGCAGGACGAGGGGACTGAGGAATGGCGTCCCACGGGACGAGCTCTGGGGTCCCGGAGGACAAAGGACAATGGGGTCCCATGGGACGAGGTCTGGGGACCCGGAGGACAAGGTCTAGGGTCCTGAAGGACGAGGTCTGGGGTCCCGGAGGACGAGGTCTGGGGTCCCGGAGGACGAGGGACAATGGGGTCCCACGGGACGAGGTCTGGGGTCCTGGAGGACGAGGTCTGGGGTCCCGAAGGATGAGGTCTGGGGTCCCGGAGGACGAAGGACAATGGGGTCCCACAGAACGAGGGTTTATGGGGTGGACAGTCGCGGAGTCACTCACCCAGACCCTGGGGGTAGGTAAAACTGCTCTGCCGGAGCGAGAAGCAGACCCATTTATTTCAGTTAGTGCAACAGTTTATATAGGGTCCTCGGACCAATCATGGCCCTGAGGTTAGGTTACAGCCAATAGGGTATTGATCCATGTCAGGCACGCAGCCAATCAGCATGGGATGAGAAAAGGAGAGCCACTGAAGGTAGCCAATTGGCATGGGATGAGAAAAGGAGAGGCACTGAAGGCAGCCAATCAGCATGGGGTAAAGAGGAGGGGAAACATTCAAAGTAACCAATCAGCATAGGGCAAAGGAAAGGGGAGGGGAGGCATTGAAGTCATGGAGAGATTTCCTATACCGAGGCAAGCTTATAAAGCAAGGTTTACTTAAAAAGGGGTAACATAGACTTTTCCTGGGTGGAAGAAGATGGCCATAGCTGGGATCCTGGTATTCCCAAGAAGTACATGTGTTTTGCCTTTTTATATGTCCTAGGCTTCCTTTGTTCTTCTATTCTCTTCCCCTTATCTCTCTCCTTCCTGCCTATGTGACTAGGCCCAGGAGATGCTGGGTGCGGTGGCCAAAAGGGGGAAAGCAGATAGATGGTAATGGGGAGGGCCCAGGTGGAGTGATTTGGGCAAGAAGAGGATGTAATTAACAACTCTCTGTAGGGATGGGCAATCCCTGAAACAGCTTACCTTAGCAACAAGTTGGAGTAGGAGCAAGTTATCTTGATAAGGGTGGAGGGAGGGCTCAGCTCTGAAGGCATTAGCATTTTAATACATCTCTGACTTTCCAGACCCAAATTGGCCTCCTTGATCCAACCTGACTCAATTTACCTATCTACACTACTACCTCTCTAGTTCTGACTTCAATATGGCCAATTAAGAGCCTCGAAAACTATATACCTCTCAGCCAAGAGGTTGATTTGTTAGACTAAAAGCAAAATGGTATTGGGAAGCAGAGTGATAGAGATAAGTGCCACAAATTAAAAACTCAGAATGTACAGGATGTCTTTCTCTAACATATCTCTGCTTAATTCACAATTTTTTGTTCTGGTACTAGGGATTGAACATAGGGGTGCTTTACCACTGAGCTACATGAGCTATACCCCTAGCCCTTTTTAAAATGATTTTTAGTTTGATATAGTTTTGTGCTAAGTTGCTGAGGCTGGTCATGAACTTGTAATCTTTCTGCCTCAGTCTCTCTGTCATATACTTTTTATATATAGCTATATAAATTATATTTATTTTATATATATATTATGTCATACATTTCTGTATTTATATATGTATTTTTTCTTATGTTTGTTTTCTACAGTGCTTTTACAGTTTCTTGGTATAACACATAAGGAGATTTGAATTGCCACTTTACTCATACAACAAGTAAAATGAATGAACAAGTCATCCATTTTTATACATCAAATGTCATGGGCAAATCACTGTCCAAAATCAAAGAGATAGATAAGAGTTTTCTGAGAAGAAAACTTGTTGAAGCAGGAACCCAGAACAGAAACCTCCACTGGAAATAGTACTGGTGGAGGAAATTTTACACTGCACTCTGCTAGTTCAAAGTAAGTGACTTAAAGAGTCACAAACTCCAGTGGATCCTATTTGTAGGATATCCCCACATTTTTGTGAGTTTTTATCTCCAGAAGTCCTGCCATCTTCTTAGAAAAGAAATCCTTTTTTTTTTTTTTTTTTTGTTCTCATAAGGAGAGGAAAAAAAGAGCCATTTAAAAAAGCTCCTGGATCATTCATTTCTTCTCAAAATGTCCTGCTTTAAAAAGAAACCATTCCTAACTAGGAAAAAAAACACTCAGTTCCCATCCCCCCAGTCTTCCAGTCTCAACAAAGAATGGAAGAGGAACTCAAAGGCTGTAGGAAGGTCACTGCTTAGTGGCACAGGCTCACCAAAAGATGGAGATGACTGTAGAACTAAGAAATTCATCCCCTCCCACCTCAACTCACTACCCTGCACAGTAACAAGAGATTACAAATGAAATAACTGCAGTCTTCAGACCTTATTTAAGCAAAAGTCTCCAGGGAAAACCTGAAACAGAAGAACACCAGAGGATGCTTTAGCTATAGACACCTATAGCTACCACAAAAAGTAAAGGGAGCTAGCCTCTAGTCAGATGCATGTAAAAATTCTCAGAAGGCCTTTTAAACTCAGTTTCTACTATACAGTATGGCATTTCCAGTTTATAACAAAAAAATTGCAAGGCATACTGTAAAACAGAAAACACGGTTTGAAGAGACAGAGCAAACATTGGAATCAGGCTCAGATTTGGTGGAAATGTTGGCATGATCAGATTGGATATTGAAAACAGCTATGATTCATATGCTAAAGGCTTTAGTGAGTAAAGCAGACAGCATATAAGAACAGATGGGCAATGCAAGCAAAGAGATGAAAACTCTAATAAAGAATCCAAAGGAAATAGTACAGTTCAAAACACTAACATAAAAGAAGAATGCTTATCATTCCAAAATTTACAAACTCATAAATCTCAACAATAAGAATAAATCAATACAGGAAAAAATTGAGACAAAGGCAATGGCAAACACCTCATTAAAGAAGATGTATAAATGACAAATAAGTTTATAAAAGAATTCTCAGAATCACACATCATCAGAAAATACAAATTGCAACTAAATTAAGATGCTACTACATGCCTATTAAAGTAGCCCAAAACCAGTACACTGACAAGACCAAATGCTGGTGAGGAAGTGCAGGAATAGTAACTCTCATTCATTTCTGGTGGACATGTAAAATGATTCAGCTATTTGGAGTACAGTTTGGCTATTCTTACTAAGCATATTCTTAATGTACAATCTTATGAATACATTTGTTTGCATTTGCCAAAAAATTTTAAAAAGTCATGTCCACACAAAATTCTGACTTGATGTCTATTATAGCATTATTCTTAATTGTCAAAACTTGGGAACAACCAAATTTTCCTTCAGTAAGTGAATGGATTAATAAACTACAGCACATTCAGTCAACAAAATATTTTTCAGGGATTAAAAAAAGTGATCTATTAAGCCATGAAAATTTGTGGAGGAAATTTAAATGAATATTACTATGTGAATTAAGAAAACTTGAAAAGATATATACTATATGATTTTAGCTATGTGATATTCTGGAAAAGGAAAATTTATGGAGAAGAAAAAGATTGTCAGAAGATGGAGGAGGCATGGATAAGTAAACCAAAGGGATTTTAGGACAATGAAAAAATTATATATAATACTGGTAAAATATGTCATAATTTTTCAAAAGCTATATTATGTGCAATACTACAATGAAGCCTAATCATTTTACATTTCCACCGGAAATGAATGAAATTTGCTATTCTTGCACATCCTCATCAGCTTTGGGTCTTGCTAGTGTACTGGTTTTGGGCTACTTTAATAAGCATATAGTATATTTCAGGGCTTTAATCATCTAGCAATATTATCTCATCAATTATAATGAATGCATCATGCTACATTACATGGGGAAACTTGTGGGGATGCAAGGGCATATTGAAATTCTTTGTACTTTTTCTCATTTTTCTATAAATGTAAAACTGCTTTAAAATTAAATTTATTAATTAAAATATAAACATAATGTGAACTTGAAAGTCATACAAAACCAGGTGGTGGGCCAGACTCAGTCCTACTGCAGATTCTGGCAGACTTCAGCCAGTGGCTTTTGTGCCAGATGGAGTCTCCTTACTAGACCATTTTACTAAGGTCAAGCACATATTCTGTAACCATTAATTTGGTATATGCTTTTTTTTGGGGGGAGGGGGTTTCAATTAGAAAACAGGATTAAAATTAGTTCTTAACATGATATGCAAAACATTGTTTATTTACTATTAATTCAGGGTTACATTCTCTCTTCTATCTCCATCATAATGTATTCTTATGATTTTGAGTCTCTTGTCATCCAAGGGACATCTCTCAGACACATTTTTTTGACAGGACTGTACTGCCAATGTACAATGAGTAAGAGCTGAAAAGTAGCTTGGAGGATCTGATAAAAACTCATGTGCCCCAGAGGGTGGAAAATGACCATGTAAGGATTTGAGAAATGACCACATCTAAGGGTCATTTCTAAGTGACATTTATAAGGGTCTGGTGATCAAAGGCATTTGAAGATATCCTGAATATTTCAAAGTCAAAACCATTACATGTTGCAACCTTGACATAAATAAAAAAGCTCAATGTTTAGCAAACCATCTTGTATTCTGGGGCAGCACACTCTATCTCCAGTAATGTTCCTTTGGTCATAGAAAACTCCCTGTTTTGAGTAGGCTGTGGTGCAGGGTAAAGCATTCTTTATGAAGTTTGCTGGTTATCTTTGTGGGAAGGAGGACAGAATCATACATACATAGGTTTCAGAAGGAGAGATACAATGCAGTCCCAGGTCTAGGCAAGGCCAAAATCTACAACAGAGATCTACACAATACTCTCTGAAAAGCATTTTTTGTGGGTCCTTGGATCCAGTTGTTTCTGGAAATAAGTCATATGAACATACAATACAAAATATTCAAGCATCTAGAACTGACCACTTTGAGTTTGATGTTACCATACCTGGTGAGGTATTGTCAGACCCCAAAGGAGTCCTCCCTAAATGGAAAATAACACATCCCAGATGGGAGCTGCAGAGTGCATGAATACACTAAGTGAACAGATGCTCCAGACCTTTTGTTCCAGTGTCCCCGAGCCTGCTGATACTTCTGACCATATAAAAGTGGAAATCCCATACAGTTGGCCAAGACCAAAAGAAAAAACCTTGCACTCATTTGCACATGGGTGGACTAGTTTGCAGGAGCAAACAAAAAATGCATTGGATTGAATTGCATTCATGTTTAGAGGTAACAGTGAGATATGTAAAAATATCATTTAGAATGGCAGGGAATAAAAGACTATTTAGAAATTATTCTGATGAATTTTTAAAATATTTATATACTGAAAAGATGGATAAAAACAGATCTAAATAAACAGGATGCATATGTTATTTATGAGGTTGAAGATTCAATACTTTGGCTATATACTCAGAAGCAAGACAATTGGTAACTGTATTTTTAGTTTTTGTGGAACTAAACTAAAAATACTATTATTCAAACTACTACTATTATATTATAATAGTATAACTAAACTCATACTATTATTTAAAATTGATGGACTAACTTACATTCCCACCATCAGTGTAAAGGGGCTACCTTTTCTCCATATCCTTGCCAACACTTGATATCTTTCATCATTTTTGATATTAGAAGGTATGCAGTGGTATCTCACTTCTGTTTCAATTTGCATTTCTCTGATAAGTGGAGATTTGAATGCTTTTTCATATATATGCTGTTTATTTGTATGTCTGCTTTTTGAGATAATAGCAACAGAGTGTTCTTGATATTATTAGTGTAACAGAAGGAGAGCAGAATGAGCTACCAAAATATTTTTAAAAATAAGTTTTTAAAAAACTGTTTAAAAAAACAAGAAGGTTCAAAGTTTGCTGAAAGACATATACCTAATAGAATAACAAAACCAAATAAACTCAAAGAAATCTACACCAAGGGTAAAACTAATTTGACTGATAGCAGACTTATAATCCAAAATAAAAAAGCCCAAATAAAATGGTAAAATACTTTTCAAATATTTTTAAAAAGTTAGAAATATTTTAAATCATAATTATATATTTGGTAAAAGGCAGTCTTGTAGAAAGAGAAATAAAAGAACTTTTCAGGATAACAAAAACTAAGGGAAATTTTCTCAATCAGATTCTTAGAAATTTGGTTAAAGGAAGTTTTCTAACCAGAAAAGGAATGACAATAGAAGATTTGTCTTCATACTTGAAAAAAGGACAGGAGGACAGTTTAAAATATAAGGTTAAACATAATAGAATAGCCTATTTCTTAGAGTTACTTGAGTCTTACTTCATAAAGAAGTAAGAATTATAATACATCTCACCTGGGGCTCAAAGTGCATAGAAGAAACTCTCAAGCAATTGTATTTTTAAAGTGTGTGTAATGGTGGAAAAAGAAGAAAACAAACTGTAAATAAATGTTCTAACTCAAGGTGGTAACATATCTATGTAGCAGACTGTGATAAACCATGCTAGATATATTTAAGTACCAAAAGCAGATACCGAAAAGAAATAACAAAGTGATATATAAAATTCACTAAATAAATCACTATAAAATCTTTTAAAAATGTTCAAACATGCCAAAAGAAAGTCAAATAGACAACCATGGCAAACAAACAGAAAACAAATTCAAGCACATCTATCATTACCTTAAAATTTAAGTATTAATATGCAGGAGTTAAAAGACAAAGATTGACAACATATATAAAAAATATTGATTTATCACCCAGTGTGGTAGAGTACACATGCTATCACAGCAGCTTGGGAGCCTAAGGCAGAAGGATTACAAGTTCAATGCCAGTTTGGTCGACTTAGTGAGACCCTGTCTCAAAATAAAGTGAAAAGGGCTGGGGATGTATCTCAGTGTTAGAGTGCACAGGGGTTCAATTCCTAGTATCCTCCCCACAAAAAAAAAAAAAAAAATCATGATTCACCAATATGTTGCAATGAGAGACTAATATCAAATACAAAAAAAGTAGGTTGACAAGTAAAATATTTGGAAAAAAAGATAAATGTACAAGCATTAATTCTCTTTTAAAATATCAGTGGAGGGAAACAGTAGAATTTTAGTAAATTAGACAAAGTGGAATGAAGGGAAGAAAGCGGGGATAGAAATAGCAAAGACAGTAGAATGAATCAGATATAAATTCCCAATGTTCATATATGAATACACCACAGTGAATGTCAACATTATGTTTCACCACAAGATGTGAAATCCTAATTAGAATAAGATATACTCTATGTATATGTGTGGGTGTGTATAATACATCAAAATATATTCTACTATCATACATATCAAAAGGAACAAATAAAAATTAAAATAGGAAAAAAAATGCCAGTGAAGCTATATCAAGGTGCAATAAAGCAGAATTTAGAACTAAGTTAATTACTAGAGATCAATGAGACCTTGCTTAAAAGTAAAATATTCAGTCCACTAGACACAAAACACCCATTAATGTATACATTTGAAAGAGCAGCATTGAAATGAAGCAAAAACTGATAGAGCTAAAATGAGAACCAGACAAACACACAATTATAGTTGGGAATTCAAATCCTTGCTCTCAAAACCTAAAGGAGCTGTTGGACAAAAAAAAAATCAGTGGATAGAAAACAGACAGTAACTACATATGCATACTTTTCCCACCACTCCACCATCATTGAAATTCACATTTTTTAACATACGATCATGGACCATTCATCAGAGAAGTTATATCCTGGGCCATAAAACAAACCTCATGACGTTTAAATGCACTGAAATGGCACAGATTATATTCTCTCACTGTAATGGAGTCAACCTAAAAGAAATAGAAAGACAACAGAAAATCTCCAAAAAATTGAAAATCAAACAACAGAATTAAAAATTATTCATAGGCCAAAAAGGAAGTCTAAAAGTATGCAAATGCAAATAATTTGTTAAAAATACAAATTCAAGATAAAAAAAAGTGTAATATGTAATTTCAGCTACTCTCTTCCTTAAGAACACATAGGAGGAAGAACAAAATAAATCCACAGCATTTCTACACACTAATCATGACTATGTGGAAATCAAAATTAAATATGGAGATGCCACTTATAATTTCTTGCAAGAAAATTAAGTACTCAGAAATAAAAAAAATAAAATAGGTATAGTATCCTGTTGTGTATCTTCAAAATCACAAAATACTGATGAAAGAATTTTTAAAAACTATGTTAATAGATTAAATGATACAACATACTTAAGATATCAATTCTCCCCAAATTGATATACAGATTTACTAGCTGCAAGATTGGTATAATATCAATATATGAGCAAAAATTTGTATAAATATAGAAATTTTTATTAAAATCTTATAGGGAAATAATTAAGGAAGAGCTCTATGATAACTAAAACAATATTGGAAAGGAAGGACAGCCAGAGTCACTGTATCTAATAGTGGCTCTAGTACCTAGCTACAATAATCAAGAGGGTGTGGTATTTTAGACTGGCAGACACACAGGTCAATGCTACCAAATGCAGAAACTTCAAATAGCTATGTATACATAACCAAGAGAGTTTTAACATTGAAGATAGGGTAGACTTTCAAATCATGCTAATTGGATATCTGTAGGTCAGAAAAAAAAGAAGATAAAATAAAATTTTTTTAAAAAACCAACAAAATGCTTAATCCTTTGTACACATCTTATACAAAATAAACTGGATCATAGACCTCAATGTGAAGTATACAATACTATAACATTTAAAATAAGCACAGGAGAGATTTTTAGAATCTAGTAAAATTAAGATTTCTTAAATGATCTATAAAATAAAGAAATATTAAGTGGAGCTTTCATAAAATTAAAACAGATTTTCCAAAAGATCTGTTCTTATGTCAAAAGTGAAGCTACACACTAGAAAAACACTTTTGCAAATTGTATACCCAACAAAGGACTCATACCTAGAATATATACATATAAAATTCTCAAAATTTAACAATACACACACACACACAAAACCAAAAAATAGAACATTCCAATTAGAAAATAGAATAAAACCACAATGATGTATCACCTATCAGAATCAATTAAAAAATAAACAGGGCTGGGCCTTGGGATCAAACCTCAGCACAGCAAAAAAAAAAAAAAAAGTAAATGTACAAAATCCTGATTATGATACTAAGAAACTGGATCACTATTACATTATTGACAGAAATGTAAAATGGTATACATGCTTTGGAAAACAGTTTGACAGTTGCTTATAAAAACAACACATAGTAGGAGGATCCAAGATGGTGGTCTAGATGGATGCTGCATTCATAGTCTCTCCAGGACCTGGGATTAAAGCAGTGGAAATACTGTTTCTTTGTGAGCTATTAGAAGCCCCCAACAGCTGCCTTCATGCAGGCATTCCAGTTAGGTGCTCATGCAGTTCTCCAGGCCCCAGCCTTTGTGAAGGACCTCAGCAGCAAGTCAGCACAGGACTCTGGCTGATTGCCCATGCAGAACCCATTCCCATACAGGACCCCTGGCTCCAGTGCCCACACACTACACAGGACCTTGGGTCAACCACCCACACAGGACCCCAGGCTGTTGTTGCAACATGGGACCCCCAGCTCCTGTGCAGGACTCTTGGCTGTAAACCTCCATCTAGCAGTGTGGAGCTCTCCCATTCACCTGCACCTGGGGACATTGGACAGAATCTGGAGACAAACTTCTACTTCCACACAGCATGCCACAGAGCTGAATCTCCAAACATGGCATCAATGTAGTGCCTGGCCGGCCCTACGTCTTATCTCTGAAAGCAGATACCTTCATTGTGGGAATCCTTAGCCATCATTTTGTACCTGAGCAGGGAGATTCCAGTAAACCACAGACAACCCCACCTACAGGATGAGAAGGGAAAGGACGCAATCCTTTTTATTTACCTTGAGACATTTTTTTCCCCTCTATCATCTTTTTTTGTTTTTCTCTTTTCTTCCTTGTAAGGCCAGATATTGATGACAAAACAGAGGCAAATTAAAACCACTGAGCAAGCCTTTATTGATGTACTTCCTGGGTAAGACTCCTCAGTCCAACAGAGCGGGTCTGGGAGAATTGCACTTGTGCTCAGCGAGATAGAAATTTTATGGGCTTAGGGCAGGAAGGGGAGGGCTTAGGGCAGGAAAAGGAGGTTTTGGTTCCAAGATTGATCAGGAGAAATTGGCTGATTGTTAGGAGACGCCATTACTGCTTGCATGTCAGTGTCTGATTGGTTGTTCTTTTGGCCTGCGGGCTGCTTGATGCTTTGTTCCCTTTGGATGCCTTAAACCAACCTAACATTCCTCTTTTTTCTTCTTTTCTCTCTCTCATTTTTTTCCTGCCCTCACATCCCCAACATTTGTGAAACCAAGTATTTTTTTAAGCATTAGGTTACTGAGGACTGGAATATCTGATTAGTATATTACGGTCGTATTATATAGCCCCATATCTTCTATCTTTACATGTTTTATTTTTGTTAATTTTTATGTTTCCTTGTGTGTTGTACTCCATTTTCCTCCTAATTAATTGTAGGAAGACTCACTTCTCCAAATCTCTTTCTCTCTTTTCTACTACTAGCCAACTTCTTTTGGAGTATTCTTTCACACATTCTAAGATCTAATAACTCTATATCCTCACTTTCAACCTCTCTAAAATTTCACCCTACACCCCACCCTTGATTCCCTTTAGTCTGCCAGCAGAAATTTTAGACTTTTTTGCAAACCTATTGTTTATATAGTAGATACTAATTGAACTCATAATTTCTGTCTATTGTGACAAAGTCATAAATGTTCTATTAGGAGCTACTTAGTTTAAAACTATATATTGTTTGTATAGAGATCTGTTAATATTGGTCTCCCCTTTAAAGGAGAGGTATTGGGACCTTGTAGGGAATCTAAATCTATAGGATAAAGACTGTAACATCTGAGGAAGACACATGAACAACATGAAAAAACAAGAGAAGAAAGTGCCTCAAACAAACTAAAATACTACTTATTAGAATCCATGATCAGCACAGCAAAAGAAATGTCAGAGGAGTTAAGGATGTACTTAATTAAAATGTTCTGTGAATTAAAGAATGATATAAGAGATCAAACACAAGCAGCAAAAGATCATTTTGATAAAGAGCTACATAGGCAAATACAGGAAGCAAAATATTACTTCAATAAGGAGATAGATATTCTAAAAGATAACCAAACATAAGTCTTTCAAATGAAAGAAACAATAAACCAAATTAAAAACTCAATAGAAAGCATTACTGACAGATTGGATCTTTTGGAAGACAGAACCTCAGATAATAAAAAGAAAATATTTAGTCTTGAAAATAGTATTGACCACATGGTAAAGATGATAAGAAACCATGAGGAGAACACCTAAAAATTATGGGATAACATGAAAAGACCAAACTTCAGAATTATTGGGATAGAAATGCATAGAATTTCAAACCAAAGGAATGAACAATCTATTCCATAAAATCATATCAGAAAAATTTCCAAACATGAAGAATAAATTGGATAATCAAATACAAGGGGCTTACAGGACACCAAATATGTCACATTATAATGAAAATGCCTATTATACAGAATAAGAAGAAAATCTTAAAACCAAAAGAGAAAGTAATCATATCACATATAGGAGGAAAGCAATTAAGATCTCTGCAGACTTCTCAACACAGACCCTCAAAGCTAGAAGAGCTTGGAACAACATATACCAAGCACTGAAAGACAATGGATACCAACCAAGAAACTTATATCCAGTAAAATTAAATTTTAGATTTAATGATGAAATAAAAAATCTTCCAAGATAAAAAATAAAATAATTTACAGCAAGAAAGCCTGCACTACAGAACATTCTTGGCAAAATATTCCATGAGGAGGAAATAAAAAAATAAGAAAACCTGTAAGGGAGGAACTACATTAAAGGAAAGGCCAATCAAAGGAGAAACTTAGTCAAGTTAAAAACTAAAATAAACCAAAATATCTGAGATTGCAAATCCTATCTCAGTAATAACCCTGAATGTGAATGGCCTAAACTCATTAATTAAAAGACATAGACTGGCAGATTGATTTTAAAAAAAAAGACCCAACAATATGCTGCCTCCAAGAGACTCATAGAAAAAGTCATT
Source organism: Xerus rutilus (assembly GCA_028644305.1). Classification (NCBI taxonomy): domain Eukaryota; kingdom Metazoa; phylum Chordata; class Mammalia; order Rodentia; family Sciuridae; genus Xerus; species Xerus rutilus. Next base: position 108,779,401 of record CM053400.1, read on the forward strand.
CACAGATTGAAGGTGAAAGGATGGGAAAAAATGTATCACTCACATGGACTGCATAAAAAAGCAGGGGTCTCCATCCTCATATCAGATAAAGTGAACTTCATACCAAAGTTAGTGAAAAAGGATAAAGAAGGTCATTTCACACTGCTTAAGGGAATCATACATCAAAAAGACATAACAATCTTAAACATCTATGCTCCAAACAATTAGGCATCTATGTATGTCAAAAAAAACTTCTCAAACTCAAGAATCAAATATACCACAACACAATAGTACTGGGTGACTTTAACACACCTCTCTCACCACTGGATAGATCTTCCAAACCAAAACTAAACAAAGAAACTACAGAACACAATAAAACAATCAACAATCGAGACTTAACCAACATATTTATAATATTCCATCCTCCAAAAAATACATATTTTTCTCAGCAGCACATGGATCCTTCTCCAAAATAGATGATATGTTATGCCACAAAGCTAGTCTGAGCAAATACAAATAGAGATTTTACCCTGCATTCTATCTGACCATAATGGAATAAACTTAGAAATTAATGACAGATTAAAAATAGAAACTACTCCAATGCTTGGAGACTTAATAATATGCTATTGAATGATGCATGGGTAACAGAAGACATCAAGGAGGAGATAAAAAAAAGCTTAGAGGTAAATGATAAAAACATATCAAAATCTCTGGGACACTATGAAGGCAGTGCTAAGAGGGAAGTTCATAGCATTAAGCTCATTTATTGAAAGAAGAAAAAATCAAAAAATAAATGACCTGACAGTACATCTCAAAGCTCTAGAAAAAGAGGAATAAACCAACAGAAAAATAAGTAGAATAGAGGAATAATTAGAATCAGGGCTAAAGTTAAAACAAAGAAAGCAATTCAAAAATTGACAAAGCAAAAAGCAGGTTCTTTGAAAAAATAAATAAAATTGAGAAATGCCTACCCACTCTAACAAAAAGGAGAGAGAAAAACTCAAATTACTAAAATTTGTGATGAAAAAGGAAATGTGAAGATATAATCTGCTGAAATACAGAACATAATTAGAAACTATTTTGAGAATTTATACACCAGTAAAATAGAAAGTTGAAGACACCTACAAATTTCTAGGGGCATATGACCTACACAAACTGAACCAGGAGGATATTCACTACTTAAATAGATCAATTACAAGCAAGGAAATAGAAGATGCCATCAAAAGCATACCAATTAAGAAAAGCCCTGGACCAGAAGGATTCTCAGCCAAATTCTGTAAGACCTACAAAGAAGAACTAACTCCAATACTCCTCAAACTATTTCATGAAATAGAAAAAGAGAGAACCCTTCCAAACTCATTCTACAAGGCTAGTATTACCTTGATACCAAAACCAGATAGACGCGTCAAAGAAAGAAAATTTCAAAAAATGCCCCTGATGAATATAGATGTGAAAATTCTCAATACAATTTTGGCAAAACACATACAAAAACATATTTAAACAATAGTGCACCATAATCAAGTGGGGTTCATTCCAGGGATGAAAGGTTGGTTCAACATATGGAAATCAATAAACATAACCTATCACATCAATAGATTTAAAGATAAGAATCATATGATTTTATCAACTGATGCAGAGAAAATATTTGACAACATATAGCATACTTTTATGTTTAGGACACTAGAAAAACTAGGGATAGTAGGAACATACTTCAACTTTGTCAAAGCTATCTATGCTAAACCCAAGGCCAACATCATCTTAAATGGAGAAAAATTGGAAGTATTCTCTCTAAAAATGGGAACAAGACAGAGATACCCTCTTTCACCACTTTTATTCAATATAGTTCTTGAAACTCTAGCCAGAGCTATTGGACAGATTAAAGAAATTAAAGGGATATGAATAGGAAAAGAAGAACTCAAACTATCATTATTTGCTGACAACATGATTCTATACTTAGAGGATCCAAAACAATTCCACCAGAAAACTTCTAGAATCAGTAAATGAATTCAACAAAATTACAGGATATAAAATCAATACCCATAAATCAAATGCATTTCTATACATCAGTGGCAAATACTCTGAAAGAGAAATCAGGAAAACTACTCCATTAACAATAGCCTCAAAAAATAAAAAATAAAATACTTGGGAATCATTCTAACAAAAAAAGTGAAAGACTTCTACAATGAAAATTACTGGACACTAAGAAAAGAAATTGAAGAAGACCTTAGAAGATGGAAAGATCTTCCATGCTCTTGGATTGGCAGAATCAATATTGTCAAAATGGCCATACTACCCAAAGTATTATACAGATTCATGCAATCCCAATTAAAATCCCAAGGTCATTCTATATAGAAATAGAAAAGGTAATCATAAAATTTATTTGGGAAAATAAGACATTCAGAACAGCCAAAGGAATTCTCAGTAAGAAAAGTGAAGCAGGAGACATCACAATACCAGACATTAAACTATACTGCAAAGCTATTGTAACAAAAATGGCATAGTGCAGGCACCAAAATGTACATGTAGACCAATGGTATAAAAGAGAAGACACAGAGACTAACCCCCATAAATAGAGTTATCTCATACTAGACAAATATGCCAAAAACATACACTGGAGAAAAGATGGCCTGTTCAACAAATGATGCTGGGAAAACTGGAAATCCATACGCAGCAAAATGAAACTAAATTCTTTTCTCTCACAATGCACAAAAATCAACTCAAAGTTGATTAAGTACCTAGGAATTAGACCAGAGACCTTGCACATAATAGAGGAAAAAGTAGGCCCAAACATTTATCACGTCAGATTAGGCCCTGACTTCATTAACAAGACTCCTAAAGTGCAAGAAATAAAATCAAGAATCAATAAATGAGATGCATTCAAACTAAAAAGCTTCTTCTCCACAAAAGAAATAATCAATGACGTGAACAGAGAGCCTACATTCTCAGAACAAATTTTTGCCACACGTGCATCAGATAGAGCACTAATCTCCAGGATATGTAAACAACTCAAAAAACTTAACAACTCAATCAATAAATGGTCTAAGGAGCTAAATAGACACTTCTCAGAAGAAGATATACAATTGATCAACAGACATATGAAAAAATGTTCAACATCTCTAGCCATTAGAGAAATGCAAATCAAAACTACTCTAAGATTTCATCTCATGCCAGTCAGAATGAAAATTATCAATAATACAAACAACAATAAATGCCATTGAGGATGTGGGGAAAATGGCACATTCAAACATTGCTGGTAGGACTGCAAATTGGTGCAACATATCTGGAAAACAGTATAAAGATTCCTTAGAAAACTTGAAATGTAACGACCATTTGACCCAGCTATCCCATTCCTTGTCCTCTACCCTAAAGACTTAAACACAGTATACTACAGTAATGCAGACACTTCAATGTTTATAGCAGCACAATTCACAATTGCTAAACTGTGGAAGCAACCTAGATGCCCTTCAATAGATGAATGGTTAAAGATATATATACACACACACACACACAATGGAATATTACTCAGAAATAAAAGAATAAAATTATGGCCTTTGCAGGTACATTGATAAAGTTAGAGAATCACGCTAAGCGAAGTAAGCCACTCCCAAAAAAACAAAGGCTGAATTTTTTCTCTGATTAGTGGATGCTGATACATTATGAGGATGGAGGTGGGGAGCATGAGAGAAATAGAACTTTGGATAGGGCAAAGGGAAGGAAGAGAAGGGAGGGGGCATGGGAGTAGCAAAAATGGTGGAATGAGATGGGCATCACTACCCTATGTACATGTATGAAGACACGAATGGTCTGACTCTATCTTGTTTACAAGCAGAGAAATGGAAAATTGTGCTCCATATATGTACTATGACTTAAAATGCATTCTTTTGTTTTAAAAATAAATTGAGGGAAAAAAAAACACATACTATTAACATATATCCCAAAAATTGCACCACTGCTCATTTGTTTCAGGAAATGCATATGCATTTATTCTCATCCAAAACTTTTACATGAATGCTCACAGCATCTTTATTTGCAAAAACCCCAAACTGGAAATGTCTCAAATATCTTTTATATGAATGTGTGAATATCTAAACTGTGATAAATCTATACTTTTTAACACTACTCAGAATTTTTTTTTTCAAGTCAACTATTCCTACAAAGTTGGGTGAATCTCCAGAGCATTTTTCTGAGAAAAAATGATCAACTCTAAAATGTCACGTACTCATCCAACCATCTTTACCACACCCCTTCCCTTTTCCCTCTGCCCCACCCCGTGTTCCTCCATTTCTCTTATGTTTCCCATTCCCACCACCCCCCTTATGTATCAGCATCCACTAATCAGAGAGAACATTCGGCATTTGGTTTTTTGAGATTGGCTTACTTCACTTAGCATAATGCTTTCCAATTCCATCCATTTACCTGCAAATGCCATAATTTTATTCTCTTTTATTGCTGAATAATATTCCATTGTGTATATGTACCACAGTTTCTTTATCCATTCATCTATTGAAGGGCATCTGGGTTGTTTCCACAGTTTTGCAATTGTGAATTGTGCTGCTATAAACATTGAAGTGGCTGCTTTACTGTAGTATGCTGTTTTTAAATCTTTAGTGTATAGGCCAAGGAGTGGAATAGCTGGATCAAATGGTGGTTCCATTCCAAGTTTTCTAAGGAATTTTCATACTGCTTTCCAGATTGGTTGCCCCAATACCCTAGGTGCATGAATGAAGACACAAATGATGTGACTCTATCTGGTTTGCAATCAGAGAAATGGAAACATTGAGCTCTCTCTATATATATGACTTGAAATGCATTTAAATAAATTAATTTAAAAAATTTTTTAAATAAATGAAATGTCACATACTGTATGCTTCATTTTACATAACATTCTTGAAATCTCAAAATTATAAAAACAACAAGTGACTGGTTGCCAGGCGTCATGGGTGGGATAGTTGTATAGGAAGTATGTATGTAGTTATAAAAGGACAACATTCAGGATCCCTGTGGAAACAAAAATGTTCTGTAATTTGCTGTACTACTGTCAGTGTCCTGTTTGAGATGTAGTACTACAATTTTGCGATATATTACCTTTGGGGGAAAGTAGGTACAAAGTACATAGGATCTCTTATTATTTATTACAATTGTTTTTGAAGCTAGGATTATCTCAAAATAAAAAGCTAGTTTTAAGAAGAGGTCACTCCTTTCCTTTCACTTCCATGATAGAGAGACTAAACCCACTAGTTCTGCTTTTGATCCTCTTTTTTCCCAACCCAATTGTGTTCTGGGATTTGTGTGGAAACCCAGTTATGTAGTTTTTGCTGAGGAGGTTAGTGGTATTTTCCTTCATTACACTTGTTATGTCTGTATTTATAAAAGGATTTATAGAAATCTGAGCATCATATTACTACCACAACACTGCTTCACCTGAAGTTACTTGTTGATGCTGTAACTTGCACTGCACGTCTTAGCAGTTCTCACTCCTCTGTCTCCATCTGACATCACACCATCACCCAGGCCCAGTCGAGTTGGTGTCTTTTAGAATCTCACAGTTCCTTTTTTATAATCATGAACACTCATTGTTAATTTTGTTTAGTTTCTTGTTTGTTATACAATAGTAAATTTCCCTAAGCTCTAAAAAAAATTGGTTTATTTTCCAATCTTAAAAACTCCATCTGCATTTGTTTCTTATCCTTTTGGATTGCTATGTTATGGAAAGATTTTAGAAGATAAAACTTTTAGTGTCTTAAATTCCTGAGAGTATATATTTCCTTGGCTTCGTATTTAAATTCTATGGTAGCTCAATATAAAAAATAAAGATTTGAAGTTGTTTACTTCCATTGAAAATATAAACTCATTCTCAGTTATGACTTTTTCAAATATTTCCTATTTATTTGTGTACTTTTATGAAACTACTACTATAGAGATGTTGACATTCTGCATCCGTCTTGCTATTTGTGACATTTTCTTGTTTTATTCATTCCTGATATCTTTTAGTTTATATTTCTACCTGACTTTCAGATTTTTAAAATATATTCCTCAGTTCTGTCTGTTCTGCTTTTTGTGAAAAGGTTATTTCATATATCGCCTTTCTTTTTTTTCACTGACTACAATCCTGAAATGATACATCACTTCCCTCTGAGGGAGCATGCTCTTCAGGAGCATCAGTCACCTGAGCAAGTGTGTGAGCTGGGGTCTTCCTAGAGATCAATCAAATGGGTCTAGGGAGTGCAGTGAGATGGAACAGATTCAAGGGCAGTATTTGGCACTAAAATCTACACATTCATATTGTCATGGAAGATAATATGGTTAGCAAGAGTGAGGCATATAATAAGATAAACCTTCCTTATCACTTAAAGGGATTTTGAAGACTTTGTAGCTGAAATATAAAAGAATGATCTGTAAGTATCACCACTTGCTCAGTCTTGCTCAACTCCCACATTAATCACTGGAATAACAAAATTCTTATGATGTTCACATATACTTTATACATCTCTTTCATACTGACTTATTTACCACACAGGATAAATCAGATAAAATAAAACTACCAAACCTGATTATTTGCAACTATGATGTGAGAGTTAAATTAGAAGATAGAAAATGTTTGCTGCATAACATTTGTAAGATCATTTTTCTTTCCTGTTTCTAGCCCTTTTGTTTAATCTTTTAAGCACAACAGAGAGAGTACCTGTTTAGTCTCAAGGCAGGATTGAAGCCCCAAATTTGAAAGCAATTTTCTTCAATGCACAGACATAAGAAAATTTTAAAGAGAAAATAAAGTTACTATTTTTGTGACAATATTTTTGTAAAAGTCACACTCTCAAGATTGTATTAAATAAACTTGTTCCTATTAGTCATCTTAACTGACTCTTCTCTCCAAAGGTTTAGGGTTCAGGATTCTGTTTAATTCTCTTTAATATATCCACAAGGCCTGAAAGATTTGGCCAATTTAGGAATATATGTAAGATACCCTGTGATAATAAAGAGAAGCTTGCATAAAGAGAGAGGCATGCAATTATTTGAATAATATGATAAGAGAGGGAAACAGAGGGAAACACATAAGCAAACAGGCAACAACAAAACCAACTGTGCAATACTAGAGTTGTAGGGTTCTACTCTGAGCTTCAACCAAAATCTGTTCAACAGTGAAAATCTCTCCAGCAGTCTTTCCCTCATAGCGCTAATTTTCTATTTATTTTGTGGACACAAAAAAAAATTTCACTGAAATGTTACCAAACTGTGTTTCAAGGGGTTGTGTGTGTGTGTGTGTGTGTGTGTGTGTGTGAAAGAGATCAGCTAACAGTAATGCAAAAAGGAGCAACAAAAAATTCATTGTCACTATAAAATCCAAGTGTGTTAATCTAAATAGCTAAATAATCTTTCTCAAATTCATTTTACATGCATTAGAAGTCATGGAATTAATTTAATGTGATGCAACAACAACAACAAAAAGATGTTGCTCTGGAATAATAAAAAATATAGAAACAAAAGTATATTTTATAGAATGTGAATAAGTATTCTTAATTAACTTGAAAATTATGTCTATGCTTCTATTTGGTGACAAGTATATAAGTAAGTAGGTACACTGTGCTAGCCATGAGCAGAGACCAAAGTCACTGAATAGCATTGTGCACTGTTTGTTATGGCTGAAAACATTTGGATTTCAATCATAAGAACTTCAAAAGAGGCTTATTTCCTTTTGCTTTAGTTCTCATAATTCTGGTGAGTGTATCAATTACACAATTGCATCTCTTCTCTGAAGCAAGTAAGAAACCTCAGAGGTCCTGAACTGCTAATATAAACCTATTAGGTCATAAGAAATATCACCAGCAATACCAAGTATGTCGAAAGTGTGAATCAACCATTTTAATATATAGTCACCTATATATTTTTTCTTTATTGGTACTTGGGACTGAACTCAGGGGTACTTGACCACTGAGCCACTTTCCAGCCCCATTTTGTGTTTTATGTAGAGACAGGGTCTCACTGAGTCGCTTAGTGCCTAGCCTTTGCTGAGGCTGGCTTTGAACTTGCGATTCTCCCATCTCAGCCTCCCAAAGTTCTGGGATTACAAGTGTGTGCCACCAAGCCTGGCATATAGTCACATTTTTAATTGTAAGATAAAGTAATGTAAAATTTACCTAAGAAATTATTCATAATATTAGCACATGCTACTATAAAACACATGAATATCACAATGTGATAATGAATAAGAGAGTTTGATATAAACACCAAATTTTCATGCAGTACTTTTGGTTTTGTAATCATTTAAAAAGTGCTCAAAACTGATGATACCAAATTTTTAATAATGTTGCACACTTATTGTATTCCAGAGCACAAGTACATGTATGACATTATCCCAAGTAACATATGTGTCTTCTGAAATAGCTATTATTGATATCTTTATTTATAGATGAGGTAGTTGGTGTGACTACTTAAGGCATACAGCAAATTGATATAATATGCAACCCAAAGATAAACACTTCTATTCCTCCTCTTATAATAATCTCTAATATATTTTTCAGGTATAAAGGTCTACTTATCTATGTTTTTCCTAAAAAGGACCAAATGGCAGTCTATTTATTTATTTTTGGACAACATCAGACTTGGCTGAAAATTTTCTGTTTTATGTATTTTGTTTCTTTTAAGTAACTTTTTAACTATACAGATTATTCCTGGCTGACAGATCATATGAAGAAAAAAACAAAAAGGTCATAGGCTGTTGGGCTGGATTTGATTTGTCATACAGGCAATAGTATATTGATCCCTATCTTAGATGAACCCCATACTACAGAGGGAAAATCTTGATATTGATCACCATTGTAGATTTACTTCTAAGATGAAAAATGGTAGAGACTCAGAATTACTGAGCATTCTTGAGGTTGCTACTTCTGATCCAGATGAAATGTCAATGATTTGATATATCTTCTTATATGAAACACTGCAAAGCCATACAAAATAGATGAATTTGTATTTTCAAGGAATTTCACATGACACAATGAAGGACAGTGAACCAGAGAAATGGAAAACTAGGTGGTCAGCATTATGACTGCAGCTTTCTGCCTAGAGAAAGTTTCTAGCCTCAGGTGCCGGAGGAGAGAATCCAGATAGAAGTGAGAATCTCCAGAAGGTAAAAATGTTACATTTGCAGGGCCAAACAAATCCAGAAGGCATTGAGCAATACATTTAAAGTGATAACAGGCAAAACAGCCAGCTTGGAATTCAATACACAGAAAGACATCTGTGAAAAGTGCAGAAGGTGAATAATATGAAAGTTATGAAAATCTAGTTCTTCAAAAAGAAATGATAAGAAACAGAAATAGTAACTACCTGGGCAAAAATAAATATTTGAACCTGTTTAAAAGGTAATTAAAGCAAAACTTAGTAACAATGTAGTACAGGGTCTATGATATAGGTAGAAGTAAAATCTATGGAAATAACACTAAAGCCAAGATAGGAAAAATGGAAGTGTGCTTTTATCAGCTCTGCTAGATGTGAAATGACATAATATTACAAAAGCATAGTGGATGATGTTAAAACTGTACAATATAAAACCTATTATTCTATAAAAATAAAACAGATACAGTTTTAGCAAATATGCCAGCAAAAGGATTTAAAAGAAGTATATAAAAGATACTAATCAAAAAATAACAATGAAAAAAGAAATATAAAACAAACAAATAGCAAACAAGACAAGATTGAAACTCTGGAGCTCAATAATAACATTAAATGTAAATTATGTAAAGTCTCAATTGAGAGAAAAAGAGATTATTAGATGGGACAAATGAGGAAGACCCAACTATGGCTTCCAGCATGGCCATTTACTCAATTTCCCTGAATCCAGCTGATGAGGGGATTGGAAAAAAGAGGAGCAAAAAAAAAAAAAAATAGAGAAAGCAGGATCTAGTGATTCACCTGACCTCTGATGGATGAAGACTGACAATGAGCAGGCTCTGCAAGTTTATTTCATAGGATTTTTACATCAAAGAGATTCATTGTGAGAATGTTAATTTAAAACAGAACTGACATAAAAAGTTTGAACAGTCCAATTAAAGTCACCAGCTTGCACTCACAATTCTCCCCTGGGTAGGTGGCTCCTGAACCTTAGGTGGTGAACTGATAAACTCCATGGCAACCACAGAATTTCCCTTTAAACAGGGCATCACTAGACAACAGGGCGGACTTCTTGGCACTTTTTTTTTTTAACCAAGAAATTAACAAGGGAGATGTCTGCCTTGTCTTTGGGCAGTTCAAAGCAATGATTCATTTACCGCTCTCGATACCCAACCATTTGCTTTCTACATAAAACCCATTTTAAATATTATGAAAAACATAGATTAATTAGAAAGACGGAAATATATCAGGCTTACATAAATCAAGACAGAGATGTAAGGCTGATATTGATATTTAAACAAAATTGATTTCATAGCAAATATTATCAAGAATATTTTGGTATTCATGCCATAAAGAAGGAAACAGGATCCGTGCTCTTAGTAATGGAGCTTTAAAACTTGTGAAACCAAATCTAATAGAACTTCAAGAACAAATAGACAAAACTTCAATTATGGATGAAGATTTAAGCAATCTTTTCTAGTGATGATGGAAAATAGAAAATCAGTAGCAGTAAGGAAAAGGTGAAAGACATTATTCACCAAATTAAGTTAATTCACATTATGGAATAGTCAGCCTAACATTAGCATAACACATATTACATTCAAATGCATGTGCATAAGAACTTTTACCAAGAAAGGCAATATTCTTGACCATGAAACAAAAACCTTAATCAATGTAAACATATTCAAGTCATATAAACTATGTCCTCTGACAACAATGGAATACAATTAGCAATCAATAACAAAAACACACATTTTGGGGATCTACAGAAAAGCAGATAGAGCTACTACATATATTTAAGTTATTTTCCATTCACAAAATTGGTATACAAAACTGTACTATTTATATGAATTAATAGGAAATCATCAGAAATAGAAATTGAGAGCTGTGGATGGAGCTCAATCATAGAACAGGTGCCTAGCATGTTTGAGACCTAGTGTCTTGCATTGCACAAAAGCAAAAGCAAAAATTGAAAAAGAAACATAATTCATATAACATCAAAATATTAAATATTTAGACTAAATCTGATGAAAGTGAAGAAGATTTCATAGCACAACATATTTAATATATTACTAAGAAAAAGTAAAGGAGAAGCAAGTAAATGAATAAATGTCCTTTGTGTATTATGAAAAGACTCAATATCACTAATATGCCTGTTCTCCTCAAATACGCATACACACACAAACACACCTTTACAATGACACACCAGCGATAAGGCCAATGGACATGTTTTGTAGCAGTCGGGAAATGATACTAAAATTCAAACAAAATGCAGAAGATCTAGAATAGTCATAATATCTTTAAATAAAAAAGAACAAAATTGAATAAATTATACTAATTGGAGCATTTCAAAAAAAATATAAATCTACCCTAATCAAGACAGTGTGGTATGTTACAAAGATAGATTAACAGTTCATTGGAAACCAGAAATAAACCAGCACATACGGGTTCAATTATTTTCCAAAAGATCTCAAGGACAATTATAATTCTAGTACAATCCTCAACAAATATACTATAACATCAGATATCTCTGTGTAAAACAAAAAAAATAGATTTAATCCATACATTGTATGTGAAACTTACTGGAACACGTAAAAGACAACTTTTGCAAACTTGAGTTGAGAGTTCTTTGATATGATGCTGAAACAAAAGTTAAATTGTATGTGATTAAACAACTCAATGTCCAGATGTGAATGTGCATATTTATTATAGTTTTATGAAATATTCATTAAAGTATAAAACTAATATATAGCATAAATTGTAAAAGAAAATATCAAATTGAGTAGGAAGTAACTGTTATTCACATAACTTCAGAATTATCCATGCTTAAACAAAGTAATATGCATGTGAGATCATATAACACTTCTATTTTATGTTCCTGCTTTTAATAATATGATTTTATAAAAATTATCTGCAAATGGCATTAGAAAGATGTTTTAAAAAGATTAAGAGGTTGATATTTGCAAATCTCCCTAATGGAAGAAAATGTCATATAAATGCTAATTATCCTAGGTATTTACTAATTTTAAAGCAAATCTCAACAACTCTTTGCATTTTAGAAAAGCTTCTTAACAAAAATTCAATGCACAGTTTCAGTGTTAATTAAATCTGAAAATGTGCCTAAGAAGTAGAAGATGGGTGTATTAAACCAGTTCCTCTAGTGCCTGAAGCACTCACTATTGGCAGCTTTAGAAACTATTAATTCATGTAAGCTGAAAGTGTACCATTGAGCATACTGGAAAAGAAACTTTCATATATATGCACTTAAAATTCAAAACATCTAGTGCAGAACTTGGAAAAGACTGCATCAATTAGTAGAAATTTCAGAATCTTGATTTTATTATTTTGTCCTCTAATATTCATTTCAAGTAGCTAGTGCAGAAATTTAGACTTTGTTAAATGCAAACCATTTCACTGGTTTTATTTTAATTCATAAGATTACTTTTGTTTGGTAATGCTTAATTGTTAATTCATTATTTTAACTAGTAAATGGATGTGCATATGCCTACATTATAGCATTTGTTATGTAGTATTCAAAAAGTGCAATATACTTAAAATAAATCTTTCCATCCTTTGTTTCCTAGTCACTGATTCCCTTCCTCTGTAATGACTCTCAGAAATGGCCACTTGCTGAAAACTTTGTTCTACACCTTGTTTGTATTCTTTCTAATATTTCTTAAAGGTTTTGCCTTATTAGCATGTATAGATCCGCCTCCTCCTTTTTAAGTGTCCATATATAGATATAATGTAATTATTTATCTAGTCACTAACTAGTTAAATAAATTTTTATCTATTTGTGGGCACTTGTTATTAAAAATAATTTGACAGTAGAATCAATGCTGCCAACATTATTCCTATGTGCATGTGTTTTAGCATGTCTGTGTCTGTGTATATGGGAAGATGTCTGCTGACTGAACTATCTTGGGTTATATATGCAAGTACAAGGGAAAAAGGAAGAAAATGAGAAACATGTGAGAAAATAGGAGAAGGCAGCTCATCTCATGCTGTGGTTAGAGGATAAAGCAGGAGCAAGCCTCTGGCAGAGTCCACCTCCTTTCCCAGGCAGGGACTGGGGAGCTACAAGCCTAGACATGTCAGCTGAAAACCTGTGTGCCAGTCAACTCTGTATTAAACTTAATGAGGATGTCCCTTCTATTTTATAGAGTGAGATGTTTCCTAATATTAGAATCACAAATAAACACCAATTAGATCTTTAACTTTGTTGTGATTTTGTTTATTAACACATCAGTCATCCATTCTTTACCTGAGGTATCTGTTGAGAGTCAAAGGAAAATCCTAGCTTAAGCATGTTATAGTAGGCTTCAAACAAATCAAAGATGAAGAAAACATTCTAAGATCTTTTAGAAACAAGGAATAATTCATATGCAAAAGAAAAACAATGAGATCATTTTATATGTCATAATTTATCATTTGGTTCAAGAAACTTCAGGGCACCTCATATCACTACCAAGGAAAAAAAATGACAGTTTTGTATCTTTTTAAAACTTGTTACCTTTTATTACTAGGTGTCCTCTAATAATCGTGTATAATACCTTCTACAGTATTAAATAACAATCATGATAAATATCCTCAATTTTAAATGTGAGAAAAATGGAAATCAGAAAAATGAGGAAATATATAATCTCCTATGAAGAGAGTGGCAAAAGTTTAGCTAGACATTTCCAGAATCCCAGGGAAATTTTTCTTTTTGTTCATTTATTTTCACTCCATAGCATGATGTCTCACTCTGGTGTCACTCAGGTAAAACTGTACCTTATGGTTGGTGAAATATTCTATTCTAGGCAGATTATGTATCAGAGAAAGAGAGAGGATAGGAAGGAGAAACCATGCTTTATTCCTCATAACCAATGATGAGTTATTCAACAGATACAAAACTAGATCACCAACCAGAGTGTGAAAGAGTAACACTACCTAAGGTCTTGATCCAGATAGTACTATTAATTACAATTTCCAGATTATCTATTGTATGCCTGGTGAGTCAGAGCTTTACTTGTACTCTTGTATTCAGTTCTCACAATATATTCCATGAATAAGTTGATCAAAGTAAGAGAAGTTGTAAGACCTGTGTGAAGTCATAAAGCTAATAAGGATTGCCAGGCAATCTGATTAAAATAGAAAGGAAAAATAATCTCTCATTCTTAATTGCTAAACTGCTTCCTTCTACTTTGCCAGAATGTGGAGTTAAAACTTGCCTAGATTCAAAAGGAAATTTTATGTGCTTATATCAACACTTTTTAAAATATTAATATATTAGATAACTCAAGAATTTTATGTCATGTAAAGAAGTAATGCAAATATTTTCAATGTTTGATATTACAAATTATACACATTATATCTAGTAATGTAAGTAGTTTTTGTAAGTTATACTAGAAAGATAGTGTTAAGGTAACTGATACCTAATCAAATTGTTGTTAATCAAATTTATTTGTTACAATAAAAATTTTAATCACCTAGTTCCTAAATACATTAATAGAATATGTACTTTAAGACAAATTAAATTGTTTACTCAATTGTTCCAAAATTCTATTTCTTTCAAATATAATTAATTATTCAAGCCTCTACATTGTTGTTATATCAGAGTCCATTTCTGTACCTCGAAATTATTTATGAACTGGGGTTAGAAATGGCAGTTAGAAAGAGTTCTAGAAAGTCTGATATCCCCACTAGCTTGCTCTGCTTTTGATTTACCATGTGTAGCTGTTGAAAGTAAACTGTGCAATATGGTGCCTTAAATGTCCACTGCTGGGTGAAGTTCTTGCTCATCCACCTATTTATAAGCTTTCCTGGTGCCTCATGATTCTATGTCTACTGTCCAGTATTGAACTTCTGTTCCCTTACTTATCTTTCCAGAACATCACTATTGTGCCAGCATGAATAGATTGATGGTTGTTAAATGCAGGCAATTGTTGTGATGGGAATAAATTTATTCTACACACCTTTCAGTTTTCAGTCTCACACCTCTTTTCACCAAGTTGAATTTTACCCCTGCCAATAAATTCCAGACATGTTCTGATAATGTTAAACCTCAAAATAGAAAGATTTAGGGTCCCAACCGCTTTCTTCCTGAAAGGCTACATAAACTACACACATAAAGAATATATAAATGTAACTAACAGGTAGGTAGGTAGATTGATAGGAAGATAGAAGGTATGTGGATAAAGGGATGGGCAGATAGACAGACACTAGAACAAATTAGGGTGTGATTAGACAGACACTATAATAAATTCAGTTGTGATTATCCTGCATAGTAATCTGCATTATAAAAACTAGGCTTTAGGAGGAAAGTTTGTGCATGATTTTACTCTAAAGAGAATTAAATCTCAACTAAACAGTGATGTGCATGAGTTCCTCAACCCTAGCACTTACAATTCTTCCTTTTAATATTTATCCATATATTCCTCAAATGTTGTTAAAAACTAAAATGTCAACCCTAAGTAATTTAAACTTTTGTTTTTGGCACTATAACTCACAAAGACAGCATTTTATAGGTTGTCATTCTTGCACATCTTTTTCCTTCCAATTCTCATTGATTGTTGTGTTCAGATTTCATGTGGCATCAGTCCTATTGATGATGGGGCAGATTTCTCTTGTGCCTAGTCCAGGAGATGTGTCTGAAATTAATTCTTTAGCTAAAATTCTCTGCAGGATTTTTTTTTCTATCTGTCTTCTAGGACAAAACACACAAATGGTCAAAAATAATTTTTTGGAGTGATAAAATTATAAAAAGAACTCTTGATTGTTTATATTTTATTTTTAAAAGCTTAGTTACTGATCTACTTAAAATTTCTTTTTGCACTAGTTTTGTTATGTTAAAATTTCCTTGGTACTTAGTAAATTAATTTCAATCTTTAGAACATAGGTTTTTTCTTTTTCATTTTAAATCTCTCCTCTTGGTTTATTTTCATCTTTTTTGTTGTTGTTCAGATGTTTACATTATTACACTTTTCATAGAATTGAGTTATGACTTTCCTGTCATTTTTTCTCTATAGTTGATTGATTAGGTCAGTGCTATTTTATCTAATTTTTTATGTAAGTCTCTTCTTTTTTTCCAATCTGTACAGTTTTAGGTATAGTACATTCATTTCTAAGTTTTTTACTATTTTATTCAACACTAATAGTTTTCTTCAAAGCAACATTTTAACTTGTAGCATTTTAAGCATTATTCTTTTTTTAATATTTCTTAATTGTCTTTCTGATCCTGTTAAAGGTCTTTTACTACAATCCCATTTAGTTTCCAACCACTTTACTTGTTCAGCTACACTTTACTATTAATTTTTAATTTTATGGCTTTTTGTTTGCAGAACATTTACTGTATGACATTGAGAATCACAATGCTATTCCACTCCATGAAACTTCAAGCATATTCAAGGTGAACAGCACCCACTAAAGTGTGTTAAGTCCCAGCCCTGAACATGGGTTCAATGGAACTTGCTGAGGCTCTGTGTTCACTACAGACAGATATTTCTCTCAATATCCACTTCTGCTCAAAAAGAATATGTTGCTGGGCATGGTTATGCACACCTGTCATCCCATTGACTCTGGAGACTGAGGCAAATGGATCACAGGTTCAAGGCCAGCCTCAGCAACTTAGCAAGACCTTGTCTCAAAATAATTTATTTTTTTAAATGAAAAGGGCGTGGGATGTGGCTTAGTGGTTAAGTGTCCCTGGTGCTTAATTCTTGTTACAGAAGAAAGAAGGAAAGAAAGAAAGAGGGGGACGAGAGGGAGGAAGAAAGGAAGGAAGGAAGGGAGGGAGGGATGGAGGGAGGAAGAGAGGGAGGATGGTAGAGGGAGGGAGGGAGGGAAAGGAAAGAAAAGTAGGAGAAGGGAAAGAGGAAATAGGAAAAAGGGAAGGAAAAGAAAAGAAAAGAGTATGTCTTTTGCTGGGCATGGTGGCACATGTCTGTTATCCTAGCAGCTCAGGAGTCTGAGGTAGGATGATCCGATTGCAAGTTTAAAGCTTTCTTTCTTTTTTTCTGTAACAGGAATTAAGCACCAGGGACACTTAACCAGCAATTTAGGGAGGCCCTAAGCAAATTAGTGAGACCTTGTCTTGAAATAATAAAGAAAAGTTGGGCACAGTGGTACATGCCTGTAATCCCAGCACTTTGGGAGGCTGAGACAGGAGAATCTTGAGTTCAAAGCCAGCCTCAGCAATGATGAGGCACTAAGCAAATTAGTGAGACCCTTTCTCAACATAATATACAAAATGGGCCGGGGATGTAGCTCAGTGGTTGAGTACTCCTGAGTTCAGTCCCCTATACCAAAAATAATAATAATAATAATAATAATAATAATAATAATAAAGAACTGGTGATGTGTCTCAGTGCTTAAGTGCTCCTTGGTTCAATTCTTGGTACCACCCCAAAAAAAACCTTCTACAAAATCTAAGAAATTGAACATAATATTTATATTACTGATATCTGTATTTGCTCTGATTGTTTGTCTAATTAATCTTTCAGTTTTTTTAAAATGTATGTCATTGTCACCAACAATTTTCTTTTTTCTTTCTCTCTCATTTTTTCTCCTTTTCATTTTCTATTTTTTATTTTGTAGTGCTAGGAATAAAACCCAGGGTTGCATATGCACACACGCTACACAAGTGCTCTATTACAGCACAGCAATTTTTCATTTATGCATTTCTTTCTATATTTATTTTAGCTGATGCTTGATCTATTTTGAAGTTACCTTTCTTCTGGGGGAGGGTACCAGGAATTGAACTGAGGGACGCTTGACCTCCCTGTGTCACATCTCCAGCCCTATTTTGTATTTTATTTATAGACAGGTCTCACTGAGTTGCTTAGTGCTTCACTTTTGCTGAGGATGGCTTTGAACCTGTGATCCTCCTGCCTCAGCCTCCCAAGGCTGCTGGGATTACAGGTGTGCACCACTACACCTGGCCTTGAAGTTGTATTTTTAAGTGGATATATTTTTAAGATGGGTCACATACAATTTAGTGCTCACACCCACACCTCTAACTTGTTTTTTAATGGTAAAAGAAATATTATTTTAAAGAATTCAATTACATAGGGAACTAGGAGGAAATTGACACATGTACATGGTATGTACATGTTGAAAAACTCCTTCTCTCTTAACACCAAGTATTTAAAAATTATGTGTCCATTTGTTCAACTAAAACCATAAATAGGGTTTTACATTTTTCATAATTCTTGACTGCTAAAAGTTTTATATTGAGTCACTTAAAGATACTTAAAGATACTTGATGTCTAATGTTTTTTTACAATAAATTTTTATATAATGAAGCATTTGGCAAATATTTTTCTAACAATACAAATAAATAAGCCAAGAAAGCCCCTAATGTTTTCATAAATGCCTTATTTCCAGGAAGAAGTTTAAATTATTGTAAAATTAGATTTAATAAATTTTGTTCTACAATAAATATTATTATGAAGGGCACTAAATGTTTTGTAAGACTATTGCTTCTAGAAATTTGTCAAACCTAGTTTCCCTAATATCACCCACTGGTAAGATAAAATTAAATTTACTTATCACCATTAAGGAGAGAAATCCACTATACCAGTTTTGCCTGTGCTTCAAAAAGAGGAATGTAGAGTTGCCATTTATTGAATTTAAAGTACAACTTCCAAAATAGGACCTTGTTGTGACTGGCTTAAGATCATGCTACAACAGTCCACGATAAGTGATCTGTAGCTTGGCCACACAAACAAGACCAAGATTTGAAGAGAGGGATTCAAAATAGTCCAAGTTGTAAATTACTTCCTATTGAAAAGTTGGTGGGTTTTTACTAATGTTCCTGGAATGAACAACCAATGAACCTAGCTACTATGTATAACCATAATGATGTAATAATACTAGTAATATAAAAATAAATGTTTCACACACACACACACAAAAACAATTATTTACTTGATCTGGACAGTCTCTGAAAAGAAGGAGCTATTGAAGATAATCTAATAACAAAGTCAGGTTCAGGTAGAACGAGACATGTGGTTTTGATTCTCAATGTGAAGGTAAACAGTATTAATTATCAAATTTATTCCTTATTTTTCCTTTGAATCAATGTCTTCTTATATCAACATAACTTATTCTAGAGTACTCAAACCCACTGCTACAGAAATTTGGTTAATTCATTATTCAGAAGACCTTAACTCACTTAGTATCTTTCCTTTCAACTTAAGTCTTCAGATCTAACGTCTTCTATATCATCATAGCTAACCCAGAATCAAGACATCTGGCCTTAGTGTCAAGCAGCAGTATTTACACAGATTTCCTCTTTCACATCCTTCTGAAATAGTTCCTAATTATGCTGATGCATGGTGTCTTGCTCAGACTTCTAGCACAAGCAGTTCCTAGATCAAAGTTTATTCTTCAATTTAATTCCTTGTATTCATTTAGCATCCCACACTCTTTTCTTGCTTGGTTTGTGGTGTGTGTTTGTTTGTTTTGGTCTCCATATGTCTTCCACCAAATCCTAGTTTTCTTTCAATTGTAATCCATTCTTTTAGCCAGTTTTTGCATCACTGTGTCCGAAATACTCACCAAGAACAACTTGGAGGAAGGAAAATTTATTTGGAGCTCATGGTTTCAGAGGTCTCACACCATACATAGCAAATTCCATTGCAGTGTGCCCAAGACAAGCCAGTTCATCATGGGGGAATACTGTAGTGTTCAGGAAGCAGAAAGAGCTAGGGAAGGGCATGCCCCCAGGAACCCACCACCCCCAGTCTTACCCCACTTACCCACAGTTACCACTCAGTCAATCCATTCAAACTATGATGGACTGAATAGGTTACAGCTCTTACAATCTGATTATTTACATCCTAACATATATACTGCATGCATATAAAACTCCTTTATAATTTAATTTTTAAAAATTTTCTCTAAATTTCTGGATCCTGATCTTATTTCATACTTTGAACAACATTCATACTGACTCAAGAAACTTTTATCAACCAAGTCACACAAATGTTTTATTGTGTACATCTGTGTGTGTGTGTGTGTGTGTGTGTGTGTGCAAGCATGCTTACTTGTTTACTCTTGGAGTTCACACTTTCCATTTTATAATAATCCTAAAACACTCAGTTAGGTTTTTTAAATTCATCCTTATAAAATTTTATGAAATTCCTTTAAATATTTTAATTTTATAAATAACACAGGGGAAATTGGCTCTTTGAACTCTACAAGAAAGCACTTGTAAAAATGTTCAGCATTTCTACAGGTTGCATACACGTAACATTGTGCATTTCCCCGGCAAGTCTGGGGAGAAGACCAGAAGGGTACAATGAATCTTTTCATGATGATTCTTCATAGAAGTTTCTGCATTTGGGACATTGGGTCATTTTCCCACATTCTCACAACAAATGTCTCAAGATGAGAATAGACTATTAAATACTTGTTTAAAAAAATAAAAAACTGAATAATATTGTATATGTATGCTCTTCACATGGAAAAAAATCCTCAAATTTCAAGAATTTTCCTTCACAGTTACAAATATTTTTTTAAAAAATGAGAAACATTGCCTATTTTGGTGGGTTTAGAGTATTCTAATTTGAGAGACTTGGATGAAGTATAAAGAAGAAGCACATTTCCCTCCAAAACTTTATGAAGCTTGATTTATCCAAATTCATTCAAATGGGCACAGATAATTTTCCTTTGTTAGATTAATGGCTGCACTAAAAAATCCTAAAATTTGAGCAAATGCTCTCCCTTTTGGAAATTTTTAATGACTAATATAATTAAACTCAATAGCCCACTGCCAAACCAGAATATGAGATGAGGTATTTTTTATTCTACCACTGTTTACCATTGCCTCATATATTTCAGTGTTCTCACTTCTAATTGCTACGGATTTATTCAGAACACATCACTCACTTTATGTGCTCACATAATCAGCCTGGCATTCTCCCTAGAATGTGCTGGGTGATATTAAAAAACAATGATAGCAATTACGTGATAAATATTTGATATTCTAGTTTCGTGTAGTCATAGCATTTGTCTAAAAAAGCTATTATGAGAACAAGTTTATACTTCTAAAAAGTATATCACTTACAGTTTAAAAGCAGTACCCATTTATCTAAATGTTTGTTTATTTTCCATAATAGTTACAAACACACCAATCATATCATTGTTACATGATAGTAAGTATAAGCATAACTGACTCTAGATACTCAAAATATTTCTATAAAAGTTAAATCACTTCAGAAGCTCTTCCCTTGAACAGTTAGTTGCAAATGAATCATTGAAGTAGGAAAGATTATCTGTAGTTAAAAAAAAAAAGTGTGGATTCTCCTAGAGAAATAGAATCTACTGTCAGTATTAAATTTCAAGGTGACATTAAGATTGCCAGCTGTGAAAGTGGAGACATTGAGTTTCTCCAGAGACATATCACTAGCATCCCTCCCAATTTCTACCAAGGAAAGACATAGGTAGAGCCTTAAGTGGTACTGAGGATGTGGAAAGCATCCCTATGACAATGAACTACACTCCAACACCCATGCCCACTACAGAAAATCATGGTGCAGGAAATGAAGGAGGTATAAGGAACGTATTTAAGATATAGTCACACTTTTCTTCCCATGGATCTACCCTATTGGAAATACTATGGGAGGGCAGAGAAGGAAAGAGCAGGTAATAGTGGAAATGGTAGGCAGAGAAAGTGTGGATCCTCACATGATTCAGGATAGCTCACTTCCCACTTGGAAGCAGAGTGCAATTAAAGCCTGACTTCTTGCATTCCTCCTGATGCACAGCCTAATTAAACTAATATCCGTCCTTAAGTATCTACTGTCTCAATTTCAAGTTTGTGACTCACTCACCATAGGACAGATCCAATCAAGCTTTAAATCAACTTTATTGCCTCAACCCCTAATTTTACACTCTAATAACATTATCTTTTACTTGCAGAGGTAAATATATTATTGATTTTCTTGAATAACTTTACACCTTTAGTTTACCTGTTTTGACAGATAAAGTCTGAACATTAAAGTGATTAAAAATCAGGCCACATGTGGTTATACAAAAAAATCATCTGATGTCCAATGACTGTTCCATATGAAATACTTTATAACGATCTGTTCTTTCATGAGTTCCTGAACATAGTAATTAAAGAAGTTATAAGTATAAGGTGTATCACTTTAAAAAATAAGTTTAAAAGTACAAATCCTATTCTAACCATGTACTGAGAATGGAATGCCTTAAGGATATTTTATCTAAGATAGCAGAACTATTCATGTCTAGTGCACTGATGTGATACTCTACTAGTATTCTCTGTATATTGCAAAAGAAACTTCATACACAGTGAGACTATAAAAAGTGACTCTGAGGGTCTCATCCTGCATTACTTTCCTTGGGCTTTCTTCTCAGATCACAACAACTACTTCTTCCTCGAAAACTAAAAGTAAGCTTGTGCCTCTCTTCCTGCTTTTCTGTCTCCCTTGGAAGCATGTCTTTCTTGTCAGAGTATCATCGTTCTCAGTATGGGCATCATTGTTAACTAGATGAGCTGTGCAGAGATGATCAAGTTACATTCCTCACTAGAAATAGAATATATAATATTTATTACTGATAATTTTTCATGTACTCAACTACATCTTCCTCCTCCATGGTATGTATGTGTATGCATATATACACATGTGGTTTACAGAAGTGTATTTATCTCATTGAATGATTTCTTTTTTAAAAAGAAGGTCATTTTATTTCTGAAGTGCTGGTCTTTGTCACTGAGGAACTATTCTGAATATATTTACTCCAATTTGGAATCCAATACATGGTTCTGTTTTATTGTTTATTCTTATCCATTTCTTCAGGAAAGCTACTCAGTTTTTGCCAGAGTACATCTGTTAATTTGAAATATGTTTCTAATGATTCTCAGTCTTCCTAATCACTTTTCCCAGAATGATAGCTACAATCAGCATGTGGTCTTCCCTGCAGTTATTTGAGACAATAAATTAGCAAGTGCTTTCTTATTGCTCAATGTGGGTCAGCTGATTTTCAGTCTG
Organism: Xerus rutilus; assembly: GCA_028644305.1. Classification (NCBI taxonomy): domain Eukaryota; kingdom Metazoa; phylum Chordata; class Mammalia; order Rodentia; family Sciuridae; genus Xerus; species Xerus rutilus. The sequence goes on from CM053400.1 coordinate 108,802,488, forward strand.
TAATATCCTTTCCTTTCATACTGAATAACCCTAAGCCAATGCTATATGCTGATCCTAAACCAGTAATACTTGTTTAGGTTTTTGTGATAATCTTGTGACCCTCAGATATAAACTCCCATATTAGCTAATTAACAAACTATACTACTAAATGGCAGCATTTCAACAATCCAAAGGAGTAAATACTTATTTCTTGCTCATATAGCAGTGCAGTACTGATCACATTGCATAGACTATAGTGATGATCAGACTCATGGAACATAACCATGTTTCTCCAACAGCATCCCAGATACTCCTCAATATTGACAGCCAAAAGACAAGTGGAGAAAGAGTAAGGAGGCCATGTGTGGAAAATTAGTCCATTTTACCATGATATTGGAGTTTTGAAAAGGGAAGGACCAAAGTCTTACCACACCTCTGATTTATAGCTTTTTCCTTACAGAAAAAATAACATTGTGAATTTGTTATTTCTGTGTGTTTACTTATTAAACATTACACTCTGATTAAAGCTTTGAGAACCTTGGCTTACCACAGAATGCCATTTAGAGGTACTGTCCTTATGTATTTTGATCCCTGCAAAATGTTAGATATTTTCTCACTAAGCATTTAGAACTATTCTTGTTTAAGGTCTTTTTTTCATTATCTGCTACCACAATTATCCTGTAAAGGCTCTTGGTGAGATAAGAATTTGGGAATAAAGGGAAAGATACTGAATCTCAAAGGAAGTGCCCATAAATCATTGAAAAGCACTTGTAATTAATTGCAACTTCTGTGTAGCGTGTTTTTGGCCAATATCCTTAACCCATGCCTCTGTAACAGGAGGGCAATGTGCAATCACAGGGAGAACTGGTGCAAATTTGTGTAAAGATAGGAGGTTAGTTTCATTCTTCAAGATATGGATATCCAGTTTTCCCAGCACAAATTATTAAAAAGGCTATCTTTTCTCCAACATACATTTTTTGCAACTTTGTCAAGTATCAGGTAACTATAAATATGTCAGTGTCTATGTCTTCTATTTTGTTCTGTTCTGTTGGATGACATGTCTATTTTAATGCCAATACCATGCTATTTATCTTACTATAGCTTCATAGTATAATTTAAGATCTGATATTATGATACCTCTAGTATTACTCCTCTTGCTTAGGGTTGCTTTGTTTAACCTGGATCTTTTACTTTAAAAAAATTAGTATTCCTTTATTCTAGTTCTGTGAAAAATGTCATTAATATTTTGGAGAATATCGTGTTAAGTGAAAAAAGCCAATCCCCACAAACCAAAGATCAAATATTTTCTCTGATATGTGGATGCAAATTCACAACGGGGTGAAGGTTAGGAAATAATAGACTTATTTGGATTAAATAGAGTGGAGAGAAGGGAAGGGAGGAGTATGGGGAAGAAAGGATTGTAGAATGAATCAAATATTATTCCCCTATGTACATATATGACTACAAAACTGGTGTGATTCTACATCATGTACAACCAAAAGAATAAGAAATTTTACTCCATGTATGTATGATGTGTCAAAATGCATTCTACTGCCATGTAAATATAATTAGAACAAATAAAAAAAATTAGTGAAGATTGCATTAAATCTGTGTAACACTTTTGACCATTTTGACAACATTAATTCTGCCTGTTCAAGAACACGGGAAGTCTTTCCCTCTTCTAAGGTCTTTTTCAATTTATTTCTTCAATGTTCTATAGTTTCCATTGTAAAGATATTTCACCTCTGTGGATAGGTTAATTTCCAAGTATTTTATTTTGTATTTTCAAGTTATTGTGAATAGGCTGGTTTTCCTGATTTCTTTCTCAGCAGAACCTCTATCGGAGCATAGGAGATTTATTCATTTATAAATATTGATCTTGTATGCTTCTGCTTTGCTGAATTTATTCATTATTTCTACAAGTCTAGTGATGAAATTTTGGGGTTTTCTATATGTAGGATCATGTTATCAGCAAGCAGAGATAATTTGACTTCTCTTTTTCATATTTTTATCTCTTTAATGAACTTCTCTTTTCTGATTGCTCTGGATAGAGTTTCAAAAAACTATATTGAATAGGACCAGTGAGAGTAAATATTCTTGTCTTCTTTCTGATTTTAGAGGAAAAGCTTGCAGTTTTTCTCTATTTAATATGATATTGATTTTGGGATTGTCATATATTACCTTTATAATATTGAGTTAAATTCCTTTTATCCCTAGTTTTCCAGTATTTTTAACATGAATGAGTACTAGAATTTATCAAAGGTCTCTTCTACATCTTTTGAGATGATCATATGATTCTTGTCCTTAATTTTATTTATGTATTTTATTTTATGTGAATTACATCTACTGATTTGCATATGTAAAATGAAACATATTCCTAGAAGGAAACCCCATTGATGATAATGTACTATTTTCTTGATGTGTTTTTTAATGTGGTTTGCTAATATTTTATTAAAGATTTTTTAATCTGTGTAGTTTTCTTTTCTTAGTATTATTTATCTGGTTTTGGTATCTATACTTTTAAAATTATGTCAAAATAAATTATTACATAAAACTAAAAAATAATAACAAAAAATTAAATTAAAATTTAATTTGAATTAAATTTTAATTTGAATTATATTAATTTAATTTGAATTATATTAATATTTTTAAAAAAGAAAATGGAGAATAAGAAAAAAGATTCTTTTTTTTTTTTTTGGTACCAGGGATTGAACTCAGGGGCACTCGACCACTGAGCCACATCCCCAGCCCTATTTTGTGTTTTATGTAGAGACAGGGTCTCGCTGAGTTGCTTAGCGCCTCGCCATTGCTGAGGCTGGCTTTGAACTCATGATTCTCCTGTCTCAGCCTCCCTAAGTGCTGGGATTACAGGCTTGCGCCACCACGCCCAGCTAAGAAAAAAGATTCTTAATGAGAAATAAAGTTGGGAAAACTGTTGGCAGATATGGATATTCATTGCTCCTGCTGTTGTGTCATTCCTTACATTTATTTTTGGGCACTGCAACTCTTGGGTCGAGGGCTGGGGGTTGTTAAATCCTTCTTCTTTGTATTTCTCACCACAGCTGGTTTTAATAATTCTTAAGTTTTCCATCTCACAGTATAGGATGGGTAGACTGGGGAGTGCTGATGAATGAGATACTCCTATCATGCAACTGTTTAAACAGAGTTTTAAATCGAAAGTTATAGAAGTTGGTTTTAGTCTTGGCTGTTCTTTGGAATTTTTTCAGTGGGTATTTGAGACTTGATCCTCATCACCTGTTGCTGGGTAGATGATAATCTCTGTTGGACAACTGGGTTTTGGGGACCTCCTGAAAAAATCATGTTTTTAGTGTGAGAAGTCTAATATTCTATAAGTTTCACTGTCGTGGATATGAATTAACTGGAATCAGACCTAGAATGCAATGTACCTTTTTGGTTACTGGCATCTTCCCAGTTGTACATATGGGGTGCCAGCAACAAAAAGGCTTTCTGCCCTCAGTATCCCTAACCTGGATCAACCTAGGCACAGTCCTATCTGGACCAATTTCAATCATGCTTGTCCAGGCACACTCTGGACCCCACAAAAGGTGACTGTTTAGTGGGGCTGGGAATTCCTTCATGAGTTTCCAGTGTTTCACCTATGCTTGGTGCTTTGCAGCCACATGAAATTGGTTTCACTGAAGTGACTCTCTGGTTCCTGGACTCTGTCCCTGATCAGAATGATTTTGATCACTTTTCCCTGAACAACTTCCCTCACAACTTCCTTTTCTTCCATGGGTTCCCCAAAGCCAAGTTTATTTGCTGCCCTTTCCTCTCCCTTTCCCTGTGCCCTCTTTTTTTTATGCAGTGAGCGGATGACTGACAGCACCTCTAAATGTCTCTAACGTGTTATTTCTTACTTTATTTCTAACTTGTGTCTCTGATTATTTTGGTGTCCAATATTGAATTGTAGTGAAGTCTTTTAGTCCCTCACCTTTCTGTGGAGCAGTCTTCTCACTGTTTAAATCTTCAGCTGAGGAACCGTTGTGGAACAGACCCTTCCTCGGATCTGCCATCTTTCTTCCAGTCCAACATTCTCTTTTCAGTGTGTATTTCTTCTTCTACCCCAAAGAATCACATCACTCTCTTGAGAGTGCCCCCCTTCTCCTTTAAATATATACCTACTTTTCTAAATAAACCTCTCTCTATATATCTTTTTTTTTTTTTTGGTACCAGCAATTGAACTCAGGGGTCTTCAACCACTGAGCCACATCCCCAGTCCCATTTTGTGTTTTATTTAGAGACAAGGTCTCACTGTCTCTAAATAAAACTAATGGATTAGCACATAGCCATTGCTGAGGCTGGCTTTGAACTCACGGTTCTCCTGTCTCAGCCTCTCAAAGTGCTAGGATTATAGGCATGTGCCACCGTGCCTGGCTCTCTCTATGCCTTTGATGGCACTTGCTGAATATTTTTTTCCAATATGTGTGCAAAGAACCCCACTGGTCCTTGGTCAATTTCTCCCTTCTCTCCAGGAATTCCTTGGGCTCTTCTTCAGACACATGTCTTCTCTCAGGATACTAGCATGGACCAATATTTCGATCCAATATCTTGAACCTATTTAAAGTGACACTAGAGGGTTTATGATGTCATGTGACTGTGAGATTGAGTTGAAATTGTGCTTGTGTTTTCAATAAATTGATTCTAGTGAAGCAGTTTGCATTACAGAAGTAACAAAATGTTTCAAAGGGATACTTTGTGAATTTGTGTATTAAGCCTGGTATTTGAACACTTCTATATTTTTGACATGAATTTGAATTATGTTTGATAGTTTGTGTGAATAAAATCAAAGATATTTCACCACTGACATAGTAGTTATTTTTATGTAACTAAGGGCCTCTCTAAAACTGAAGCTGAATAAAAAACATTTTGAGGAAAACAAATCAATATTTTAAAATATATATATACTAAATTTATGCTGTTTAACAAAAGATAATTAAACAGTTCAGGTCAGTATTTGGATTAGTATTTCATTCATTAGATTTTCAAAGTAAGTAGGCTGAGACTTGAGAAAAAGCAACATGATTTTATTTGATGCATTTATATGTTGATAAATACAAAGATAGAATGAATAATTGAAATAAAATTAGAAGAAATGAGAAAAAAACAAATGATCTTGAAAAAGTTGAACAAGAGGAAAAAAGAACAAACAATAATATTACTATGATTTTTAAAAAATTAACAATGTTAAGTAAACAAAGAAAAAATAGGAAAGAAAGATTAAGTCTAGAAAAGAATTTTGAGCAAAATCTTGAAAATAAATACTTATCTATATATGTGGTATATGCTACACTTAATAATTTCTTAGGGTGTTTTTCTTTTTTGTTGCTTGTGTGTTGAGACAGTCTCTGAATATTTCAGGACTGATTCCAAGTTATTTGGATCCAAGATCTTAGAGAAGAAAGAAAAATTGGAAGTTTTTATTGATAGTACTGTAATTCAAAGGCATGATTTTATGTAACAAATTGTCATGGTAAATAAAAGTATAATAATTAGAGGTAATGGAAAACAGAAAATTGGAGTGAAAAGAATGAGTGAATATAGCCAGGCACGGTGGCTCACGCTTGTAATCCCAGCACTTAGGGAGGCTGAGACAGGAGAATCACAGGTTCAAAGCCAGCCTCAGCAATGGCGAGGTGCTAAGCAACTCAGTGAGACCCTGTCTCTACATAAAACACAAAATAGGACTGGGCATGTGGCTCAGTGGTCGAGTACTCCTGAGTTCAATCCCTGGTACCAAAAAAGAAAAAAGAAATGAGTGAATAATTTGCCAGGATCTAACATGAGAACACATTCAAACTTTGCACTGCAGAGTTCAGTTATGAACATTAATGTATGTCTATAATGATTGACTGTTGTTAATACAGGCTCTTTTTAACTATGAAAATAATGAGTTAAGTCTCTTCTACTGTTTTACTTACCTCCACTATGTTGACTCCTTTGGATTGATATAATCTACTTGCTTACAGTCAAGGCTTGACATCTAATAGTATTTTTCAGGGAAACAATACAAAAAATTTTGACAAAGAAAGTCATCAGAAAAGAAGGCTATAGAGGCTATAAATGAAAGCACTCTTGATAAATGGAAACAATGACTACACATTGGTGGGGCAAGATGAGTATTAGGGATTGGTAAGTAAGGCTAATGGGCTGATTTTCATACCCCTAGGTCTCACTAATATTTTAGTGTATAAGTAAACCAAATTGTACAAATCCAACAAATCCTTAATTGTACTATTGGGTAAATACTAGACATATGAAAGAACAAATAGACAATTTTAATCAGCAAGAAGATATAAAGTTCATGTAACTGTTACTAATATATTGTTATTTATTGTGTAATGAACATGGATATAATTTTTTTCTATAACTCTATCCCTAAAATATGTATAAACATTACTTTCCTTCTGGTGAGTTTGAGATTACTTACAAATGAATTGCTGGAATGCATAAATTTTAATCAATGAGGTATTATGTTATTACTTTATAGTCTCTATTTGAATATTTTAACTTCAAATTTCCATCAAACTTTTTCTCTTCCTCTTCCCCTTCCCTTTTATTTTATCATTTTATTTTATTTTATTTATTTTATTTATTTTTGTGTGGTACCAAGGATTGAAGTCAAGGACACTCACCCAGTGAGCCACATCCCCAGCCCTATTTTGTAGTTTAGTTAGAGACAGGGTCTCACAGAGTTGCTTAGATTCTTCCTTTGCTGAGGCTGGTTTGAACTCACAATCCTGTATCAGCCTCCTGAGCTGCTGGGATTACAAGTGTGTGCCACCATGCTGGCCCTTCTCTTTTACTTTAAACAAAAAGAAATTATAATATTAAAATTTATAATGAAAAAGGAAATATCACAATGGACACTACTGAAATGCAAAGGATAATTAGAAACTATTTTGAAAGTTTATACTCCAATAAATAGAAAATCTCCAAGACATTGATAAATTTCTAGAGATGTATGGTCTACCCAAACAGAATCAGGAGTACACACAATTTAAACAAATCAATTAAAGCAAGGAAATAAAAGACACTCTCAAAAGCCTACCAACTAAAAAAAGCCCAGGACCAAGTTCTCATCCAAGTTCTACAAGATCTTCAAAAAAGAATTAATACCAATACTCCTCAAATTATTCTATGAAATAGAAAAGGAGGGAACCCTTTCAAACTCATTTTATGAGTCTAGTATCACTTTGATACCAAAACTAAGGACACATCAAGGAATCAAAACCTCAAGCCAATATCCCAATAAACAAAAATTCTCAATAAAGACCCAAAAATTCTCAATAAAGTTCTGGCAAATAATATACAAAAACATTAAAAAGATAGTGTAACATGATCAAGTGGGGTTCATCCAAGGGATGTAAGGTTGATTCAACATAATGAAATCAATAAATATAATTTAGTATACCAATAAACTTAAAGACAAGAATCATATAATCATCTCAATAGATGCAGGAAAATATTTGACAAAATACAATACCTCTTTATGTTTAAAACTCTAGAAAAACTAAGGATAGTAGGAATATAACTCAACATTGTAAAAGTCATCTATGCTAAGACCAAGACCAACATCATTCTGAATGGAGAAAAATTGAAAGTATTGCCTTTAAAAACTGGAATAAAACAGGGATGCCTTCTTTCACCACTTCTATCAACATAGTTCTTAAAATTCTAGCTACAGCAATCAGACAGATGAAAGAAATTAAATGGATACAAATAGGAAAAGAAGAAATTAAACTAATACTCTTTGTCAATGACATGATTCTATATTTAGAAGAACCAAAATATTTTACTAGAAAACTTTTAGAACTAATAACTGAATTCAGCAAAGTAGCAGGATATAAAACAAATACCCACAAATCAAATGCATTTCTATACATCAGTGATGAATCCACTGAAGAGAACATCGGAAAACTATCCCTACTCACAAAAACCTCAAAAATGAAACAACCTTGGGAATCAATCTAACAACACTGGTGAAAGATCTCTAGAATAAAAACTCCAGAACACTAAAAAAGAAATTGAAGACCTTAGAAGATGGAAAGATCTCCCATGCTCTTGGATATGCAGAATCAATATTGTCAAAATGGCCATATTACCCAAAACACTATACAGATTTAATGCAATTCCCAATGACATGTTTCATAGAATTAAAAAAAGCAATCATAAAATTCATTTGGAAAAAGAACCTAGAATAAATAAAGCAATCCTTAGCAATAAGAGTGAAGCAAGAGAAATCACAACACCAGACCTTAAACTATACTACAGAGCAATAGTAACAAAAACAGTATGGTGTTGGCACCAAAATAGACATGTAGACCAATGGTATGGAAGACACAGAGACAAACCCACATAAAAACAGTTATCTCATACTAGACAAAGGCACCAAAAATATACATTGGACAAACTATGGTGTTTCCAACAAATTGTGCTGAAAAACTGGACATCCATATGTAGCAAAATGAAATTAAACCTCTATTTCTCACCCGGTGCAAAATTACACTCAAAGTGGATCAAGACCCTAGCAATTAGACCAGAGACTCTGTGTTTAACAGAAGAAAAAGTAGGCCCATATCTTCATCATGTCAGCTAAAGCACAAGAAGTAAAATCAAGAAATGATAAATGGGATGGATTCAAACAAAAAAGCTTCTCAGCAAAGAAAACAATTAATACTGTGAAGAGATTGCCTAAGAATAGGAGAGCATCTTTACCACACGCACTTCAGATAGAGCATTAATCTCCAGGATATATAAAGAAATCAAAAAATTTAACACCAAAGAAACAAATAACCCAATCCATAAATGAGTGAAGTAACTGAACAGACATTTTACAGAAAAAGAAATGCAATTGATTAAAACATGCAAAAGGATGCTCATCATCTCTAGCAATCAGAGAAATGCAAATCAATACTTCTCTAAGATTTCATTGCACTCTAGTCAGAATGGCAGTTATCAAGAATGCAAGCAATAACAAGTGTTGGCAAGGATGTGGGAAAAAAGATACACTTATACATTGTTGGTGAGACTGCAAATTGGTGCAACTGCAATGGATGGAAATCAGTATGGCGACTCCTCAGAAAGCCTGCAATGGAACTACTATTTGACACAGCTATCCCATTACTTTGTTTATACCCAAAGGACTTAAAATCAGAGTGCTGCAGTGATGCATCCACATCCATGTTTATAGCAGCTCATTTCACAATAGCTAAACAATGAAACCAATATAGATGCCCTTCAGCAGATGAATGGATAAAGAAACTGGTATATACACAATGGAATATTTTTAGCCTTAAATAAGAATGAAATTATGGCATTTGCAGGTCAATGGATACAGCTGGAGAATATCATGCCAGGTGAAATAAACCAAACCCCACAAATCAAGGATGAATATTTTCTTTGATAAGCAGATGCTGATCCATAATACAGCAGAGGGTAGGAAAGAATGAAGGAACTTTGGATTGGGCAGAGGAGAGTGAAGGGAACGGAAGGGTCATGGAGTGGGAAGGATAGTGGAGTGAGATGACATTATTACCTTGTATATATGTATGATTACACTACCGGTGTTTTTCTGGACTATGTACATCTATGTACAATGTGTCAAAATGCATTCCACTGTCATGTATAACTAATTAGAACAAATTAAACATTTTAAAATAAATATTCTCTGTGTCAATATCTTAACTTCAAACTTGCATCAGACCTTGTCTCTTCCTCTGCATCTTCCCTTTTATTTTATTTTATTTTAATTTTTATTTTTGGTACCAGGGATGAACTCAGGGGCACTCGACCACTGAGCCACATCCCCAGCCCTATTTTGTATTTTATGTAGAGACAGGGTCTCACTGAGTTGCTTAGCGCCTCGCCATTGCTGAGGCTGGCTTTGAACTCGTGATTCTCCTGTCGCAGCCTCCTTAAGTGCTGGGATTACAAGCGTGAGCCACCGCAGCAAGCTTCTCTTTTATTTTAAACAAAAAGAAATTCTAATATTCCTTTCATTAAATATGGGAGAGACAGTTTGATTTTATCTAAAAATGTATCTGCTATTCTTGCATCTATATAATCCCTTCATAGAAAGGGGTAGAGTTGAAAAACACAACAAAGATGTCATATTTGTTTCGTAGGGAATTATCATTTCCTTAAAAAAAGGCTCTTTGATTTGAGATTTAGGCAAAAAATTAAGAGATGTAATACTTTTTGTGTTTTTAGTATCAAGACCATGTATTTAAATAACATCATATTTCTAAATATAAACAATGAAATACCATTCTGTTCAATTGAATAATTCAAACTGTAAATTCCAACAATCCAAAACAAATGAAACTTTTAAGTATAAAATAATTACGTCTATATTTTCTTAAAATATATATGTGTGTATGTTTGTGTGTGTGTGTTCCCATACATATGTAAGGCTAGTCCTCGTATACTACATATTTAAGGATCTGTCACGGGAATGTCTTGCATTTAACTACTTACTAGTCCATTGTTCAATATTTTTTGTCATATTCCTTATTTTCCAACAAGTGGTCTTATACATTCTCCTCACAAACATGGACCCCTGGCACTTCTTTGGGGGAGGTACTAGGATTATATGTGTGGAGTTACAGCATATGTCAGTTTTACTACATCTTTTAAATCATTCTTCAAAGTGATAGAAGAATTTTCACCATCTCCACCATCTGCTCCATCATCAGAATTTAACTCTGTTAAAGGGTTCATTTATATCAACAATAGGAAGAAAATGTTAGCTCATTACAGTTTTAATATCCAATACTCTTTTGTCTAATGAAATTGAGCAACTTATTATTATTATGCCAGTCATTTGAAAGACATTCTTTGTGAATTGCCTGCTCGTAACTTTTTCTTACTTTTCAATTTACTTAATTTGATTACTTCTAATTAACTTAAAATACTATAAGACATAATACTAGATGTAAATCTCTTGTTTATTTATCGATCAAAAAATATTTTCATTTTTCCTTTTAGCATTTGCCACATTGAAGTGGTGTTCACACACAAAACATTCTAAAACTTGATTTTTTTCCTTATTTTACTTGATTATGATTATTTTGAAGAGTTTAAAAATAACAACTTGATACTGGTTTTCTGTAATGTCAGCATAAAGTGTATGAGGTTATGGTGAACACTGTAATCTTGAATGTGAACCAAAATTATATTATGAGCTCATGATATATTCTATCTCAAATACACATGCACAGAATATTTTTTGTAGGTTAGGAGGGAGAAGCTTGCAAGAGTAATTGAGAATGTAAATTAAAGCACAAACATTTTTATGAAGCATTTTTATGAAAGCACAGATATTTTTATAAGGCCTAATATTTTCTGAATCAATGCAAAGGGTCAAAAAATCCAGAGAGGGGGGAAGCCTGCCAAGGTGAGTTCAAATCTTCCTCTTCTCCCCACAAGTATGTTGAAAGATATTGATCTGAGCTGAACATCCAGATTTCAACTGTGAGATGGTCATTCCTGCAAACAAGACACCAGAAAAATATTGACCATCTCCCAAAGCTCGGGAGAGAAAGACTTGAGACATTTGCTCTGGTATACTGGCATATTCCAAATATGTATAAGAGGGAGGATAGAAACTAAACAAGGGGTCAGGTCTCAGACTGGGGTTCAGGGCCTCCAGGTGAAAGGGTTGGGTACAGCAGCTAGAGAAGCAAACTTACCTGGACCAAAACTCACTCCTAACATCTGACTTGATTGGACCTGAAGGGAGAATTGTGTGAGTCCATCCAGACTTATACATGTGAAGTCTAAATAACCACAGGTTTTGGGTTGCACAGTGAAACTCACATAGAATTTCCACATCTTTTTGTGGATATTTTAAGAGTTTGCCTGGTGTCTATTAAGGCTTCCTGTGAGATCAAGAGTCTCTTTTTTTAAAAATACTCTGCATCTGGACCAATAGCATTGACAAATTAATAAGAAGAGAATCACTGAGGTTTCCACAGAGTTCTACCATTTTTCAAAACACCACCCACAATTTACAACATGCATCCTGAGACATATTCACATGCTTCTTCCCTGGCACAAGGTTTCACCCTTCAAAATACTCAAATACCTCATCCACCAACTTAGCCAGAAGTGCATTATCTTCTATAGAAATTCATTACAGAGGATAGGTCATCTCTGTTACATTCCACCAAAATGAAACCAATGTGCCATGAAAAATAAGGGAAAATTCTCAGGTCTTGGACATACTAGAGGCCACCCCAGTCTGTACAAGTATGTCCAACATTGCGATCTTGTTCTTTATTTCCAATTTAAAAGTCCTTTATCAGAAATTTTCCCCTATGTTTTTCTTTGGTTTTGACATCTTCTCCAATGTTTGAGCAGAATGATGAGTCAAATATAAGAGGATATGGTCCAGTCCTAGAAAAGGGTTATGTGTTTTCAGAACTTAGAGACAGCCGTGAGTGGCCTCTATTTAGGAAGAGAGTGAGTTAGTTTTTTTTTCTTGCATTCTGGATAAGAGCATTACTGTCAGAACCAAGAGTCATAAAGATGTGCTTTGCTGCTGCCTTCTTGTCTTTTGTCATGTCTGTAAGATCCTTGGTGTGGTTTTTTCAGACTCTGCTGCCTTCTTGTCTTTTGTCATGTCTGTAAGATCCTTGGTGTGGTTTTTTCAGACTCTGGCTCATTGCAGTTTGGTAATAATAACTAAGTGTGTCTACTTAGCACTGATATTGATTGTTTGACTAGGTCGCTCTTTTTGCCTAAGAAGCATGAGTTCTTTCATGAGAAAAATGGTTTCATACAAACAATTTTCCAAAGTAAAAAGTAAGAATCTTTTCTGAATTATGCAGAATGATTTTCTGAACAATATTGAGAATGCAGTTGTAATGAAAGCCTGTAAATCTTCGGTACCAGTAACACAAGTGTGAGTGCGTGTGTGTGTGTGTGTGTGTGTGTGTGTGTGTGTGTTGGTGTTATTGCTGTCAGCAAATCACAGAGGAAGAGAGAGAAGGCATAAAAAGGCTGGTTCAGGATGAGAGTTTGGGCAGGTAATAGACAGAAGACTTGAAGGCCAAAAAGTTAATTGTTGTCAAGCTATGAAATGTAATCATGAGACTTTGAAGGCCCAATAATAGGGAAATAAAACAGAGTCCTTAGGACACTAGAAGACCTAACTGTGGTATGCTTTCCTTATTGCTTGTAACTATATCATATTTTTAGATACAACTTAAATATCATAGTGCACTTAGCTACCTGCCTTGGATGATTCTGGGTGGAAAAACCTCTTTGTAAACTACTACCAAATTCCAAATGATCTGATATTGATTTTAACCATACAAAGGCATAGAATATATGGCCCATAAATCAAATGTCCAAGAAGATAGGATTCACACATCAATAATGAATGAATGCCCACTCATAGAAATTTATATTAAGAGAAAAATAAATGTTATGCAGAAAAATCATGGGTTGCCTTTTCATACAGTTTACCTAGTATTTTATCAGAGGAAAGCATGAAGGGGAAGCTGTGTTTGTTGATCTGGAGTTGATTCCAGTGTTTGAAGTATTTTAAAATAATGTAAATATTTAAGGAATCTACATTTCAGAGCTGAAAAATGGTAAAATATCAACTAATACCCATGTAAAACTGATACATAACCCCAATGAGGTCTACAGGATACTATTGGGGATGGATATTCACCTCGTACTCTGTTGGAATAGTTTGCAGCAGAAAAATGCTACCACTAAAACTAGGAAAATCAGATAAACTTTTAAAATATAATTATTAATGCAATTAATTAATATTAATTAACAATTATTAATTAAGATAAAAATTAATAATATAATTATGAATCAGTTATAAGAAATATTGAGAAAAACTTAACCATTATGATTAACATGTTTTAGAAAGTGGATTATAAACTGAAGAATGTTATGATTAAAGACTCAAAGGATGGAATTCACAGCAGAATGGACACAGCAGGAAAGAAAAGTAATGAATTTGAAGATAGTGAACATATTTCCACTAAAATCTATTATGCTTCTTTAGTTATTAGAAATATAGTGAATTTAATTTTTAAAAAAGAACTGAGGTTGCTCATTTGTATATTTTACTTTATTATAAAGGATATGTGCTTATTCTTGTATCTTTCTAAATAACCCTAGATTTTTAAAGATGAAAGTTATGAATCATTATAAATTAATTCTTTTGATGTACATTCATAAACAGCAAATACCTTTAATGTCCAAAGCAGCAATTCAGAAAAAATCTAAACTATATATACCTTATCTTGATCCATTACTTAAAAAATCTGACACATTTGGCCTTTTTTTCTTATGAAAAAAGGTTATATTTCTCTTTACCACTAAATTTAATGATTTATGCAGTTTTTCATGAGACATCTTTAAATTGTCCAAGCCAATCATTTATTTTTATCTCAAGTCACTCTACTTAGCTACTTCTATCTGAATATATAGTTTCAGTTGTTTTCTCAAATCCTCCTTGTTCTTTTTGTACCCTGTTTTCATTTACTTTTAATTTATATTTAACTTACAACTCAAGTTGATGTTTCCTTTTCTTTAAAAAATATTCTACCCTTAAGCTTTCACTCTAAACATTTCTGGCCAGTTCAACTGCTGTAACTAAATACCCTAAGCTGTGTAACTTAAACAGAAATTTATCTCTCATTCTTGTGGAGCCTGGAAGTCCAAGATCATGGTTCTAACAAGGTAAATTTCATTCTAAAGCTCACATATCTTCTTTGGGTCCATAAAGACAGTAAGAGAAAAATATTTTGTCTCTTCCCCTCTTAAAGGGGCACTAATTGCATTACAGGAGCCCTACTCTAATTATCATCTAAAGTTAATTATTTCCCAAAGTCCTCACATCTATATACTATGACATTGGGTGTTTGGGTTTTAAAATATAAATTTTGGAAGGCACAAACATTTGTCCATAACACAGTCTCTTAGGAATTTTTCTTATCACTCTGAATTTGGTACATTTTAAATAAATATCAACTCAATCAAACTATAAATTGTCAGTCACCATCAGTAATGGATTAAAGGAATCTGTCTATACTTATGCAGAATGAAATCCTTCTGTACTTATACATCAAGAGAATAATAAAATTTGCTTGGCCAACTCAATGTGGCTGGTAACTAGGCTGGTAAACTCGGTACACCAAATGAGAGTGATGGATGTGTTCTTTTGTTGGGAGGAAGGCATTTTCGTGTTAAAACCATTCATTATTAATTAATTGTGCTACATACATTGTATGTGCAATTGAACTTGGTAATATTTAACATTTCATACAATTAAATTGTATACAGTAAAATTCTTGACTCTGAGATTTACTGAGTATTTACTACATTAGTACTCTATGACAAACAAAAGGTTCCTGGGAGGACAGTAAACAAATGACAATTAAATCTACAACTCAATAGAAACATTGTAATGGGTGCACATTGCTGAGGTACAGTCTACTTAGAAAGTATTAAGTGAAAGGACAAGTGCAATATTATTTTGTAAATTCTGAGAGTCTGGAAATAAACTGGTTATATTTCAGTGTGAGAGTTTTATACAGTTCATTCAAATGTTATTAACATTTAATAAAATTCTAACTATTTGATATATTTGAAATAATATATTTGATTAAAATATAGTTATCAATAAGAACAGTAGTCTTCAATATCAATAATTATATGGATGGTTATATGAGAATTATAGCATGTTTTGCATATTAGTTTAGAAGCAAGCATTTTTGACTGTCATCTAAGCCTTTCTTGGGGCTAAACAATTAATTAAATGTTACTAAAGCTTAATCAAATGATTAGATTTAAATGAAAAAAACACATGCATTATCTTATTAATTGTAATCCTACAAATTTTAATTTATACACATGTTAAAGTTGTTTCTTAAACTAGACACAAGGGTTTGATTTACTCCACTACACCATCAGAAAATGTTGACACTATGTGTTCAGGGAAGAAAATGAGCAACTGTAAAGATTTTTACAACATAAATGTCACCACATCTCTCAATCATTAATAATGATTTTTCCTTTATTATAAATGCAGTTATCTTAGTTCTCTATCTGCATTCAATAGCAGGGATTTCAAATTCAGTTTCACCTGGAATTATTTTGAATTTTCCCATAGCAGGACCAGGGAAGAGATGTTTCTCTGTCACAGGCAGGATCTGCAGGCTCTGGATGGTGCTCTTTGTCTAGACTCCCTCTCATCTGTTCTTTCTCTGTATATTGCCCCTCCATGCTGCTGAGACTTTATCTTTAGTCCCCAAATGCTCATACATTCCTTCCATTTCACAATTAATGCATATTTAACTCTAAATACTATTTTTAAAAGTATTAGTAAACTATTGGTGTGGGATGGTGGGCAAATTTAATAGAAATTGTATAGAAGAGGGTAATCAGATTTAATTGGCTTTCACTGATTTATTCACTACTATGAGACAATATCTGGTAATATTTTTTTGACAATGATCTTTTTGAACCCCAATCTAGAAGAACATGGTTTAGTGTCACAAGACTTAGGTCAGAGTCGGATACCACAGTCATAAGGTGTGTGATCTTAAATTCGTTACACAAATTTGATAACTTCAATAATATGTTCCCTACTGTGTGTAATGATATTAGTAATAACAGCCCATTATGAATGCTGAGAAAACTAAAGTGAGGCATTAGCATCCAGTCTAAACACTCCATAAATGTTTTCTGATATTATTACTTCTAATTTTATTATAAAAACACACTCATTATATGATAAATGCTACAGAATCTCTTTTGTTCAGTTGATTTTCTAATTATTTGTTAGTTGTGTGCATCAGGAAGTTCAAAGGTAACACTGAATATATCAGTAAGAGGTTCTAAGAATGGGGTATCCCAGAGAGATAACACATTGTAGAATCAATGCTCAGAATCCTGAGTCCATTAGAGAGTTTTTCTAGGCCTTGGCAGAAAATAAGCCTCCAAGCCAATCCATTCTTTCCATGCATGCACATTGTGGATATGGTACACCTGCAGCAAGAGTTGATTTCAACAACCTCTGTTGTTACATTCCACTTCAGTGCTTCTGGACTTATCTCTTCAGTCTGGCTCTTGCCTTTGGGTTAGCTAACCAAATTTTGTGTTTCCACCTTATCTCTAAAAACTTTGGCTTCTATTTATGCTCTGGCTCTTTCTAAGTTCTCATGACTCAGATGCTTTGCCTATTGAAGCAATAGGAACTCAGATCCTAGTCTCAGTACCTAAGGATACAGACTTGTTCATGTAGCCATCAGTAAAGGGGAGAAGGCCCTGTGGCCCAGTAAAGGGTCAGGCCACAGTCACCACCTCCAGGAAAATTTCTGATTCAACCAAGTTTTTGTTCAGAAAATGAACTTTTTTTTCTGAATCCCCTGATAATCATCTCTCCCAAATTATGCATACTAAAGTTATATGTGTTAAATTATATAAGAAACGAAGATTAGTAAAAAAAATAAAAGTCTCTGTAACCCACCTATACACGGCTTGGTATGTATTATACCTATACTAAAAGTACCTATGCTTTTGATAAGTGACATAATGTATGTGCACTTTGAAAGTTTGAGTTGGGTAATAGAACAGGTAAATTTTCCAAAAAAATATTGCTACAACTCAAAGGAATCTAAAAAAATTTTTTTGTCTTGAAAATTTACCAAAATCTTCACATAATATTTATCCCACACATAAGTCACTAACCACTTTTACAATAGGTGGCCTATCTGGTTTATTTATTTCCTTTTTCTTTCTTTCAGATCAGTGGCCATTGAAGAAGCAGGACTAGAATCAAAGCAATACTGATTAATATGTTCCACTCCATCAGTTTACATATTCATCAGCTTTTTCCTACTTGCATTCTATTTCGTAGTTTAAGAAAAAAAAAAAACATTTATATTCAATGTCCTCAGATTGCTAGTTTTGAGGTACCCCAAACAACCTTTATGTCAGGTTGTTCAACAAAGTCAATGTGAGCCATAAAAGCATTATAAAGCTTATAAGCGCTACACAAAACTAGACTACATCAGCTGAAATTATAAAGTTAAAATAGTGCATAGCTATAAAACCCTACCTATATCAGAAAATACATAAGTATAAAAGGTGACATGATAATGGTTAAATGTAGAATTTGATAGAAAACATTTTTAAAAGTAAAAATAAAATATGTAATATATCTTATGATTTGAAGTCAGTTTATGTGATTAATTTAAAATGTAACTTTAATAAGAATTGTTAAATAGTCTCCTTGGAGAATGTCATTTTTGGTTTGGTAGAGCATTTAATAAATGTAACAAACATGTTACATTCTTTTCTTACTGGGAAAATAAAACAAGAATTTGTTTTAAATGTACAAAAGCAATTCAGTCCATTCACATAATCATAGTAGATAGAGCATTGCAATTCTGTTAGGCTCTAGATACATTTCCCTTGGCTCAAGTCCCTGTTCTGAGAATCACAACCTTTGGGACAGGAGATCCCTGTGTTTCTCCTTTGCTAAAAAAGTAATAAACTTTCTTTTTCCTTTTTCTTAAAATTACGTACTTGTTATTGGATTGGCATTGGTGACAAGGACAGAGCTTTTGGTAACAAATTTGATACCCAGGGTAGGACCAGAGCCAGGCCTGCCCCAGCTTTTTTGGGCAGGCCTGGCTCTACAAGGAACCCCACTTCCATGCTGAGGATTCATGGTGGCTGGCAGACTTGTTGAGAGCCAACTGCAAAAGAGTTAGGAAACAGGTGAATTTGCCTCATGTTGAAGAGAGGAGCTATTCCTGTGAGTAGACAGAGGGACTGAAGGACTGTGGCAACAGCTGCTGAAGCTCCTTTTGCTTCGGGCAACTCCTGCCTTCTCTCTCTGAATGGTACAGGTTGCTCCATCCTGTTCCACTTTGAGGGAAAAAAAAAAAAAAAGAACTCAGTAAAGTCACCACACCCTTGTCCATTTGGTAAGCCCCTCAATGTGTATTGAGATTCTTGATTCCACACAACTGATTCCTCTTTGTGGGGACATCTGGTTCTTCTTTGTGAGAATGTCTGTGGTACCACTGGTAAAGTCCTGGTTAAGCAGGACTCGAGAACCTAGGGATATTTCTGTTCTAGGTTCTCATCTGTTTGTTGGCCTTGTGTTTGAGAATTCCCTCTGGTTGTCTGTCTGTGTTTTAGATTTTTTTTGTATTTGTTACTGCCCCTTTTAAGACATGGCCAATACTGCATTGATACTATAGATAGTCTCTTGAGACATATCTTGGCTGATCAATTTAAAGCCATTTGTTGGCCATGGTTTTGGGGATCCTTTCTTGTTTTCTCTGTGCTCCTTTTTTGTACACTCTTGCAACTAGAGTTTGTCCATCAGAGGTAAGTATGTTGAAGAAAGGACCACCTATAAGTATAAACCTGTCTAAGATAATGTTTTTCTGTCACAATTTGAATTTGAATACCTTTCTGGATTATTATACAATCTTGCAGTTGGAGCTGGTCAGTCAAAGGTGAAGTAATTTTAAGAAATTTTTACATGCAGATCTGTCAGTTTTACAGGCTCCTGTTTGTCAGCACTAGTTTCCATGATTCTCTCTTGCCTATTTTGTTTGTTGTGTTTTCTGTTTTGTTGTTGTTGTTATTTTGTATCTGTTACTGGCCCTTTAAGACATGGGCTATGTTGCCCAGTAGTCTCTTGGGCAGAGAGATTTTGGTTGAATGAGCCACCTATAGGTATAAGCTCATCTAAGAGAAAGTTTGCTGTAACACAATCTGGTCCTTGAATGGTTTTTCTGGATTATGATACACTGTTGACATTGAAGTTGGTCTATCAAGGGTAAAGTATGTGAAATGGATTCTGTATTGTAAAGGCATTTATTCAGTTGCATGATAAGGAGTCTGAACCATCAGAACAAAGTTGAAGGTGCCAAAATGTTCTGCCTCTGGTGTGCTAGGATAATAGGACACCAAAAAAAGGGTTAAAAAAAGATTTCAATCTTTTTAACTCAGTGCGGCACTCCCAGCACTGTTTCCCAGCCTGCCTCAGGCAGCCACAGGTCATTTCACCATGCACAAGGACACTATCCTTAAACTGGAAAAAAATCCAAGAAAAGCTGCCTAGGCTGTAGAAAAATAGTCAAAGAGAACATGGACTCTGCCCTGTCTTCCAGCTCCTTTAACCCATGGAGGTTGGAGGCTGCTGGCCACAAAGGATATGGCAATAGGTTTCAGCAATATTAGTATATGATCTGGGGGAAGGAGTAGTTTCCCCTTATAATATCTGACCAAATATCCCATTTTTCCAGGGGATATCCATCACTGAAACAAAGGAATTCTTACTATAACAGTATCCCATCAAACTCAATACCTGGGGAGTCTGGCAGAATAAACAACTGCAGCAAGAAAAGAAAATGGGAGAAACTAAGGCCAATCTATATTTTGTAGGCAGCCTCTGCAAAGGGATCTTCAAGGAAGCCTAAAGAAAAGGATAGAAAGGGTCTCCACCATTGCATATCAATATACCTAGTAAAACAAAAAGGTCCAGAAGGAAAATCTGTGTACAATTGACAGTGGGGACATCACTTAAAGTTGATAGCATCATGATAATCATAAGGCAGACAGGTTAGGCTCAAAAATATTCTGTGCTACAATACCTTGAGTGCCACCTGGGAGAGAAAAGATTAAGTCACTGTTTTGTTTTGTTTTTTTTTCCTCATGCCAGATTGTATAAAATTTGTGGTGTAAATTACATGAAGAAATAACATTCATAAGGATTGTTTTAGAATATAAATTTAAGAAAGGGTCTAAAACCAAAAACAATACAAGAAAGTTATAGGTGGGAAAATATTTTAGTACACAAAATTAAAAGGAAAAAAAATGTTTCTGGATGACAAAGTAGTTTACCTGGTAAAGTAATATTCTGGTGCTGAAGTCCAAGGTGAAAGAGAACAAAATTAAGGATGTAAACAAATTGTGAATATTTAAGTAAGTTGCAGGATGTTTGTGGAAGGTAAATCTCAAAAAGTTTGTGTTTGTGATTCAATTGGCTAAAATGACCAGTCACTTAAAGTTATTCAAATGTTAACATACTGAGATGAAGCAAAATCTGAAACATTGATCTGCTCTTACCTATCAAGATAATTTTATTGTATGTGTTAGTTTTCATTGCTCGGGGAAATTAAGCCTTAAAAGAATTAGGATTTGTACCTGCTTTAAAGTCTTAAATAATTAATTTATAACTGGTTAAGAAAAAAACAACTGTAACTTAGGTTATAACAATACAGTTGACACTCCAATATATGTGACTAGGTATATATGTCTCTGAGAACTATATCTCTCTAAGCCTTGTCTAAGTCTTATGTAAACATTTATAAAGTGAAAGTTTATGTAAGTTTACTGGCAAGATAAACAATAAGTGCTTTATTTTATACATTATATCTGACATAAAAGGGTCACATTGTCATTTAAAGACCTTTCTTATATCTGTTTGCTTTGACTGAGTCAATTTATGATCATTACACTATTTCTTTTTTAATATTTTTAATTATTATTTACATGATAATAGAGTATATTTTGAAATATTATAGATACATAAAATAAGTTTAACTTGCTCCAATTAGGAGCCCATTATTGTGGTTGTACATAATGTGGATTTATATTGATCATGTATTTATATATGAGGATAGGAAAGATATATCTGATTTATTCTACTATTTTTTTGATTGCCATTCTTCCTCTCTTCCTTTCATTCCCCTTTGTTTAGTCCAATGAACTTCCTATATTCCCTTCCATTGTTGTAGGTTAGCATCAACATATCAGAGAGAACATTCTGCCTTTGTGTTTTGGGGACTGACTTATTTCACTTAGCATGAGAGTCTCCAGTTTTATCCATTTCCTGGCAAATGCCATAATTTCATTCTTCCTGATGGCTGAGTAATATCCCATTGTGTATATATACCACATTTTCTTTATCCATTCATCTGTTGTATCCATTCAGCAGTATGCTGATTTTAAGTACTTTGGGTATAAACTGAGGAGTGAGATGAAAAGGCCAGATGGTGGTTTCATTCAAAATTTTCTGAGACATCTTCATGTTGCTTTCCAAAATTCTTGCACCAATTTGCTGTGCCACCATTAAAGTATAAGTGTGCCTCTTTCCTCACATCCTTGCCAAAATTTATTGTTGCTTGTATTCTAGATAATTGCCATTAGGACTAGGATGAGATGGAATAGAATCTCAGTGTAGTTTTGATTTGCATTTCTCTAATTGGTAGAGATTACTGTGACCTCAAAATAAATAGGGGATATAATACATAACTAAGTAAAAGTTTAAGATTATAAAAATTATTTTTCTTGGTTCACAGCTATTACACAAACTGAATATGATTTTGCTCTGTTAATTTCATTTTGTAATTTCCTTGTAAACTTTATAACTGTTGCCTGTTAATCTGAGATAATAAGGCATCACTTTTAGGACAGATAGGATATAGTGCTGGCTTCCAGTACTACTACTTAACACAATTAAATAAAAGAGATAGCTGTAGAATTATAGATATTGAAGTTATAACTTTAAGAAAGGTAAAACTCTCTTGTAGAATGTTTAAAACCAAAAATTTGGAGACCAAAGACATGGAAGTAAAAGAGTCAAGGAAAAAGCAACCAACATTTTGTACTTTGCACTCTAAGGTCAGCCCAGAGAAAAACAGGACTCTTCCATGGACCCTGCAACTCTAGTGAGTCACCCAATCTGCTGATCAGGAAGATTGAGAGGACCCTAGAGAATAAAAAACCAACCAGTGAACATTCTGCAAAGAGGAGGGTAATAGAAGACGGAATATTCTTGATGCTTCTAAGAGAAGCCAGTGAGGTGTGGTCAGGAAGACTCTGACCCATCTTGGCAGATAGTGCCACTAGTAGAGGAAAGCTAAAGAAACCAAGAAGCTTCACACACATCTCAAAGAGTGATCTCTGAGGAATTGCAGTTGACTCTTAAGAGTAGATAAAAACAAGGTCAATTTTGACCAACTTGGTCTTAAACACATACCATGAGAGTGTAGCCTAAGCACAACCCTACATAGACATTTAAAAGGAAAAAAAAATGTCTTTTTTTTTATAATGTAGCTTAAGATGTCCACTTGTGTCAGCCTTACCAAAAATAAGTAAATCTGGAGGTTATGAAGAAAGGGTTCTTGTGTGTGAGTGCCTAATAATAATGATCACAAAGAACACTAGAGTTGCAAGTTTGTCCTGAGTTAATTTGAACCTGATCTCATAGATTTACAAGTCTTCCTAACCTCCTATACTGATAAACTTGATCTAGTTTTCACTGGTATGAATATGTGTTACTGTCTTCATGGTTTTCAGGACTGGCTGAAATATAATTGCTTTTATGCTAATTATTCACAAAAAAGTAATGCTTTTTCTTGTTTATTGTTGTCTTAGCATGATTCTTGCCCATGGATTCTTTTCCAGTCACCTGCAATCTGCCACTGTGGACCTCTGAATTGCCCTGATGATAAATACCCTTAACTCTCTGTGCCCCATCTGATAGAGAATAAGGACTTTGGTTTACTTCCCCAAACTTCTACCTCTTTAAGCAGGAAGCAGCTTGGAGATATCATTGCCAATCTTTCCATAGAAATGGAATGTAGAAATTGACAGTGGGGAAATGTAACAGTAGTCCACTTTATAATTTGAATGTAGCCCTTGCTGCTCTACTACTGCAACTTATTTTTTAAATGGATGTTCCTTTCTCTTCCTCTCTCCCTGTTTCTCTCTAACCCCAACCCCATCTCAAGGGAAGCAAGATTACCTTTCTTCCCCATCTTAGCCAGATTTACGTGTTCCTGAGTATACACCCACCATAGGAATGAAGTAATTCAGACTTTAGGGATCATACCAGAAGATCTAAAAAATGACTTTCTCTCAAATTAACAACTGAATTACAATTCCAACAGAGAACAAGTGGAATGTAGCCTTTGAATTACCTGTGTAAAGCCCCCTGTTCCTGATGATAGGCAGAATCACAGCCTCTGGAAAAGGAGTCCCCTGTGTTTCTCCTTTGCTAACAAAGAAATAAACCTTCTTTTTTCTCCCCTCAACCCCTCAAAAAAGTCTTTTTTCCATGCTGGTCCTAAGTGGGGGAACCAGAACAGTTTCTTCACTCTCTGGGCCTTGATTTCCTCATCTGGGATAAGGTGATGATGATATTGCTATTTTATAGGTCTAAGTGAGTTAATAGGTGCAAAACACTGAGAAGAACACAAGAAGCATAGCAATAGGAAAATGCTGAGATGTCTGATTGCCGTTATTATTGAGGTGGAATCCATTTTTAAAGTAATGAACAAAATGACCTCAATTTTTTTTAAAGATTGAGACCTAGAGAAGGAAATGATCTCTAAGCATCAGAGGGAGAAATATAAACATATCAGTTATGAAAATACGTGACAGTTGTATTCTTAGATATTATAGTTTTCTATGAGAAACTTTTCATTTCAGATAATTACAGGAAATTTTATAAAATCATCAGGCTTTTTTTTCAAATCTGCTTTATTGAATACACCTCAACTACAGCATTAAGTAAAGTGATTTCTACATTTAAGGCACTACCACACCTAAGGCAATCAGTATAAGCACTGAGAACAGTTTGGACTAAATGAAAATAGTATAATTATGATGCATTTCAAATATAAGAAAGATACCTGAGAAACAAATTAAGTAAAATAGCTAAAAGAAAGAGTTAAAGAGTAAAAGAAGTGAAACGGAATGTTCTGACATTCACTGCCATGCAGGTCAGAGTTGGTGTCACACCTGAACACCTTCTAAAAATAGAAAACCACACTGCCACCAGAGAAATTCTCCCCAGTCCTAGCAGGATGCTAAATGTTCTGTACCCTTGAAACAACACTCTGGGAATAATAGCCAGCTTGTGGTAATGAGAGCAGATGTTGTTGTCAAAAAGCACTTCTAATTACTTTTCAAATTCCCCCGTGTTTTAGATAATTCTAAGTCCATCTCTATAGGATCATGTGGGGAAAAGGAAATAGAAATTTACTTAACTTAAGATTACATTTTAAATATTGAAGGACTGTGAGACTAAACTCATAAACTCTGCAAATGAAAGAGTATCAAATAAGCAGCCTATGGTAATGATGAATGAACCCAATGTTTATTTTACCCAATTATAATAATATAAATAAACAGATATGATGTTTGATGGCTTAAACAATGGCAGGGTCATTACTTTTCTGTAGATAATTTACACTATGCACTCTTTAAGTGTTAAAAAGAAAAAAAAAGATAACTTTCTTTGATAAAAAGTCTTCCAAAGTCCATATATATATAAATATATATGTGTATATATATATATGTATACATATATATTTATCTTATTATTGCAAAAGAAATCTGTTCTAGCCCTCGCCATTTTACAAATATCAATATTATCACCTTTGATATAATGTACCCTTTCTGTGCTTAGGCAGGTCAAACTTGATTCTTCTGTTTTTCTTTTAGTTTGTCATGGTTGTACCAAATAAGTGATTATGGAAAAAGGGAACAACTACCAAGGCAGGAAACCCCATACACAGGAAGTACCATCTGGCATAGCAGACAAATAGTATGTAACCCTGAACTGTGCATAACTAAATTTCTGTTTTACTATTGATGATAAAACTTGATAACATATGTCTTTGAGTAATTTTCTCAGCATCTGTAAACTTCAGTGGTTTTCATCTCTAAAACATAAATGACATCAGCATACTGTCCCAGGTGTGCAGTCATCTAATGAAACATATCTATATTTTCATAATTAATTTGTCCTTCTCAGTCTGTAAACCACACATGTGTACAATGTCTGACACACAAGTGTTAAGCTCAGTCATTTTTATTGATTCTTTTTAGTTATACATAACATTAGGATTCATTATGACATAATTATAAAAGCATGAAATATAATTTGTTCTAATTCAATTCCAATTAATTCCACTTTTTCTCCTCTCCTCCTTCTGGTTATTCTCTTCCCTCTACTCTACTAATCTTTCTGCTCAATGAATGAAAAGGCAGAACATTCACTTTCAAAAGGTAAGACCAACACTCCATTATATTAGCATAGAAACCCACTACCTACCCACTTACTTTTAGCTTTATTTCTTTTTTAAGTTGTGTTGTGGATATACATGATGGTGAGATTCACTGTGGCATATTCATATACGTACATAGGAAAGTTATATCAATTTCATTCCACTGTTTTTTTCCTTCTGTCCCTCTCACTCTGTTCAATCTCCTTCATCTAGGTCAATAATCTTTCTTCTACTCTGATGTAATCTCTTCCCCTTCTTCCTTTCTTCCTGTGTCTAGATTATTTCACTTAGTATAACAGCCTCCAGTTCCATCCACTTACCAGCAAATGCCACAATTTCATTCTTCTTTATGGCCAAGAAATACTCCATGTGTATATATACCACATCTTCTTTATCCAATCACTTGTTGAAGGGCACTTAAGTTGAGTCCATAGCATGGCTATTGTGAATTGTGTTGCTATAAATATTGATGTGGCTGTACCACTGTTGTATGCTGATTTTTACATCTTGTAGATATATATCAAGGAGAGGAATAACTGGGTCATATGCTAGTTCCATTCCTAGATTTTGAGGAATCTTCGTAGTGCTTTCCTGAGTTGTTCCACTAATTTGCAGACCCACCAACAATGTATGAGTGTACCTTCTTCCCACATCCTCACCAACGTTTGTTATTATTTGTATTCTTGATAATTGCCATTCTGATTGGAGTGAGATAAAACCTCAATGTAGTTTTAATTTGAATTTCCCTGATAGCAAGAGATGTTTACCAATTCTTCATGTATTTGTTGGCCAATTGTATTTCTTCTTTTGAGAAGTAACTGTTTAGTTCTTTTGGCCTTTTATGCATTGGGTTATTGAAGGGGGGATTGAATTCTTTATTTATTCTGGACATTAATGCAGTATCTGAGAAGCAGGTTGCAAAGACCTTTTCTCATTCTGTAGGCTTTCTCTTCACTCTCTGGTTTACTTTGCTGTGCACAAGCTTTATAATTTGATGACACTTCATTTATTTATTTTTGGTTTTATTTTTGCTTCTTGGATAAGCAGAGTTAAGCTTATCAAAATGGCCATACTACCAAAAGTATATATATTCAATGCAATTCTCATCAAAATACCAATAACATTCTTCACAAAACTGGGAAAAGTTGTTCTAAAATTCATTTGGAAAAATATGGTACCCAAAATAGCCAAAGCAATCCTGGGCAAAAAGAATGATGCTTGAGGCATCACAATATTAGACTTCAAATTATACTGAAAAGTTATAGTAACAAAAACAGCATGGTACTGGCATCAAAACACATGCAAAGACCAATGAAATAGAATAGTAGACACAGAGACACATCTACATAAATACAGTTATTTGATACTCAGCAAAGGTGCCAAAGACATTTATTGAAGAAAAAACAGCCTTTTCATCAAGTCATGCTAGGAGTACTGTAAATCCATATGTGGAAGAATGAAATTTGACCTTTCTCACCCTGAACAAAAGTCCACTCAAAGTGGATCAAAGACCTAGGAATTAGACTAGACCCTGCACATACAGGAGCCAATTTCCTTAACAAGAATTCTAAAAATAAATAAATAAATAATAAAATATTTTTTAAAATGTTACTTATTAAGGCACATGGAGAATGACCTGAAACATTTTTGAACATAGTTTATAACAGTAATAACTGCCACATATCCAAATAGAAAATAATTTTGGATGAGTAACTGGATATAAAATTGTGGAGGTCAGAAAATGCATATGTTGTGTTGGAGGTGTAGTTCAGTAGTAGAACATTTGCCTAGCATGTGCATGATCATGATTTGAGTCCCAGCACTGCACACACACAAAAAGGTGTGTATATATATATATATATATATATATATATATATATATATATATACACACAAAACACATGTATATTTTTATGTATGTGAATGTATGTTTATGAGCACACATATTTATTCATGTTTCATGTTCAGAATCAGAAACAAATATTATTTATCTATAACTAATAATGTCAGCTCTTTTTCTATTGTAAATTGGGTTATTTGATCACATTTTTTCTTACTAGCAATTTGGTATATAAGAAAACTATTGATTTAATATACATATATCAAATCAAATTTTATTAATTTTTTTCAACACTTTAAGCTTTCTGGGGCAATACTAATCACCTATAAATTATAAAGATGCTTCATTTATGGTAGGTACAATTTTTACTTGTTATATTCTTTTGCATTGCCCAAAACCTAGGATAATATTAAATAATAATATTAAATAATAATTTTATACTATATGTATTCTCATTCCTGGCAATATTAGAATATTTCCATAAATGCATTTAACTGTTAAATATCAAGTTACAGAAGTATTTTATTCTTGGTACTTACAGTTTCTTTTCAAAGATATCAAGGTTGAAAGCTGAAATTTTATTAAATATTTTCAGGAGCTATTGACATAGCCACATGTTTTTATTCTTTGAACTATTGATGTTAAGTCACATTTCTTTCCTATTGCTTTATCAATTTAAGAACAAATTTACTTTCTGTACACTATTATTAATAAATTGACGTAAACATCTTGTTTGTTAGTGGGAAGTTTAGTTCATTAACTTATTTCTTTGTTAAGTACATTGTATTTAGATTTTACAGTGTCTTATTTTGTCTCTTTTTATTGTTTATCACCATTTATTACTGCAATTGAATATGCAGACTAGATTCCATTTGCTTTACATGCATCTGTGACAGCTATAAGCTTTATTTACTTATAAATCTAAATTCCAATATTATTTGAAGGAATACTTATGGCATTCACATATGCATATGTTCTTATCTTATTTGAATTATTCAAGTGAAAACCAAACATGGACACTTCTTTATGATTCAGGAAATAATTTGAGACTCTTTAATCCCCCAAATGTCCTATATTTACTTTTTAGATTGAATTCTCTGTCTCTACAGATTTAGTTCAAATTTTTACACTCATTTTTTCCTTCATATTTAAAGTTATATATTCAATGTCTTTACAATTTATGTACAGTAGAATTGTCTCAATGTCTCAATATATATCCTATACTCAAAATGTAATATGATAAAAGTTTTTTATATCCCAATTTTGCAAAACTACTTACATAAATTAGTTTCATTGTCACTGTGATTTTTAGGTTGATTAGTCCACCACTAGGGGGTAGCATTATTGCATAATTGGGGAAAAAATACATTTATAAGATTATTAATCAGATGGGAAGTATCATATAAAAGTAAAATAGGGGTTCTTTGACCAAGTACTTTTGGAAATACCAGATAAAGAAGAGGTAAACAGAATTTTTTGTCCAGATTCTTATACCCTTTATGTACCCAGATGACACTTCACTAGGAGAAAAGTATCAGTTCTTGGGTTGGTCAAGTTTCTGTCATTGTATTGGAAGGCAGCAGTAATAAACTCAACATGGAATTTCCATGCTTGGGGGTAAGGGAGACTAGCTGACCAAATTTTGATTGTTAAATGTTTTAAATCATTAACTAGTGATACCAATGAGGTTGAGTATTATCTTTCCTTGTTAATTTCCCAGCCTCTATCTTTCTGCTTATGGTGGTGCTGATCTCTTTTGTTTCTAATTGTTTTCCTTAGTCTATGTTCCTTAGACAACAAACTGAGTAAAAGTTTCTCAGTATCACAATATGCAGTCTGTATTTCCATTGTTTGAAAGCAGTGTATTTGTATGCCTGTGTGTGTCTATATGAATTTTTATTTTACAAGATTGTCTAATATAAAACATTTTTATTTTTTTCTTTGAGATTAACATAGAGACATAAATTTCCAGGGAAAAAATGTCTGCATCAAAAATTACTGCAAAAATTTTTACCTACCCAGAGCCTAAGTATAATAATAGAAAAAGAGAGTCCAAGCTGCTGCAGTTATCTAGGGATATTTTATTTTTCCTCCAATGGTATCATGTCTAGACTTTAATAGTTTCCTTTTCCTATACTCTTCAACAGCTTGGTTTCTTTAGTTGGAACCAATGAGCACATACCAGTTGTCACAATGAACCCACAGGTAAGCAAATAGGAAATTTGTTAGATCTGAGGATGCCTCACAAAACCCAGTTGTTATCTACCTGTGCTCTGGTACACTCTTTTTATTTTTTTCTTTTTCTGGTAGCTGGATTCATGCTGTGATAGTGAATTTTGCGTGTCAATTTGGCTGAGCTATGATACCCAGGTAGTTTGTCAAACATTATCCCACTGTTTCTTTGTATACTCCTCAAAAGTAATCTCATAAAAATAACATATACATGGATGTTCTATTGGTTCTGTTTCTCCAGAGAACTCTGAATAATAAGCATGTCTTTATGAATTCAAGCCTATTTCAACTTTTAGAACTTACTGAAGATTTCTGCTTGTGGTGAAATCTTATAAGTCATCTACCAATTTGCTGTTGCCCTCCTTTCTCCAAAGTGCCATGATTGTATTCCTACTTTGTTTAATTTAGAGCCATGTGGAGCACAAGAATCCCTCTATTACCATATCCATAACCAGAAAGTCCATTCTATTTATAAGCACAAATAATCATTAATGTATGAAACTTAAGTCATAACTTACATATATATATGTATGTGTGTATATATGTATCTTATAGAACTTAGAGAATTTTTATGTTTATGAACATTTGTTAAAATTTTATATATTAAAAAGATAAAAAAAGATTAGAGTGTTTTATTCTTCCTTAAGTTACATTTCTGAGGAGTTATTTTATGCATATATAAACATATAATTATAAATATAAAATACATTTTACATATATACATTGAAATATACAATGAATACATTAACATAATTGGATCATCTGAACTTTAGATTCTTTGTTTTTGGCCCTGAATTCTCTGATTAGTGAAATATACCCTTTGGAAATCAGGGTAAAACCAGGGGAATGAAATTACTTTACAAATATCTGTAAAGTAAAATTGAAGCATATGGATACAGAATTGCATAGGAATGAAGAACAGATGTTTGACATTTAAGGATAGGAAAAGTTGCTACTTATACACAGAAAATTTAGAACAAAATTGTATAGGTTTCCTGACCAAGGTTTGTGCTTTTTTGTTTGCTTGTTTGTTTTAATCCTAAATACAGCAACTTAACCATATTTTGGAGGAAATGGAGCCAGAGAATGAGAAAAACAGGAGGGGAAAATTTTGCTTTTCTGATGGACAAACAATTTCATAAACAAAGATATAATAGATTCTACAAAAGACTAATCTCCTAAAATCTTCCACAAAAGACTAATCTCCTAAAATCATTTTTAATCACATAATGAATCAATAAAGAAGAAGAACGCCATGTCTTAGGTTAGATGTTATGACAAATTACCGCTGACTGGATGGCTTAAGCAACAAACATTTTTTAGAAGTCTAAGTTCAAGAGGACTGCTTCTTGGTTTGCAGATGTCCATTATTTTGCTGTCTTCACAAGGCAGTAAAAGAGCGGGTTGGACATCTCTCTTATCTCTTCTTAGAAGGGCACTAACACCATTTGCAAAGATTCCACCCTTGTGACATAATCACCTCCTAAAACTTGCACCTCCTAAAAGTATCACATTGAAGGTTAGATCAAGATACATGGATTTTGAGGAGAAATGAACATTCAGTCTATAAAAACATGGGTGGTGTATTAAATATCAAAATGGTTTCTCGTAACCTTAACATATTTATAAATTTAGTAATCTGTGAGGTTTAAATACCTGGTTGAAATATTTTAGCCTTTAGTATATAAATAGATAAAAGGTAAAGCAAGCTCCAGATCCATGTCCTCAGCTTTGTGCTCTGAGCTAATTTCACAAAGGATTTCAGTGAGTATTCTGCATGTCTATCAAATTTGCCTATGCCACCAACCTAGGAGGAAGGTATAATTGGAATCCACAAAGAAAATGGAGAACAATGTTTCAAATATTTCTCTTCAGTCTTCAACATGTGAAAATCACTATCTTAGTTCTAAGCCAGAAAGCCAAATGCCAAGGTCTATTAAAATGAAAATTCTTGTGTTTTCTGGATTTTGAAAAATTATTTTGTATGAGTTATTCCAGCTTCAAAAGACTTCATTATTCATATTCAATTCATTGAAATCGGTTGCATTGTTAGACTAATGCCAGAATTTTTAAATTGAAGGACTGTAATTAATTTCCATACAGATTTCCTTACAAGTAAAAACAGAAAAACAAACCCCAAAATAATCACATAGAAAATCAATAAAGAAAATAGGCATAAGAAGTGTGACATCAGTTACAAAGTTATTCATTTAGGTAGCATAAAAGAAATGATGACTTCTGAACACTAAGTGTCAATGTTTCATTCCACCTAAAAGTAACTTTTGGATGATAATCAGAGTAACATAGAAAATTACCTATAAAATACTTTAAATTCATTTTAACATTAAAATGTGAGTGTGTGTGTAGTTTGTGTAAATATGTATATTTATTTATGTATTTATAGCTATGTATGATTTTATTTATATCCATTATTAGAAATACTAGGTATTCCTGTATCTTTCTGTATTTGGAAAATACTAGAGTGTTAAATCAGCTTTATTTCAATATAATTTTACCTTTTCTTTTTTTACTTTGCTTGTGTGTGTGTGAGAGGGATAGAGAGAGAGAAAGAGAGACAGAGAGACAGAGACAGAGACAGAGACAGAGACACAGAGACACAGAGAGATTCATTATGTTGCTTAAGCTGATCTTAAACTCCTGGACTTAATCAATCCTGTTGCTCATCCTCCTGAGTAGTTTGGTCTATGGACCTATAGATATATACTACCACACCCAGTTCAACTTTTGCCTTTTCACAATATAGACTTTGATGAAATTTTACAATAAAGATTACAATATTTGAAATACTCAAAGACTATCCTTTTGAGGTTTTGAAGTCTATCAACAACATTGGCCCTCTGCTAACACTGGACTGAATTACATATTTATGGATTGGATTTTTCCTTTTTAGAATTTCTTTAAAATGGAATTGTGCATTTTGCCTATCTTCTTATGTGAAGCAAAATATTTGAGAGTCACTCATTTTCTTGTGACTTTATAGTTCATTACTTTCTACCAATGAGGAATTTTCCAGTACATGGATATACAATTCATTTATCCAACTACCTATTGAAGAATATCTAGGTTTATTTTTGAGGTTTTGGCTATTATGGGTAGAATTCTAATAACCTTGTTATAGAATTTATATGGATATACATTTTCATTTGGGTAAACAATTGCAATAATTGGTGGGATATATGATAAGACAGTATTAATTTTACAAGAAATTAATGAACTGTTTTGAAAAGTTCTTAATAAACATTAGGCCTCTATCTGTAGAACATGAAAGCTACAATTTTCACATTTACCCAAAAACTTGGGATTTCAGTCTTTTTATTTTTCATCATTCTAAAGAATGGGCATTTATCCAATGATTAATGATGTACAGTGCTTTTAATCTGATTAGTTTTCAAATAACTTACTTTTTGAAATGTCTTTGAAAATTTTTGCCTAAAATTTGTTTCATTTCTCCTCATTTTTTTTTTTCTTGTCCAGTGCTCCTGATTGAACCAAGGGCTTCATGGATGCAAGGAAAATGCTCTGCTACTGACATAGATACACTCCCAGCCTGTTTAAATTCTCATTTTGGAATTGTAGATGTATTGATATATTCTGGATAAAATCTTTTGTTTGATATATGCTTTGCAGATAGATTCTCTTGGTGGTAGGTTTTGTTTTTTATTTTTTATTTTTAGTGATGTGTTTTGAGTCCCTTAAGCAGTATGAAATGTCCTTCTTTATCCCTTCTAACTAACGTTGAAGTCCACTTTGATATGAGGATGGAAATCCCTGCTTGTTTACACAATTCATGTGAGTGGTATGTTTTTTCCCAACCTTTCACCTTCAGCCTGTGGACATCTTTTCTTAGGAGGTGAGTCTCTTGAAGACAGCATATTGTTGGGTCTTTTTTAATCCAATCAGCCAGTCTATGTCTTTTGATTGATGAACTTAGACCATTAACATTCAGGGTTATTATTGAGATATAATTTGTATTCCTGGGCATTTTGGTGTATTTTTGGTTTTTAAACTTAGTTTCTCCTTTGGAAAATACCTTTCCTTTAGTGTAGCTCTTCCCTTTGCTGTTTTTTTTTTTTTCCCCATTTTATCCTCATGGAATATCTTGCTGAGAATGTTCTGTAGTGCAGACTTTCTAGTAGTGAATTCTTTTAACTTTTGTTTTTCATGGAAAGTTTTTATTTTATCTTCAAATCTGATGCTCAGTTTTGCTAGATATAAAATTCTTGGTTAGCATCTTTTTTCTTTTAGAGCTTGTTATTCAAGGATCTCCTGGTATCTAGACTTAGACGGCATCTAGTCTGTTGGTAACACTTTCCACTGTAATTTTTTTTAATTAGTTTATTTAATTGCATTTCAAGTCATAGTACATATATAGAGCTCAGTTTTTCCATTTCTCTGATTGCAAACCAGATAAAGTCACACCAATTGTGTCTTCATACATGCACCAAGGGTAGTGATGACAATCTCAATCAACCATCTTTACTATACCCATTCCCCATTCTTACCCCCCACCTCCCCCCATGCCACATCCAGAGTTCCTCCATTTCTCTTATGTTTCCCATTCCCACCACCCCCCTTATGTATCAGCATCCACTAATCAGAGAGAACATTCAGCATTTGGTTTTTTGGGATTGGCTTACTTCACTTAGCATAATGCTTTCCAATTCCATCCAGTTGCCTGCAAATGCCATAATTTTATTCTCTTTTATTGCTGAATAATATTCCATTGTGTATATGTACCACAGTTTCTTTATCCATTCATCTATTGAAGGACATCTGGGTTGCTTCCACAGTTTTGCAATTGTGAATTGTGCTGCTATAAACACTGAAGTGCCTGCTTTACTGTAGTGTGCTGTTTTTAAGTCTATAGGGTATAGGCCAAGGAGTGGGATAGCTGGGTCAAATGGTGGTTCCATCCCAAGATTTTTAAGCGGTCTCCATACTGCTTTCCAGATTGGTTGCCCCAGTTTGCAGTCCCACCAGCAATGTGAGAGTGTACCTTTTTCTCCACATCCTCGCCAGCACTTATTGTTGCTGGTATTTTGGATAGCTGCCATTCTGACTGGGGTGAGATGAAATCTGAGGGTAGTTTTGATTTGCATTTCTCTAATGGCGAGAGAAGTTGAACATTTCTTAATATGTATGTTTATTGATTGTATATCTTCTTCTGAGAGGTTTCTATTCAGCTCCATAGCCCATTTATTGATTGGATTGTTTGTTTTTTTTGGTGTTAAGTTTTTGAGTTCTTTATATATCCTAGAGATCAGTGCTCTATCTGATGTGTGTGTGGCAAAAATTTGCTTCCCAGAATGTAGGCCCTCTGTTCACCTCATTGATAGTTTCTCTTGCTGAGAAGAAGCTTTTTAGTTTAAGTCCATCTCATTTAGTGATTCTTGCTTTAATTTCTTGTGCTATAGGTGTCTTGTTAAGGAATTCGGGGCCTAATCCAACGTGATAGAGATTTGGGCCTACTTTCTCCTCAATTAGAGGCAGAGTCTCTGGTCTAATTCCTAGGTCCTTGATCCACTTTGAGTTTAGTTTTGTGCATGGAAAGAGATAAGGGTTTAGTTTCATTTTACTGCATATGGATTTCCAGTTTTCCTAGCACCACTTGTTGAAAAGGCTATCTTTTCTCCAATGTATTTTTTTGGCACCTTTGTCTAGTATGAGATAGCTGTATTTATGTGCATTACTCTCTGTGTCTTCTATTCTGTACCATTGGTCTACATGTCTATTTTGGTACCAGTACCATGCCATTTTTGTTACTATTGCTTTGTAGTAAGGTTTAAGGTCTGGTATTGTGATGCCTCCTGCTTCACTCTTCTTACTGAGGATAGCTTTGGCTATTCTGGGTCTCTTATTTTTCCAAATGAATTTCATGATTGCCTTTTCTATGTCTATAAGAAAGGCCTTTGGGATTTTAATTGGGATTGCACTGAATCTGTATAGCGCTTTGGGTAGTATGGCCATTTTAATAATATTGATTCTTCCTATCCAGTAACATGGTAGGTCTTTCCATCTTCTAAGATTTTCTTCAATTTCTTTCTTTAGTGTCCTGTAATTTTCATTGTAGAGGTCTTTCACCTCTCTTGTTAGATTTATTCCAAAGTATTTTATTTTTTTAGAGGCTATTGTGAATGGAGTAGTTTTTCTTTTTTTTTCTTTTTTCTTTTTTTTTTTGGTACTGGGGATTGAACTCAGGGACACTCAACTACTGAGCCATATCCCCAGCCCTATTTTGTGTTTTATGTAGAGACAGGGTCTCACTGAGTTGCTTAGCACCTCGCCATTGCTGAGGCTGGCTTTGAACTCGCGATTCTCCTGTCTCAGCCTCCCTAAGTGCTGGGATTATAGGCTTGAGCCACCGCGCCCGGCTGAATGGAATAGTTTTTCTAATTTCTCTTTCAGAGGATTCATTGCTGATGTATAGAAATGCATTTGATTTATGTATATTGATTTTATATCCTGCAATTTTACTAAATTCATTTATCAGTTCTAGAAGTTTTCAGGTGGAACGTTTTGGATCCTCTAAGTATAGAATCATGTCGTCTGCAAATAATGATAGTTTGAGTTCTGCTTTCCCTATTCGTGTCCCTTTAATTTCCTTCATCTGTCTGATTGCTCCAGCTAGAGTTTCAAGGACTGTATTGAATAAGAGTGGTGAGAGAGGGCATCCCTGTCTTGTTCCTGTTTTTAGAGGGAATGCTTCCAATTTTTCTCCATTTAGGATGATGTTGGCCTTGGGCTTAGCATATATTGCTTTAACAATGTTGAGGTATGTTCCTACTATCCCTAGTTTCTCTAGTGTTTTGAACATGAAGGGGTGCTGTAGTTTGTCAAATGCTTTCTCTGCGTCAATTGATAGAATCATGTGATTTTTATTTTTAAGTCTATTGATGTGATGGATTACATGTATTGATTTCTGTATGTTGAACCAACCTTGCCTCCCTGGAATGAACCCCACTTGATCAAGATGCACTAGTTTTTGTTTTTTTTTTTTTTAGATATTTATTTTATTAGTTGTAGGTTGACAGAATATCTTTATTTTATTTTTATGTGGTGGTGAGGATCGAACCCAGTGCCTCACGCATGCTAGGCGAGCACGCTACCACTGCGCCACAACCCCAGCCCAAGATGCACTAGTTTTTTAATATGCTTTTGTATGCGATTTGCCAAAATTTTATTAAGAATTTTTGCATCTATATTCATCAGGGATAATGGTCTGAAATTTTCCTTTTTTGACGGGTCTCTATCTGGTTTGGGAATCAAGGTGATACTAGCCTTATAGGATGAGTTTGGAAGGGTTCCTTCTCTTTCTATTTCATGGAATAATTTGAGGAGTATTGGAGTTAGTTCTTCCTTGTAGGTCTTGTAGAACTCGGCTGAGATTTCATCTGGTCCAGGGCTTTTCTTGGTTGGAAGGCTCTTGATGGCATCTTCTATTTCCTTGTCTGTAATTGATCTGTTTAAGTCATGAATGTCTTCCTGGCTCAGTTTGGGTAGGTCATATGTCTCTAGGAATTTGTCGGTGTCTTCAGGGTTTTCTAATTTACTGGAATATAAGTTTTCAAAATAGTTTCTGATTATCCTCTGTATTTCAGCAGGGTCTGTTGTAATATTTTTTTTTCATCACAAATTTTCATAATTTGGGTTTTCTCTCTCCTTCTTTTTGTTAGGGTGGCTAAGGGTTTGTCAATTTTGTTTATTTTTTCAAAGAACCAGCTTTTTGTTTTATCAATTTTTTGAATTGTCTTGTGTTTCAATTTCATTGATTTCAGCTCTGATTCTAATTATTTCCTGTATCCTACTTCTTTTGGTGTTGCTTTGTTCTTCTTTTTCTAGGGCTTTGAGTTGTAGTGTCAAGTCATTGATTTGTTGACTTCTACATCTTTGAATATATGAGCTTAATGCAATGAACTTTCCTCTTAGCGCTGCCTTCATAGTGTCCCAGAGATTTTGGTATGTTGTATTAGAGTTTTCATTTACCTCCAAGAATTTTTTAATCTCTTCCCTGATGTCTTCTGTTACCCATGCATTGTTCAATAGCAAATTTTTGAGTTGCCAGGTGTTGTAGTGGCTTCTTTTTTTTAAACTGTCATTAATTTCTAGTTTCAGTCCATTATGGTCAGGTAGAATGCAGGATAGTATCTCTATTTTTTTGTGTTTGCTAAGACTTGCCTTATAGCATAGCATATGATCTGTTTTGGAGAAGGATCCATGAGCCACTGAGAAAAATGTGTATTTGCTTGTTGATGGATGGAATATTCTATATATATCAGTTAAGTCTAGATCATTGATTGTTCTATTAAGTCTTGTAGATTCTTTGTTCAGTTTTTGTTTGGAAGATATGTCCAGTGGTGAGAGAGTTATTTTAAAGTCACCCAATACTATTGTGTTGGGATCTATTTGGTTCTTAATTTGAAAAGGGTTTCTTTGATGAACATGGCTGCCTCATTGTTTGGTGAATAGATATTTAAGATTGTTAAGTCTTGTTGATGTATGATTCCCTTGAGTAGTATCAAATGACCTTCTTTATCCCTTTTCACTAACTTTGGTTTGAAGTCTACTTTATCTGAAATGAGGATGGAAACTCCTCTTGTTTACACAATCCATGTGAGTGATAAATTTTTTTCCATCCTTTCACCTTCAATCTGTGAGTATCTCTTTCTATGAGGTCAGTCTCTTGGAGGCAGCATATTGTTGGTTCTTTTTTTTTAATCCAATCTGCCAATCTGTGTCTTAATTGCTGAATTTAGGCCATTGACATTCAATGTTATTATGGAGATATGGTTTGTATTTCCAGACATTTTGGTTTATTCTTCGGTTTTTAACTTGACTTGGTTTCTCCTTTGGCCTTTAGTGTAGCTCCTTCCTCTGCAGGTTTTCATTATTGTTTTTTATTTCCTCCTCATGGAGTATTTTAACAAGAATGTTCTGTAGTGTCAGCTTTCTTGCTGTGAATTATTTTAATTTTTGTTTATCTTGGAAGGTTTTTATTTCATCTTCAAATCTAAAACTTAATTTTGCTGGATATAAGATTCTTGGTTGGCATCTGCTGTCTTTTAGCATTCTGAATATGCTGTTCCATGATCTTCTTGCTCTCAGGGTCTGGGTTGAGAAGTCTGCAGTGATCCTAATTGGCTTCCCCCTATATGTAATCTTTTATTTATTTATTTATTTTTTGTACTGGGGATTGAACTCAGGGGTGTTCGACCACTGAGCCACATTCCCAGCCCTATTTTGTGTTTTATGTAGAAACAGGGTCTCACTGAGTTGCTTAGCACCTCGCCATTGCTGAGGCTGGCTTTGAACTCGCAATTCTCCTGTTTCAGCCTGCCTAAGTGCTGGGATTACAGGCTTGAGCCACCGCGCCCAGCTCCCTATATGTAATCTGATTCCTTTCTCTTGTGGCTTTTAAGATTCTCTCCTTATTCTGAATGTTAGGCATTTTCATTATGATCGGCCTTGGTGTAGGTCTGTTGTGATTTTGAACATTTGGAGTCCTGTAAGCTTCTTGAATTTGATTATCCAGTACATTTTTCATATTTGGAAAGTTTTCTGATATTATTTCATTGAATAGGTTGCTCATTCCTTTGGTTTGGAGTTCTATGCCTTCTTCTATCCCAATAATTCTCAAGTTTTGTCTTTTAATGTTGTCCCAAAGCTCTTGGATGTTCCATTCATGGCTTCTTACCGTCTTCACTGTGTGGTCAACTCTATTCTCCAGGTTAAATATTTTGTCTTCAGTATCTGAGGTTCTGTCTTCCAAGTGGTATAGTCTGTTGGTGATGCTTTCTATTGAGTTTTTGATTTGGTTTATTGTTTCTTTCATTTCAAGGATTTCTGTTTGGTTCCTTTTCAGAATCTCTATCTCCTAATTGAAGTGATTTTTTACTTCCAGTATTTGCCTGTGTATCTCTTTATCGAAGTGATCTTTTACTTCCTGTATTTGCCTACGAATGTCTTTATCAAAGTGATCTATTGCTGACTGGGTTTGCTCTCTTATATCATTCTTTAAGTCACCAACCATTTTAATTATGTGCATCCTGAATTCCTGTTCTGTCATTCCTC
>CM053400.1:108842823-108930543 GCA_028644305.1 Xerus rutilus
GTAGTATCTTGGTTTGTTTGAGTCACTTTCTTCCCTTGTTTTCTCATGATGTTTGTGTGTCTTTCCTTCTAGCTCTGCTGATCCAAGGTGTTACAGTTTTAACTCCTATGTGGTTATAGTTTCCCTGCAGGGTTTTGTTACTTCTCCTCCGGTAGGTGGCGTTGTCTGTCGTATGCTGGACTTTCCCGGCTGGTATACTTGGTACTGGTCCCAGGCCAAGGTGAAACTCTGGGCCGCTGGTGGAGTCGCTGTTCCACCGTGGCCAAGGTTTGCTCCCAGGTGTTCACCTGTGCCCCCTGGTGTGTAGGAAGTTCTGCTGTGTTAGAAGGTGGTCCAAAAAGAACAATAGCTGGGGTTCCGCTCAGGAGACAGTCAGTCCACAGAAGCAACTGCTAGCGGTCTCTCGTGGTTGGGTGGGCACTGGGGCCAGGCACCCTGTGCGGAAGCAGGCCCTGCACGCCCGGGGTAAAATCCGGGCTGAAGCCCTGGGCCAGATCCCCCACCACAACTGCACTCCACAGGTCGGCGCCGAAGTCATGTCTCCTGCCTACCGCTGTCTCCCGGTGGCCCTGCGCTCACACACGCAAGCGAGATTCTTGCGTGGGGTGGTGAGCTGCAGAGAGCTGCCCAAGAAGCTGGTTGGAAAATGGCACCCCGCTACTTCCAGTCTCAGTCTCGAAGTGCCTGAGCCCTGGGCCGAGTCCCCCAGCTGCAACTGCTTTCTGCCAGCCGGCGCCGAAGTCATGCCTCCCGGCTACCGCTGCCTCCCGGTGGCCCTGTGCTCACACATGTGAGCGAGACTTTTGCGTGGGGCGGCAAGCCACAGAGAGCTGCCTAAAAACTGGTTGGAGAATGGCACCCTGCTACTTCCAGTCTCAGTCTCGGATAGCTGTAGCCCTGGCCCGAGGCCCAGGCTGCAACCGCGTTTCTCCGGCCGGCGCCGAAGCCATGCCTCCTGGCTACAGCTGCCTCCCGGTGATCCTGTACACACACACACACACACACAAACACACACACACACACACACACATGAGCGAAATTCCTGCATGGGATGTTGAGCCACAGAATGATGCCAGGAAGCTGTTTGGAAAATGGCACCTCCACCACTTCCAGCCTTGGTCCCTCAGAGCCTAGCGCAGAGTGGACTGTCTAGGCCACCATCTTGGAACTGCCCCCTCTATCTCCTTATTGAAGTGATCTTTTACTTCCAGTATTTGCCTATGTATCTCTTTATTGAAGTGATTTTTTACTTCCTGTATTTGCCTATGTATCTCTATGGAAATGATCTTTTGCTGACTGGGCTTGCTGTCTTATATCATTCTTTAAGTCACTGAACATTTTAATTATGTACATCCTGAATTCCTGTTCTGTCATTCCTCCTGCTGTACAGACCATGGATTCTAATAATGTAGTATCTTGGTTTGTTTGAGTCACTTTCTTCCCTTGTTTTCTCATGATGTTTGTTTGTCTTTCCTTCTAGCTCTGATAATCCAAGTTGTTAGTTTTTATTCCTATATGAGCATAGTTTCCCTGCAGGGTTTTGTTACCTCTCCTTTAAAGGGGAGATCTATATTGATTCATCTCAATACAAGCAATACATAATTTCAAACCAAGTACCTCCTAACAGCTCCCAAATACATTTACAGTTTAGTCATGATATACAACAATTATTTGTTCCTTTACAATCTATTATGTAATCAATAAATTTGCACAAGGGTCTATAGTATCTTTTGGTTGGTTAGGGAAACTTGAGGGTGGGGTGTAGGACAGAATGTTGGGTTATTAGGAAGAGAGGATATGGTTATTAAATCTTAGAGAGCATAAGAAAGGAATACAAGAGGAGTTGTCTGTTACTAGAAAGAGCAACATAGAGTTGGGGAAGACCAGTAAGGAGGAAGAAAAGAATATGGCGAGGAGAGATGATAGCAAGACAAATAAAATATATGCACTTGGAATTTATAAGACTATGTAATACCACTCTAGTATACAGTTCTGAAATCCCAATCTACCATATCTCGCTGTATAGCAGATATTTGATGTCACAACTGTTGGGGATTAGAGGGTAGGAGAAGAGCAAGAGAGAAAAGAGGGAAGAAAAAAGAAAGAAGGGAAAGAAGAAGAGAGCAGAGAAATAAAACAAAAAGATTAAACAATAGAACTATTAGGAGAAAAAGATAAAGGATATAATTAAAAATAAGTATTTAAAAAAATGTAAGCCAGGCGCGGTGGCTCAAGCCTGTAATCCCAGCACTTAGGGAGGCTGAGACAGGAGAAGCGTGAGTTCAAAGCCAGC
Organism: Xerus rutilus; assembly: GCA_028644305.1. Lineage (NCBI taxonomy): Eukaryota > Metazoa > Chordata > Mammalia > Rodentia > Sciuridae > Xerus > Xerus rutilus. The sequence goes on from CM053400.1 coordinate 108,845,117, forward strand.
CTCAGCAATGGTGAGGTGCTAAGCAACTCAGTGAGACCCTGTCTCTACATAAAACACAAAATAGGGCTGGGGATGTGGCTCAGTGGTAGAATGCCCCTGAGTTCAATCCCCAGTACCAAAAAGAAAAAATGTAAAAAGTCTCAATGTAAATAAACAGGTATGGTTCCTTTCACCTCCAGTAGGTAGTGTTGTCCATTGTTTGCTGGACTTTCCCTGCTGGTGTCCTAGGTTCTGGTCCCACAGCAAGGTGAAACTCTGAGCCACTGGTGAAGTCGCTGTTCCACCGTGTGCTGCATCGTGGCCAAAGTTTACTCCTAGGTGTTCACTTGTGCCCCATGGTGTGTAGGAAGTTCCTCCCTGTTAGAAGGCAGTCCAGAAAGAACAATAGCTGGGGGTCCGCTCAGGAGATGTTCTGTCCACAGTAGCAACTGCTAGCGGTCTCGCGTGGCTGGGTGGGTGCTGGGGCCAGGGACCCTGTGCGGAAGCAGGCCCCGCATCCCCAGGGTAAACTCCGGGCTGGAGCCCTGGGCCGGGGCCCTGGGTCGGAGCCCCTTATGCAACTGTGCTCCACTGGTCAGCGACGAAGTCATGCTGCCCACAGCTACTGCTGCCTCCCGGTGGTCCTGTGCACACAGACGTGAGCGAGACTCTTGTGTGGGACGGTGAGCTGCAGAATGATGCCAAGAAGCTGGTTGAAAAACGGCACCTCCACTACTTCCAGCCTCGGTCCCGGAAAGCTTGAGCCCTGGGCCGGGGCCCTGGCCACATCTGCGCTCCGCGGTTGGCACCGGAGTCATGCTGCCCATAGCTACCATTGTCTCCTGGTGGTTCTGCACCCACACATGCGAGCAAAACTCCTGAAGATGATGGTGAGCCGCTGAATGATGCCAAGAAGCTGGCTGGAAAGCGGCATCTCCACCACCTCCAGTCTTGGTCCCGGGGAGCCTAGCACAGAGTAGACTGTCTAGGCCGCCATCTTGGAACCTCCTTCCTTCCATTGTAATTTTAATTTGGTTTATTTTTTCCTTCTTTTCAATGATTTCTGCTTGATTCCTTTTTATAATGTCTGCCTCTTTATTGAAGTGATCTTTCACTTCCTGTATTTTCTCTCTTACACCATCCTTTATTTTAAAGATGAGCATAACTATGTATCTTTTAAACTCCTTTTTCTGACATTTCCTCTATTGTGTTGTCTATGGATTTTATTGTTGGAACATCCTTTGTTTTTTTGCATTGTTTGTGTGTCTTCCCATCTAGCAGTATGAATCTGAGGCAGTACAGTTTTTATGCTGCAGTCTTATAGTGTCCCTGAAGATTTCCAGTACTTCATCTTGGTTTAGATACCCCAGGCTCTGCCTCACTACAGTTCCAAGATCTCAATGTCAAAATACTTGTAGAGAGACCACCAGGGATGCGCTCATACAAGGAGCAACCCTGCAAAGGGGAAGCCAGATGGCTGCCACTAGCACACCCAGCAGAAAGACCTCAGGTGCAACCAGACCTCCAGGTATCCCAACAATGTATCTTCAGGCCCTGGCTGATGACCCCGGACTGAGGCAGCAGTGCCCCAAGATGGTGGCAGTGACAACAAACATGCAGGCTCCTGGTGAGTGCCCCAAGTTGGCAGTGGCTGCATGTAACCAAATCTGTGCATACTGTGACAAGGGACTTCTAGGTAGCAGGGGGCAGTGGGCAGCAGGAGATCCTCTGGCAGTCTGTGGGCAGCCTACAGAATAAAGGCTGGTGATCCGTAGGTGGACATCAGGCAGCCAGAGATGGTCAGGCAAGAGACAAGCCAAGGGGCAAATGGCTGATAATAACCAGCAATCTTTGTTCAAAGATGGCACTATGCTGGTAGCCTGCCAACAAACATAGTGGTCAAAGGAGGTCCGTGGGCAGCAATTACTACCTTGCTGAGAAACAGTATTTTTTCTGTTTGAATCCCAAGTCACAGAGCAACACAGAATACAGCACCCCTCTATGTAGCCATCTTGGATCTAGTGATGTGTTTTAAATAGGATAATGTAGATGAACTCCAATTTATTACTTATATTTACTGATGCACCAACTTATGTCTTATTTAACAAACTTTGTCCTAAAGTTGCAAAGAAATAACAAACTCTTATATCTTCTACCTTAAGTTCATAACTTTCATTTATATATGTGATATAATTTTGAATTAATGCTATTTTGGGAGTGAAATTAATTTTAAAATTTCCTTATTTTTCCATATGGATATACAAACGTTCTAATCACAGTTTTTGAAGAGACAATCCTTCTCAGTGGGATTTCCTTGGCATCTTTTGAAAAACAATAGTCATTTGGAAAATATTTTTGTAACTGTATCCAGATTCATTGTTTTGCTACATTGATCTCTATATCTATTCTTTTGCCAATAACTCTGTGGTTTGATTACTGTAGACATTTGGTAAATTTTAAAATTAGTATATGGTGATTTTTTTCGTTTAAAATCATTTTGGTTATTTTAGGCCTTTTCATGTAAATTTTGAATGTGTATTTATTGCTACAAACCAAGAAAAATTTATATTGAAATTTTATTGAATCATAGATCAATATGGAAAATTTTCACATCTTAATATCAATTATTTCTATTTAATGATGGCATATATTTCTTCATTTATTTCTGCATTCTTTAACTCAGCAATATTTTATAATTTTAGTGTTCTACTGTACCACATATTTTCATAAACACCCTAAGTTTTTAAAATTTCTTGTTGTCATTTTAAATTATATTTTTTTTGTTAAATTGTATTTTCCAACTATTTGTTGCTAGTATAAAAATTATAATTTAATTAATTGATACACAAATGTGTAAACTTGTAGGTTTTAGGCATACCCATGTTCCTATTCTGTCACTGGGTGGACCTAGAAGTGGTAATACCATTGTAACAATGGAAACTCTAAGAGTCCATGTATTGGTTTATAGCATTACTCTTTAGTGTAGAAAGAGGAATCCTACACATGGAGAAGTACATTGTTCTAAGACTGGGACAGGGAAAATATCAGATATGCCTGGAGCATGTTTCAGTATGAGAAAAAGAAGGAAGTATAAAAGTAATATCAAGTGATAGAGCCATGTCAAAAGGACACAGACATCAACCTCTAACATGTCCCCAAACTTTAACCAACAAAATAACTATGTGTTTGTATTATAACCCAAATAGTAAAATAGAAATATTTGTTTCCATATTAGTATAAATAAATTTTTCAATCAATAGATGAGTAAAAAAGGATGTCTTTAAGACAGAAGAATTCTTAAAATTGTTTTTAGAAGGAAAGAGAGAAATGAAAAATCACCATCTTGGGAATGTTTGGAACACTATCATTTTAGCTGTAGCCAAGATTCACTGATGAGTCCTCAAATTCTTTAGCCTCACAATAGCCTCACAATATTTCCCCAAAATATTGTGTTACATATTGTGGTAGTTTCAGCACAGTCCCATGGACTATTTGATATTCTTTTCAGGAATCGCTCTTTAGTTTACCTCCCTTGTATGTGGCTAGTGACAGTGACTCACTTCTAAAGAATGGTATTTGGAAAGAGGGAGAAAAAAAAAAAAACAGTAACTTCACAATAGAGAAATCTGGAAGATAACACAGAAACCAAGTAATCAAGTTTATCATTATGAAAAATAATTTGTTGGTATAATGTCACCCAGAAAGACATAATAAGAAAGGTGCCTCATAACTTTGTGACATTCTCAAAATTTTGTAAGCCAATCTAGACATGAGAAAACATCACACAAATTCAAATTGAAAGATATCCTTTAAATTATTCCACTGACACTCTTCAAAAGAATCTTCAGGGAAAATATGAATAATTTTTAAAAAGTAGTATAATGCAGAAAAGAAGTGAAGTCACTTTTTCTCATTTACTTATGCAACTATTCAATGCATTTTACAAATGTGCATTGAACACCTACTGTGGATCAAACACTTGCCCTTGGGGAGCTCACATTCTAGTGGGGAGTGAGAAAAACAATAAACTATAGGTAGAATAAGTAAAGTATTTAATATATTAGTAGTGAAATGAATTTTGCTGCTAAACATCATTACATACTGCTGACTGGCAGCAAGTTCTGATAAATTCTGCTAATCTGCTACCTTGAGATGAAAAAATCGTGGGACAGCACAGCTGAATCACTCATAAAGAACACAACACAATATCTAGTTAGCCAACTCCTGGATGCTCAGATTCTAAATGTGTGAAAACAGGGGTGGTAGGCAAACAGTTTTTCCCCTTATATTGGTATTACTTTTGCAATAATTAAAAATTGAATTGCCTGGCTAGATTTTCCATCCTACACCAGTGTATTTAATTTGTGTTTGTAGTTGTAGAATGCCAAAGGACTTAGCATTGATTTTCTTTAAATCATAGCACAATTCTCTACTTTCAGATTAATCTAATGGGAGTTTATAAGCAATAGAATTGAACCTCAGGGAGCAATTTTAAACACAATATTTGAAATAGGCTTAAGAAATCAGTCCTATAATTATGAAACTCCAGATAATGGAATAAAATGCTAATGCATAAACCTGTAATTCTGCATACAAAATAACTTTATAAAATTAAGCCTATTATCATCATGTCTTTAAAAACTGGTTGTAGACTAAAAAACTTTTCAGAAAATAAACAATGTTCTTGAGAATCATGGACATTGTAAAAAGAATTTTATGACAAAATTTTTTAAATTGCATAATCAGTAATCATTAAAAATTAAATTTTGTAATGTATTAGTAAAAAAATCAGTTCTGAAAATATATTACTAATAAAAATATTACTAACAAAGTTTACTAACAAAATAATTCAAATTATCACCTCATAATATTTATAAGATACATAATATATAATATAATATTATATTTAATAATATATAATAAGATATTATAATATTTATAATATAATATAAATAAGATATCTTATTTTTCACAAATTAGCCCTCTGGAAAGATGGAATAGTGGTGCTTGTTCAGCTCCCCCTGCTAAATCCTGCTAAAAACAGTAGGTATTCTTTGTGAAACAAATATTAAGAGACTCTAAAAAGTACAAAATATGGAGTTGAAAAATCATGTGGTAGTGAGCATGTTGGGTTTTCTTTTTGCTTTATATTCCAGCTTGGATACAGAGAATCCAGCAACCAAGTTTAAACAATAGAAATAAGATCCTATTGATGCTTACTCTTTCTAAGTCAAGGAAGAGATAGGCTTACAAGGTATAAAAAATGTTAGACAGTAACCACTCAATTCTAGCAAATTACCACAGAAAAGATCCACCCCTATCCACCCCTATCCCCACCAGCCAAGGTCAAGTGGGGAAGCTAGAGTTCAATCTTGCTCAGTTATAATGAAATGTGCTAAGTTTCTATTGTGATGGTTCCACAGAAGCCTGAGTGAGAAAGGGGCTTTCATTCCTACTGGTGGTAACACACATCTTTCCCCATGTGGAATCTATTCAAAAATAAGGTTTTCTTCTCCACACAGTGGACCTCTATCTTCTTGGTAGGGTGGTGTCAGTGGAAGACCTACCCAATCACATTCAACTGGTCAAAAGTTGAATGTGAGTCCAATCTACTCACCCCAGGTATCAACAGAAGATAAATGGAAAACCTGGACTTCCACACATAGCAGTAATGAGTTAAGACCCTTTCCTTTCTCTGGAGTAGTGTCAGAGAGGGCCTGCTGAACACAAAATTTAAATAAGATACATTCTCATGAAATAATTCTAAATGTATCTCTATTTCAATTGAATACATATTATATATATATACACATATCTTCTGTATTAAGATTTAGAAAATTCTCAAAAGATTGAAATAATTCTAAATGTATCTCTATTTCAATTGAATACATATATTATATGTATATATCTTCTGTATTAAGAATTAGAAAATTCTCAAAAGATTAAGATGACTATCATCTTGATACTAACATCAAGATACAAAAATTCTTCTGATTTTAATGAAGCCATTAAAAAATGCTTCAGTGAGGAATTACAAGCATATTTGAAACCAATAAAAAAAGTAAGTCTCAGCAAAGAAATATAGTCTCATCTAAAAGAGAGAAGATACAAAAGGAACTCAAACTGAAATCTTAATTGGACTTGGAAAAAAAATATGATGAAGTAAATTTAATTTAATGGATTGGCTCAACACCAAAGAAAAGAGGACAGAGAAAAACCTCTTAATGAATTGAAGATAAAAGATAAATAATCAATTGACACACAAAGAAAGACCAAGAAATAATGAATAGATTCTCAAGGAACTGGGGATTTAAAACAAAATGGAAAGAGAAAGAATGAAGGGTAAAAATTATTGAAAAAATAATGACTGTAAATTTTCCAGGTTTTGCAACCTCAACTGACATATTCAGGGTAAGTAAATGACAACAACAACCACCACAAAGAAATCCGTACACACACAATAGTCACTCAATTTACTGAAAACTAAGTGAAAAGATGAGATTATGACAGCAACTAGAGAAAGAGACACTAGCAAAAAGTGAAAGCGAGCTTGGATGACAACAGATTTCTCTTCTGAAACCCTAGAGGAAAGAAAGAAATTCCACTGATTTTTGTCAAATGCTGAAAAGAAAAAAAAAAGCAAAACAAAACAGCAGTCAACCTAGAATTCTATACTCATTGAAATCAAAGGAAAAAAAATTCAGAACATTTCAGAAAGAAAACTAAGAGACTGTCATCAACAAGCATACACTAAAAAGATGTCTAAAAGGGTTCTTCTGAACATAAAGGGAATGATAACAGAAGAACCCTTGGAACATAAAGACAAAATTACAATGTAAAGAGTACAAATAGTGGCAGTATAGATGTTCATCTTTCCTTCAATTTTTGAGATTATGTTTCACAGTTGAAACAAAGTCTTTACATATAATTTCAAGGGATTCTGAATACCCAAAACAATTTTGAAAAGGGACAAAATTGGAAATACTTGCACTTCTTGACTTTAAAACTTTCTACAAAGTTATAGCCACCAAAACAAAGTAATACTGATATAAAACCAGACACACAGATTGATGGAGTAGAATAGAAAGCCCCAATATAAACCATCACATTTATGTTCAAATGATTTTGAAAGAGTGATAGAAACATTCAAGTTTTTAACAGTGCGGGATAAACAAAAAATCTATATGCAAAAGAATGAAGGTAGAATCTTCTGTTACATCACATTGAAAAATGAACTCAAAATGTATCAAAGAATTAAATAAAAGAGTTAAAATGATGAAAGTCTTAGAAAAAAATATATGGGGAATATTTTTGCACTGGATTTGTTAATAGTTTCTTGAATATGTAACCAATAGCACATGAAATAAAAACAAACTGATAAATAATTTCATCAAAACTAAAACTTTTTATATATGATAGGATATAATCCTCAGAATCAAAAGGCAATGCACAGAATGCAAGAAATTATTTTCTGATTATATATCTGTTAAGTCATTGATATTGAGGATATATAAAGAACTCTTATATATTCAATAACAGCAACAAAAACATGATCAAAATATGAGCAAAGTACTTCAACTGACATTTTTCCTAAAAAAATACAAATAACCCATAAGCATATGAACAGATTCTCAGAATTACTGATCATCAAATGATGCAAGAGAAACCTTATTAGACATCATTTTATATACAATACTGTTAATAAAAAAGTAAAAAGAAAGAAAATAACAAATGTTGCCAACAATGTAGAGAAATTGGAACCATTGTCTATCACTGGTGAAAATTTAAAATTGTATAGTTATTATGAAAAACGGTATAGAATTTCCATACAACCCATCAATTCTGTTTCTGGGTACATATCCAAAAGCATTGAGAGCAGGGATGAACCAAATATCTCTGGACTCATGTTTGTAACAGCATTACTTGTAATAGCCAAAAGTAGAAGCAATTCAAGTATCAATTAAACAATAAATGAATAAACAAAATGTGATATATTTATAAAATAGAATATTAGCCTTAAAGGGGGGGATTCTGCATTTACTATAGCATGGATGATGATTTTAATGATATTATGATGAGATAAGATAATCACGAAAATACAAATATTGCACAATTCCACTTACAGGAGATCCCTAGCAGAAACAGAGAGGAAAATGGTGGTTGCTAGGGTCTGAGAAAAAGGAAATAGTTATTTTTTAGTAAATGCCAAGTTTTATTTACTGAAGATGGAAAAATGAGGATGGATTATGGTAACAGTTGCAGAACAATGTAAGTATACTTAATGTCACTAAACTCTACACTTAAAAAGTTAAATTGGTAGTTTTATGTTATATATTTTTACCACAATTTTATATAATAAGATTAAAGGTTATTCCTAGAACAAAAAGAGTTATTTGTAATGATAAAAACAATTATCCATAAGGGTAACATAATGACCTTAAACATGTATGTACTAAACGATAGTCTCAAAACTTATTTAATAAATCATGACAAAGCAAGGAGAAATAGACAAATCCACAGTTAGAGGAGGAGTCTTTAATGTCAGCTCTCAGTAGTTGATAGAACTAGAGAGAAAAAAGTATTACATCTAAGTAATTCACGAAGCAAAGAGGAGTTCTCAAGAAAATTTAAATATGTAGAGAGCTGAAGAAAATTAAAAATGGAAACTATTAAAAATTGTGATGTACTGCTAAAGAAGTGCTAAGACAGCAATTCATAGCACTAAATGTTTACATTAGAAATCAACATTCAATGAAACCTCCTCAAAAAAAGGGAAAATTATGAAACAATAAACTTTGAAAAATTCAATAAAATTGACAAATGTTCTATAATCATGAACAAATCAAAATACATGAATTACAAATTACTAGTATCTGGAATCAAATAAGGGATATCACTACAAACTCCAGAGAATTCCAGACAATACAAAGTAATATTGCAAGTTATTCCTTATACATTAATTTGACAGCTTAAGTGAAATGGATTAGTTCCTCAAAAGGAATGAACTACTACTCATCCTATATGAAATTGGTCATTTGAACAGCCTTATAACTATTCCTGTAATTGGATTTGAAACATTTTTTCTAAAAATACTAAGATAATGTTATTGAATAATTTTTTCAAGTGCTTGCAAAAGAATTAATAACATTAGTTTAGTCACTTTTATAACACAAACGAAATGGGAACATTTCCAAATGATTTTATAAAGTCAGTATTTCCCTGTTTTAAAATCTTGACATTGATAACATAGGAAAAATTGGCAACTAAATTCCCTGTTAAGTATGCACTCAAGCAATCTTAACAAAATATTAGCAACTAGTAGTCAACAGAATATAAAGACAATTGTGTTCAATGTCCAAGAGAGGTTTAATCCAGGAATTCAAGATTGGTTCAAAATTCAAATAACAATCAATAAAATATAGCATATTGTTAGGTTAAGATGAAAGACTAAGGGAGGTGGGAATGGGAAACATAAGAGAAATAGAGAAACAATGGACGTGACATGGGGGAGGTGGGGGGCAGGAAAGGGGAATGGGTATAGTAAAGATGGTTGATAAAAAATATATATAAAAAAAAAAATATATATATATATACTGTTCATTGAAAGTGCATATAAAGATGTTTAATATGAAGAATGTAATCTGCTTATAATTTTGTGCAAAGTTAGAAAAATTATGATTGTAACAATTTTTTTTCTATTTGCCTCAACAAATGTTTTCAGTGAATAGTGTGTACAGCTTCTGAAAATTTGTTTTTTTCTGTCATGTTTGATAACATGTATTAAAATGCAACTTTTGAGAAAAAATAAAAATAAAATATAAAAAAAAAGATGAAAGATTATATGATTGTATCCATTGGAGCAGAAAATGGATTTGATAAAATGTAGCATCAATTAATAATAAAAAGAAAATAGAAAGAAACTCTCTCAACTTGATGAAGAGTGACAGAAACTTAGAGTTAACATTGTACATAGAGGCAAAAGTCTTCTGGAGTGTTTCCCTCTATTATAAGGAACAGTGCAAACTCACTGACCACTGTTATCCAAGGTAACCAGGATATTTTTACCAGGGAAAAATATAAACAAAGAAATGAAATAAATGATAAAAAATTCATAAAGGAAGAAATAAATCTGTCCCTATTTGCAGATGACATGTTGGTCTAAGTAGAAAATTTGAAGGAATCAACAAGAAAAATATATCTGCAACCAATTAGTGAATTCAGCAAGGTCATAGAATACATGGTTACCATGCAAATTTCACTGTCACATACTGTGAAAATGAAGACACCAAAAATAAAAATAAGTTACTATTTATGATTGTTCAATAAAGTAAAATATTTAAGTATAAACCTAAGAAAATATGCATAGGGTTTTTATACTGAAAATTATAAAAGGCTGATGAAAGTAATCAAAGAAAATCTAAATAAATCAAAAGATATGTTAATGTATTATAAGACTTAAATTAGTGAATATGTACACAGGTTTAAGGCAAATTCCATAAAAATAGCAGCAAGATTATTGTAAAATTTATAGGGAAAGCAAAAGAACTAGTATAGTTAACCATTTTAAGAAAATAAGTGGAATATTGGTCTATCCCATTTAAAAGACTAGGTAGCAGCCGGGCGTGGTGGCTCATGCTTATAATCCCAGCACTTTGGGAGGCTGAGACAGGAGAATCGCGAGTTCAAAGCCAGCCTCAGCAAGGGCCAGGCACTAAGCAACTCAGTGAGACCCTGTCTCTACATAAAACACAAAATAGGGCTGGGGATGTGGCTCAGTGGTCGAGTGCCCCTGAGTTCAATCCCCAGTACCAAAAAATAAATAAATAAAAGACTAGGTACCTAGTAATAAGATTATTATTGATGGAGGTATGCACAAATCCATCAATGAAGCAGAAAAAGAGAATACAGAAATAGTAGCCCAATACAGTTCAAATGCAGTAAAATGGAGGAAAGACAATCTTCAAAAAATGGCTGCAACACTTGACAATCCATATCCAGAAATTAAAACTTGACCTAAATCTCACTTCTCATAACAAAAGTTAAATCTAAGTAGAACACAGAATTATATGCAAAGTGTAAAAGTACAGCACTTTCAGAAAATCATATTGGAATAGAAGCTGTCATATCTAGAGCTTAATAAAGATTTCTTAGATATGTATAAAAGTATGATGCATAGGAAAAAAAGAGTTGATAAATGATGTTTTATAAATCTGAAAACTTTTGAACTATAGGGAGGATGAAAGTGAAGTTCCAAATTGGGAGAAGATATTTTTAAATCACAAATTGGCAAAGCACCAGTATTTTGAATATATAATATTAAATATCTAATTTCACCTCTCATATTGCAACAGTGAAATAACAAATACTCCATTTGGGAAATGGGAAAAAGATATAAAAGTACATGAAAAGAAAGTCAATATCATGAATCCTTAGGAAAATGCATATTAAAAACATGATAAGATATCAAACTAGACATAGAACTGTTAGAATTGAAAAAAAATAATGACTATCAAATTTTTCAAACAATGCAGAGAAACTGGAACTCTCATGCATTGCTAGTGGGAATGTAGAATGATATAGTCAATCTTGTTTGGGGATTTTTAAAAATTTCTTTATTCTACTTAGGTATACATGATAGCAGAATGCATTTTGATTCATTGTACACAGATGGAGCACAACTTTTCATTTCTCTGGTTGTATATGATGTGGAATCACATCATATATGCAGTCATACATGAAGCTAGGGCTATGATGTCCATCCATCCCATTCCAGCATCTTAACTGCCCCCATATCCTCCCCCCTCCTTCCCTTTTGACCATAGTTCCTCCATTCTTCCCTGTCTTCTCCCCCATTATGAATCAGCATCCACTTATCAGAGAGAACATTCAGCATTTGTTTTTTGGGGATTGGCTTATTTCACTTAGCATGATATTCTCCAACTCCATCCATTCACCTGCAAATGCCATAATTTTATTCTTTTTTATTGCTGAGTAATATTCCATTGTGTGTATATACCACAGTTTCTTTATCCATTCATCTATTGAAGGGCATCTAGGTTGGTTCCACAGTTTAGCTGTTGTGAATTGTGCTGCTACAAACATTGAAGTGGCTGCATCAGTGTAGTATGCTGTTTTAAGTCTTCTGGGTATAGACCAAAGAGTGGGATAGCAGGCTCAAATTGTGGTTCCATTCCAAGTTTTCTAAGGAATCTCCATACTGCTTTCCAGATTGGTTGTACCAATTTGCAGTTTCACCAACAATGTATGAGTGTGCCTTTTTCCCCACAACCGCGCCAACACTACTTGTTGTTTGTATTCTTGATAATTGCCATTTCGACTGGCATGAGATGAAATCTTAGAGTAGTTTTGATTTGCATTTCTTTGATTGCTAGAGATGTTGAACATTTTTTCATATGTCTGTTGATCAATTGTATACCTTCTGTGAATTTTATGTTCAGCTCCTTGGCCCATTTATTGATTGGGTTGTTTGTTTTTTTGGTGATAATTTTTTTGAGTTCTTAATATATCCTGGAGATTAGTGCTCTATCGGATGTGTGTGTGGCAAAGATTGGTTCCCAGAATGTCGGCTCTCTGTTCATTTCATTGATGGTTTCTTTTGCTGAGAAGAAGCTTTGTAGTTTGAATTCATCCCATTTATTGATTCTTGATTTTACTTCTTGTGCTATAGGAAACTTGTTAAGGAAGTTGGGACCTAATCCAACATAATGAAGATTTGGGCCTACTTTTTTTATATTAGGTGTAGCGTCTTTGGTCTAAATCCTAGGTCCTTGATCCACTTTGAGTTGATTTTTGTGCATGGTGAGAGAAAAATGTTTAGTTTCATTTTGCTGTATATGATTTCCAGTTTTCTCAGCACCATTTGTTGAAGAGGCTATATTTTCTCCAATGTGCGTGTTTGGCACCTTCATCTAGTATAAGATAACTGTATTGAAGTGGGTTTGTGTCTATGTCTTCTATTCTATACCATTGGTCTATATGTCTATTTTGGTGGCAGTACATGCTGTTTTTGTTACAATAGCATCGTAGAATAGTTTAAGGTCTTGTATTGCCATTCCTAATGCTTCACTGTGCTTGCTAAGGATTGCTTTGGCTATTCTGTGTCTCTTATTCTTCCAAATGAATTTCTTTTTCTATAAGGAATGACATTGGCATTTTAATTGGAATTGCTTGAATCTATATAGTGCTTTGGGTAGTATGGCCATTTTGACAATATTGATCCTGCCTATTCAAGAGCATGGGAGATTTTCCCATCTTCTATGGTCTTGTACAATTTCTTTCTTTAGTGTCCTGTAGTTTTTATTGTAGAGATCTTTCACCTCTTTTGTTAAATTGATTCCCAATTATTTTATTTTATTTTATTATTTTGAGGTTATTGAGAATGCAATATTTTTCCTAATTTCTCTTTTAGAGGATTCATCATTGATATATAGAAATATGATTCATTTATTAGTGTTGATTTTATTTCCTGCTACTTTACTGAATTCATTTATTAATTCTAGAAATTTTCCAGTGGAATTTTTTGGATCCTGTAAGTATTGAATCATGTCATCAGCAAATAGTGATAGTTTGAGTTCTTCTTTTCCTATTCGTATCCCTTTAATTTCTTCCATCTGTCTAATTTCTCTCACCAGTGTTTCAAGGCCTATGTTGAACAGCAGTGGTGAAAGAGGGGATCCCTGTCTTTTTTCTGTTTTTAGAGGGAATGCTTCCAATTTTTCTCCATTTAGGATGATGTTGGCCTTGGGTTCAGCATAGATAGCTTTTATAATGTTGAGGTATATTTCTACTATCCCTAGTTTTTTCTAGTGTTTTGAACATGAAAGGGTGCTGTATTTTGTCAAATGCTTTGTCTGCATCAATTGATAAAATTATATAATTCTTATCTGTAAGTTTCTTGATCTGATGCATTATATTAATTTATTTCCATATGTTGAACCAACCTGGCATCCATGGAGTGAATCTCACTTTATCATGGTTCATTTTTTTTAATATGTTTTTGTATGCACTTTTCCAAATTTGTACTGAGAATTTTTGCATCTATGTTCATCAGGGATATTGTCTGAAATTTTCTTTCTTTGATATGTCTCTGTCTGGTTTTGATATCAGGGTGATACTCTTCTCATAGAATGAGTTTGGAAGAGTTCCCTCCTTTTATATTTTATGAAATAGTTTGAGGAGTATTGGTATTAATTATTATTTACAGGTCTTGTAGAACTCAGCTGAGAATCTGTTTGGTGCTGGGCTTCTCTTGGTTTTTGATGGCATCTTCTATTTCCTTGCTTTAAATTCATCTGTTTAAGTTGTGTATGATCTCCTGGTTCAATTTGGGTAGTTCATATGTATCTAGAAATTTTTCAGTGTCTTTAGGGTTTTATATTTTACTGGAATATACATTTTCAAAATAGTTTCTAATTATTCTCTGTATTTCAGTAGTGTCTGTTGTGATATTTCCTTTTTCATAATACATTTTAGTAATTTGGGTTTTGTTCCTCCTTTTTATTAGGGTGACTAAAGGTCAGCCAATTTTTTTTATTTTTTCAAACAACCCACTTTTTGTTTTGTTAATTTTTTAAAATTGTTTCTTTGGTTTCAATTTTATTGATTTCAGCCCTGATACTAATTATTTCTTGTCTTCTACTTCTTTTGGTTTTGATTTGTTCCTCTTTTTCTAGGGCTTTGAGATGTAATATCAGGTTGTTTATCTGTTGACTTTTTCTTCTTTTAATACATGAGCTTAATGCAATGAGCTTTTCTCTTATCACTGCCTCCTAGCATCCCAGAGATTTTGGTATGTTGCATCAGAGTTTTCATTTACCTCTAAGAATTTTTTTTAATCTTTTCTCTGATGTCTTCTCTTATCCATGTGCCAATCAAGAGCATATTATTTAGTTTCCAGGTATTGACATAGTTTCTACTTCTTAATTTGTCATTGATTTCTAATTTTATTACTTTTAGTCCGATAAGATGCAGGGTAGTATCTCTATTTTTTGTATTTGCTTAAACTTGCTTTGTGGCATACCATATGATCTATTCTGGAGAAGTATCCATGTGCTGCTGAGAAAAAAATTGTATTTGGTCATTGATGGATGGGATATTCTATATATGTCTGTATATATTTGTTAAGTCTAAATTATTGATTGTTTTATTGCATTCTATGGATATGAGGGTGGATATTTTGCTTGTTTATCCAGTCCATGTGAGTGATACATTTTTCCCCATCCTTTCACTTTCAGTCTGTGGATGTCTATTCCTGTAAGATGAGACTCTTGAAGGCAGTATATTTTTGGGTCTTTTTTTTAATCCAGTCTGTCAAGGTATGTCTTTTAATTGATTAGTTTAGTGTTATTATTAAAATATGATTTGTAATCCCATTCATGTTGAGTTATAGTCAATCTTAAAATTATTTGAGTTTTCTTAATATACCACACACACATTTTCCATGTTTCTATCATTTAAAACTTTCCTATGAATAACTACATAAAATAGTACCAACTTTTATATACATTATGAGAGTTACAAAAATATGAGATTCTATCTTACACTTATATCTCAGTTTGAAATTAGCCATATTTCAATTGCTTAATAGCAAGACAATAGCTAGCACATAAGACAGAACAATTTACACTATTCTTACATGCAATCACCTTCCCCTGGCAAATATTTTATGTTTCTGAAGAGCCATGTTTCTTGAGAAAAAATTCATCATATTCCTCAGCCCATCACTAAAGGGCCATAATGTTATTTCTGGCTATAGCAGGATGGTCTTAGGGCCCTCTCCTCACTCAGCTCCAGGGAGTTACTAACAACCAATCAACTCATTACATGGATAATTGCATTTATTGACCACCCAATGAATAGCAAGCTTCAGATCTCTGTCCTCCACCAGCTTCTTCCATGACCTCTACAGGGACTCAGCAATGTGCAAATATACTTCTACTTTTTAGCATTTTTCCAGATGTTTGATATTTGAACAATAATTACTGCAGACAGGTGTCTTTCTCTATTTTTTTTATCTTTCACACTTTCTTTTGTATGTGAAGTGATGTTGGAGATGCCAAGGAATTGGAGGATAACCTGGGGAAATAGAGTTTTGGCTTAGTAGGATTTACTTATGTGAATCACAGTGCCTTCCATTTAAAACCTCTGGAAGCACTTTGCAACCAGAGTGTGAAGTGTGTGAAGTTCCATGTTTCATACACTCCAAGTATAAATAGTAAAAAAGAGATTGCAATCAAGTTTGATTGAGAAAAACTAAATTACCTTTCTATGCTCTCTCTATAAAATGATATTGCAAAGTCATTGTCATAGGAAAAAACAATAAAAGTGTCAGTAGCCAAAAACTGTTGAAAAACATAGCTATTAAGGAATAAATAACTATGCTATTTTTCTGGATGCACATAAATATATTCAATCAGCAAATCTGTTTTAATCATGTGGTGAAATACAAAAAATGAGGTTTGGTTTTTCAACATTATAATTTATTTTCATATTTTTCTTTATTGAAAGAGTCTTCATGTCAAATAGAAAATATCCAAATTATTGTAGAAGAAAGAACAGGGTACCAATTTTTGTAGCATAAATTTGGTAATTACATTAAAAACATTTGACTGATTTATCAAACTTTGTTATACTAGTTGATGAATTCAAACAATGGCAAGCTGGTAAACTGGCAAGCCTTTGGGGAGGGGGAAATAAATTTAATGTGTAACATTTGCAGATTTCCATTGCATAAATGTTCCCACTGTGCCCCATTTCAAGTTGCTAAATATTTAATAAGAAGCTTAAAAAATTTCCAAACATTTAACCATCAGTTTTAAGCCCATACCAGCACCAGCACACTATTGGATCAGACATAATAAAATGTATTTTTGTAAACTGCTATTTTGTGTTGACGAAAACAAGTGAATGACCAAGGTCATACATGACTTGCAATCATATAATCAATCATGCTATCATATGTCAGACCAATACTCCACTGACTTTCAGTTCCCACTTCTGTGTAGAACATAAACAAGTCAAAAGCAGTGAATTAATTTGAACATATATACAATATGAAGGGCCCAAAGTGGTCTGAAAATATGGACTATCCATACTATAGCATGAGTGTTTACACATAAGCACAATTAACTCCCAAAGCCAAGGGAGTTCATGCCTCATAATGAGGACTTCTGTAATCTCAAGGGAACAAATATCACCTAAATATGTAAAAGAGAAAAGAGAAATCAGTGATTATGAGTAATGACAATCCATAAAGAAACTAGAAATCAGAGTAGATACCCAGAAAATATACAAATGTACATAAACAAATATTTGCAGACAAAATTCCAGGTCAAATATGAGGATTATTTATATTTTCCCTGATTATGCTGATGCAAATGGCTCCTTGCTATAGCTCATTACAATCATACAATGTACAGCACCCCAGAAATCATGAAAACAACCCCCTAACTTATTTCCCTATCTCTGGTCTTGCCTCCCTATCCCACTTCTTACCCTTGTTCATTTGCTTATTTACAATTCCATCAAAGTGTGGAATATAATTTCATGCTATGAGCTCACTTAAAATTCATAAGGAATTGCCTATTATCTAATATATATATATTAAATAGATAATCATTGTAGAGGAGGCTTCAATAAGATGGCCATAAATTTTCTTTTCCATTATTCTTTTAAACTCTCAATCACTCTTCTCTCAGATTATACAGAACCTCATTTACTTTTTCAAGGAATGGGAGAAGAAGATTGTCATTGATATCTATGTGATTTCTTTTTAAAATTTTTATTTTCAATAGAAAATATTGTCGAGGTTTCAAGCCGGGGGTTAGCTTCTCCCCACCAGCGGAAAAGGGGAATCCCTAGGCACTCCTGACAAGGTGGCACTGGGAACGGTAAAGTCGTCCGTCGCAACACCACCACCAGCAGGAGGGTTCTGTCTCAAGCAGAAACCCCGTTTATTGTGGAGAAGTACATCATTATGTAGGGGAAGGGGGCCAATAGTGTTTCATTTTTGAGCCACTAATGCAGAAGCAGGTCGTCCACATGTAGCACTATAGAAGTGTTTAGGTTGGGGATCAGGCATTGTCCAGGAGCACAGAAATAGAGGTCAGCCAATAGGCGCGAGGTGATGTGACTCTCTCGGGGTGGAATGCTTTGTCCTGGGCCGGCTCCTCAGCGCTGTTTTATGGTACGCCCCCATAATTAATTGTTCCTACCAAGGAGGCATGATGTGTTTTGTTGATAACTGTTCATGTGCTTTCATCTAAAGTGTCTGAATACCTGTATTCCTCTTAATCTTATAGGTCAAATAAGATTCATACTTTTTGTGACCAAGTATCTTTTTTCACAATGTATTTCCAAGACAAATGATTAAAATTCTTTTCTGTTAGTCTAGGCTAGAGCAAAGAGCCAGCTCTTCCCCTGTGCTCCTCTAATCCTTTATAGTTAACGTGTAGGAGCAGCTTTAATGTTTAATAAAATGAGTATTTGAATACCTCTGCAGTCAAAAATTATTAAAGAGTAGGTCATGTCTATTCATATTTTATTCTCATCATCTAGACACCTCGCTCAATAAATATTTGCTAAATGAGTGAATGAAAGTTAAATATGCCTGGTTGCTGACATGACTTATACGTTTTACTCTAAAACAATATGTAAAGATGGCCTGTATCAATGAACTCAAGGCCATGAAATGGTGATTAGCTATTGGGGCACATTATTTATATCTTCTATGACTGATGTCTTTGCTTTCTTTCATCTATATTTTGATTCATTTGTATGCAATCAGATATCCCATAAATCTTTTTAGTTCTCAGAGTTCATGCAATGCATCAGATCATGGTCTCCAACTTAAAATAGTTTTTATCTTTATGGAACCAGAATTCAAATGATCTCTTAAGAATATTTAACAACTTTAACTCTGAAAATATATTTGTTATTAGATAATTTTATTAGAAAAATAGTAGCTATAGCTAGTGTCCTGTCTTTTATGAATAACCAAATATTTCTATCCATCAAATTTTAGGATAGAAATCCATCAAATTTTAGGAGTTAATAACCAAATAATTTGTTAGTTTTAAAAATGTGAACCACACCACTGATATACAAAAAATACTTTGAAATTTTAGGATTTAAATTTTAGGATTTTAAGATTTAATAACCAAATAAACTGCTAGTTTTAAAAATGTAAACCACACCACTGACATACAAAAAATATTTTGTCAAGTTTTAACTTACTATTTCTTCTTAGACTAATTAAAAATATAGGTAAATTATATCAGATATTTTTAAATTCCTTCTGGGAAAGTTGTTTTTTGTAATTCCACAATTCAAAAATAGGAAGACATTATTGAATAAATGCATAGTATTGGATCTGTTTGCCAAGTAGGAGAGTTAACTACTGAACAAGGATAGTTAAGTTTAATGTCCTTCATTGATCTGGGAATTATAGAAAACTAAAATTAAAGGTAACAGAAAGTTAAGATACAAGAATGCACTAAATTTAAAGAAAAAACCACAACAAAATTCAGAACATGTCAGATGCTTCAATATAAATGACAATAAAAAAGAGGACCTGAGTTTGTTTAACCAATTAATATTAATTTCCCAGATTACATTTAATGATATGATACATGATTTATGTTTCCAGACAGAATAAAATAATAACAATTGCATGCAATCTATTTCAAATGCATTGGAATTTTTCAATATTAGGTCATTCCTTTCCATCTGACTAGAATGGATTCCATTCCTTCTTCAGTCTGGGCACGACCAGTTCCTCCACTTGGAGTTCTGTTCATACCTGTTCTATAGAATCTACCATATTTTTCTGCAATTTGTCTGCCTATATTTTGCTATCACTAGAGAACACATGTATCTTTGAGTTTGGGAGTTAGAGTTCAATTCAGGGCAAAACAAAACAAAACAAATCCTATAATTTTGCTACATTGTTGGTTGTTGATTCTCAATGGTGTGTGAAGGACCAGCCATTCATATGCATTTCTTGTTTACAGCAGAGGCCAGACTGTGTCACTGTACCTCTATAAAGCCCAAAGATATAGTCAACTCTTAGCTTCCTATTGGAAGTAGATGTAATACAAATTACCTATCAGAGAAAGCCTTGAACATAACACTCAAGTCATGAGGTGAAACACTTTACATGGACACCATGAATTTTCTTACTTCTTTTACTTTGTGTTATGCTGGGTAGAATAGAAAAATGCAGAACTGAAAATGGTTGGATCACTAGAAAGCCTGCTAGAAAGCAGTAAACACCATCCATATCTATCCCCTCAGGATTAGTGCAATGGGAGAATGTGAAAAGTTATACTGCAAAGTTCGGAGACCCAGCTTGAGGAAGCTGAGCTTGACAGCCCTACACATCTCTGACAGTTTCTAGACTTTAACAAAAGATATTAAAAACAGTGCTCCATTTTTTTTGCAACAAATTGATGTTAACTTTATTTATTTTGAAATTGAATTTGAACATACATTAGATGAAGCAAAATTTCTTTTTTTTTTTTTTTTTTTTTAGGGAAATGCCTCAATACAAAAGCCCCATAAGATGAAATTAAGAGGAAGTTGAGATCAAGGTACCAAAATTCAAAATAATGTGAAAATTCAAATGGAAGATTAAGATCATTATGCAGAACTTTAGAAACCATTGGACAAGAACCATCTGAGGAGCTGTAAAATGTGAAGGGAAGATATAAAATGGTCTAGAAATTGGAGGACTCTTTTCTTTTTTTAAAAAAATATTTTTTAGTTATACATGGACACAATGTCTTTATTTTTGTTTTACTTATTTTTATGTGGTGCTGAGGATTGAACCCAGTGCCTCACATGTGTGAGGCAAGGTCTCTGCCACTGAGCCACAACCTCAACTCTGGAGGACTCTTTTCTAAAAGCATTTTTCTGTAGAAAAGAATATTGCTCTGCCCAAAAATCAGTTCTGACCACCATAGAGAGTGATGTAAATTCTTTTTACACTAAATCTATAAAGAAAAGTTTCAGGGAGACCATGTATAGTTTTGCTCTACAGTTTAGAATTGCAGGGAATGCATGTCTGACCCACACGTGGCAATTCTAAGAGATGAAGACTGGGTGTTTTCTCCAACATCAGGATGAGAAAGAAGGGTTTTTACTGTTATCTTCTTTCATTGTAAAGCCAGCAGGGCCTGGAAGGCACAGATGTATGGGTATGTGTTAGGGAGAGAGCCAATGGATTGCCATGAGCCTTTGCACTGGAAGCTACCTGCAAGTGTATCTCTCTTGGCCTAGGAAGATGTGGCACCAGAGTAATAACAGCATTTCTTAGAGGGCAGCTGGAGAGATAAGAAAGACAATCTTCCACAGCAGATTTTCTGTGGGTATAACACAATACATAATACTAGGTCCTGCATAAAGAAAAGAGTTCTGCAGTTTAGGAGTCTGGTGCCAACACCTCCTCAGCACCGGTGAGAACTTCAAGGTGGGTAACATCACTGCAAGAGCACACTTGAGAGGGAGAGAGCAGTCACCTGGTGAAAAGAACATGAGAGAAATTTAGGAACCAAGTCCACTATTGTTAAAAAAACAACAACAACAACAAAAAAAAACCCTCTTGTTATAACTAACTCATTCTGTAAGATCAGTGTTAATACCTTCCAGGGGTGGTGTCCTAATGACCTAATTACTTCTCTCTAAGCTGTCTCCTAAAGGTCCCACCACCTCCCAACACTGCCATACTTTAGACTGTCATGTCACTGAGAACATGAAACTCTGGGGGACACACTCAAACCAAATCCAAGTCATAGCAGAGCCTCAGGCGGAAAAAGGTGACATTCTTATATCACAAAAATAGCAGCTTTCAAATTCTCAAGACTGGAAGTATTGAAGTCATCTAATAAAAGGACTAGTTAAAAAGAAAAAGAAAAAAAATTTAGACCCTGTTATGCACTGTCAACCATTCATTTGAAGTGAAGATTCAAGGACATCAGAAAATAAACAATAATGCTTGTTTTGGTATCAATTGTTCCTACTTACAGCCAGGTTCATGTGGAAAACAGTAAATTGGGACTATGTTTGAAACTTAAAACAGTGCTTTTATTACTTGAAAATTAGCAGAAAATCTAATTTATGTTATCATTGGAAGCAGGTTAATTAAAGACAAAAATAAAATTGATTTCTAATTGTTTTTAAAATACCCTTAACAAATGTATTTTAATGATTAGCCAATTCAGTGATTAATGTTTAATAATTTAATATAAGATGTTTTATATTAGTATGTAGAAAATTGTAATTAAGTTGATTATGTGATATTTTAGTCCAGATTAATCCCAACTCATGGACATTTTAAAAATCAAAATTGGGTAAAAAGGTTTCAAGTTCAGTTTTTGTCAATTCTGGGCTCAGGAATAAGTGTGAAGATATTGGCAAAATTTGCTAAGATTGATTTCTGGTGAAGGTAAACTGTGATATTGTATCTCTTCCAGACTAAAAGGAAGAGGCAGGGCTGGGGGAAGGGAAAGAAAGAAAGAGAGAACACTTCTGGTTTTTCTTAAATAATTCATATTGAGTTATCATTTGCATACAGTGAACTTCAGAAATCTATGTGTGTGATTGAAGCAGTTTTGACAAATTGAAGAAGAAAAAAAACTAGTCTCTTTTGTATACCTTTGTTGTTTTTATCCCACATCATCCACTTTTGAGATTTCTTGATTCTCTCATTAATCTTCCTGGAAGTTCATGGTACTTGCCCTGAAACTACTCAAACTACCAAATTAGTATCATCAGAATAAGGACTATTCTCTTCTTAAATGTACATTTTCTCTTATTTACATGTTCAATGGGTAGAGACAGTATATATAATAGGACTAGCCTATAGGTTTCTCCTTTGTCTTTCTGTCTAGGATGTTATAGTGGTTTATGTCATATTGAAACCAAACTCCTTTATTACAGGAAAATATTTCCAGATTGGAACTTGGAGTAAAAGAAATTCTTCCATTAGTAAAGAAATCAATGTTACAACAAATTTGTGTTGTGAAAACTGAATATAAGCCTGACTTGTTTTAATATAATTCTGACTTTAATTCCCATAAAAATTAATGGCAGACTCCTAGTAATGCCTTGAGAAGTCCTGAAGTAGATATTACACAGTGTCACACACTCTTTAATGTAAAGGAACAAATTCTGAGAAGTGCATCTTTGTGTGCACATCACAGAATGCACTTGGAACACTATAACATCTATGATATGACTAGATGATAAAATTTCTTGGAACCATCATAGATGTGTTCTGATGTTAGCTGAAACATTTTGATACAGAGCATACTGCATTTTTCTTTTTATATAGACAAAGAGAAACTTAAACTTACCCTCATAGTTTAGCACAAAGATAATGATTTTTCACTTTAAACTTTCTATCTCTCCTCCAGGGAGAAATGCAGGGATTGGGGTGAAGACAGATGTCTTGATAAGCAAGACCTAACTATAGTTTAGGGTGAATGTTAACACATCTGTGAAGCAATAATCTCCATGAAAAAGAGTGGGATTTAAAGTACAGTCAGCAATATATAAATATATAGCAATGATAGCTATTTATAAAGTTGCAAGTGCTGTACCTTAAGGTATGTAAGAAGCCAATTTGGAGTACAGAGTATGTGTGAACATTAACATACAGGAATTTCTACTTTCATTACCATCACTACAGTATTTCTTCACATTTTTACTGCTAAAATCAGATAGATATTTTTCAACTAAATAGAAATAAATCAGAAATTGGTGAATCAGTCCATGATGGTATAGATCAGATAGGCATATCTTGCTAGAAAATTCCACACTGGATTATTATATGTATGAGCTGTCATCCAGAAATAAAAAATAAATGGGTTGAGAATATACTGAATTAAGTGCTTTAAAGAATAAAAATGTGTTAAGTCCGAAGACTCTGGTTCCCATGAGAAGCACAAACTCTTACCTGAACATATGACAGAAAAAGATTACAGATTGTACGTTTCCACTCATAAAGAATCTAAGAATATTCACCTGAAATTGATATGATATAATAGTGATTATTTCATGGAATGCCATGTTTGTTGACTGGCAACAGACATGAGATACACTTCCAGGGTGCTGAACTCCTTCTGTCTTACAGGATGGCACCTGAAAAAGGTGATAATGACCACACAAGTTTAGCTGTATGTAGAGTTCATCAAGCAGTAGCCCTACTGTGAGTTGTATTAGGCATGGTGCAACAAATGTTTTTAAAGGGTATAAAAATTTTCAGTGCCATATACAAAAACAAAGGAAATGTGTGACTTTATGCTATACACAGTATCAAGGACAAATCTGCAAATCAAAGCTTTAAACATATAGAAGAAAACATTTTATAAAATCCTCTTTATGCTCTCAGTGAAAGAAAAAGCTGCATAATAATACAAATGCCAAAAGTACTCATAATATATATTGCAGTCAATGAATTAATAGTCACCACACATGGAAATTCTCAAAAAGCATAAAGAAAATGAAACACACAACTATAACAATTAGCAAAATACATCAGTTGACACTTCTCAACAAAAGAAGCAATGTTTTCATAGAAACATATGAAAGTAACCTTGATTATATTCAAGGAAGTGAAATTATGAACAAAGCAATATGATTTTATAACCAATATATTGACTAAAACTAGGTAGCATGCTGGGAGTGTGGGTATAAAGTAATTTACAAAGCATTGTGGCCCAATTTTAAAAACACATGCAAAAATGTTTTTAACAGTGTTGTTCATAAACAAGTAATAAAAACTCAAGTGTCAATCATCAGACATATATGCATGTATAATTTGTGATATAATCACAAAATAGAATGGTACAGGATGGTGATCATTATTCAGAAGAGAAGTG
Organism: Xerus rutilus; assembly: GCA_028644305.1. Lineage (NCBI taxonomy): Eukaryota > Metazoa > Chordata > Mammalia > Rodentia > Sciuridae > Xerus > Xerus rutilus. The sequence continues at coordinate 108,869,995 of CM053400.1, forward strand.
AATAAGTTATAAATGCAGAAACAAATAGATAAATCTTAAAAATCATAATATTGAAAGAAAAATGAAAGTCAATGAAAACTACTTCTAATATGATAGTATTATGTAAGGTAAACTGAATAATATACATCTGATAATATATACATACACAATTGAAGTATTTTTTAAACAAAGACAAGAGAATAATTAACACAAATCAGGAGAGAGTTGTCTCTGAAAACAAGATGGAGACTTGAAATAGGTAAGATGTTAAGTTAATGGCAGCTACTTACTTCTTCCACTGGCAGTGAGTTAACACAGGCTCATTTCATTGTATGTACATAGAAACATTGACATAGCTAATGTGTGTGTGTGTGTGTGTGTGTGTGTGTGTGTTTATGTTATGAAGAAAAATACCATGTTTAACATTTGTTTCTATGAGCTAGGAACAGTAGCCCACATCTGTAATCGCAGCTACTTGGAATGCTGAAGCAGGAGGATAGCAAGTTCAAGGCTAGCCTCAGCAACTTAGCAAGATCCTGTCTTCAAAAGATGGAAATGACTGAGGATATAGCTCTGTGGCAGACTTACATGGATTCAATTCCTAGTATTTTCCCCCTAAAATTGTTTCTACATATAATTAGCAAATTAATTTTACAGAGCAAGACTTTTTGAAAGTGTAATACCTTTTCAGGAGAGAGACAGACTTCTGAAATCACTGTGACAATAGCAGGTAAACAGAGCTTTAAGATAAACTATCATTCTAATTGGAAGACAGAAACTATAATCAGTGTGCCTGAGGTTTAGGTTTCATACATGTTCATTATTGTGTTTTGCTTTCCTGGTCTAAGAAAAGCCTCAGTGACTGGCAGACACATGGCTGGCAGTGGGTTCATTATGCTTGGAGCATGAGGGCACTTTTGGGGAAGTCCCAGATGGGAGCTATGGTTAAGCTATACAGGAAGACCATGCCTAGTGAGGAAAGCTGAGAACTTTGGATGTTTGCAGCATGGACATTTGCAGCAAAGGCGAAGCAAGCCCAGAAATAGCAATAGTTCTAAACCTCCAGAAATCAAACAGCTTGATCCCATCTTTGCCAAGGCCATTCCTGATGGCTCTTTATATGCCAGAATGATGGCAGAGAAGTAATTCTGAAGGAACATGTGGTCCAGATACATCTAGTCTGAACAGGCACTGCAAGTTTAATTTTAAAAGAGAATTCATATATCAAGTTGCATTTGACTTCTTTATGTTGGCAATCTTGATCTAGGAAATTTCCTCCAAAACTTTAGGGAAAATATGAGCTATATAAATGTATTATGAAGAAGCAATTGAATGCTAATTTAAGATTGACCTTGTATTCTGTGAATGATTATAAAATTTCTAACTTCCTCTACTAATTATTATTGGAATGATTAACATAGTATACAAAAGGACATCATTTCATAGTGGTAATCATAAACTTCATCCCTGGAAAACTTCACATTCTTAGAAAGTAATCCAAAGGGGATAATCTACTAGAGTGAGACCTTTCAATTCTTACCATTTACCATCCTGTTGGGTCAGTTGTTCTCTTCAGATGAATCCACTGAGGAACCAGTACCAAGGTTCTAAGAAGAGATATAAACCCAAACTTCTCAGAGGATTTATTCCAGCATTCATTGTTCCATTCATTTATTCATTGTTCCATTCATTTATTCACTTCCCCAGGCATGCATTCATTAACTCATTTGATAGAATCATTTGAATTTTTATGGAACATACAGCATACATTAGGTAAAATGTTGGAAACTGGAACAAAATACTAATGCAGGCTGGAAACCCATAAGACCATGTGTATGTCATGAAAGAAGATTAGTTCATTCATCTTCCAAGGTGTAAGTGGTATATATTTCAAGGTTTCACATCTATTTGATTGAATGGAAAAATAATGATAGCAAAATTATCATCTGTCCACTTGTGCATATAGTTGATGATTTGTTGAAAATAAAGTTAAATGCTTATTTCTAGTATTTCTGAAGAACAAGAATCATAAACAACTAGTTAAATTCAGATTGACCTATGTTAGAACAGTTTTAACGATCCTTCATCTTAGAAAATGAAAATGAGTGTGAGGATATAATTGGAATGGATTCAGGGTATCTTTGTTTATATCATTTGACATATGAGCAATGAAAATATACAAATAACCCAGCTGAGATTCTAAGCCTAATATACAGTCCTTGATGTCTTGACATTAGTACTTATAAAATTTTAGGCAGATGGTGCCTTTGGGTTCTGAGAGATGGATGGCAGCAATGGATATATAATTAGGAAAACTTAAAAGTGATGAGATTTAACAAAATTGAGAAAGAAAAGAAAAATCATGTATTTTGAATAATGTCAGACAAGTGCAAAGGAAAAAATATGAAGCATTAGAAAACAAAGTGACCTATGGACAAACTTTCTGAGAAACATACTGATTATAAATGGAAGACAGAAAAAGGATTTCGGATATTTTAAATAGGTGGCTGCCAGGATAGTGTTATTAACAAACATCACCAACATATTTAGAAGAAATGATCTCCTATCATCATGTAGAATTTCCATTCAAATGACATACTTTGAATTAATACATTGTTTTTGTGTGTCTGCTGTATCTTCTGAGAATTAGGAACTGAGAAGAGGCTCCATGTGCAGGAGATTTATTGGGATAGATAAAAGGAGAGAGCACCAGCAGAAGTTACCTCTTCCCAGAACAGATTCCCTGAATAGAGCCCCCTCTGGCTACCCCAGTCTCTGTGGCCAGATTTTTTTTTTTTTTGCTAGGGGATGCTCGGGATTTAACTCAGAGCCACTCAACTACTGAGCCACATCCCCAACCCTATTTTGTATTTTCTTTTTTGACATCATCTCACTGAATTGCTTAGCCTCACTTTTGATGAGGCTGGCTTTGAACTTGTGATCCCCCTGCCTCAGCCTCCCAAGTTCCTGGGATTATAGCCATGCAACACCTCACTCAGCCTTTGTGCCCAGATCCTTAAAGGCATTCTAGGATATACTAGGAGCTCATCAACAAGAACTAGGGAATCTAACAAACAAGATCAGGATAGACAAACTCTCATAAAAAATGATGTGGAGAAAGAAAGCTGAGAGTGGAATAAAGCCTAGAATATGGTCTTTTGATACTAGTTGGTAACAGGTGGCAAAATGCAAAGTAAATTTGTTTAAGCAAAAGAAAAATGAATTGGTTTACAATCACTGTCAGTGGAACGGCTGCCCACATTCTGTATGCTGGATCCATTTGCAGGTGGGTGTCTCTATATGGCCCCTATCCTCCTAGATCCCCAAACTTCAGAAAAAAAAAATTTTCCCAGAATGAGTTACAGAATAATTTATAAACAGAGTACTATAAAATTGGCTATAGTGCTCTGACCACACCACTATAAAACATGGATCTCTTTTCAGGAATGGGAAAAATATGCATTTTCCATGCAATAGGGTACTAGGAAAGGTAAGTCTACCCTGAAGTAAGGGTGAATTACCTAAAAAAGTTTTCATGGCAAGAAGAAATTAATAGGAGCCCAGCCAAGGTCAAGCCTAGGACTGCTACCTGCTGATAACTGACCCATGCTGGAACCCAGACCCAGGCCTGGGACTGCCTTGGGGACCCCTGCATGAGCCTGGGCCTAAGAGAGCCCCAGGAACACCTCCAGTTCCCCAGCAGCGCCCCTGCCTAACAGCAGGAGCACAGGCCAAGGCCCAAGACCACCTCCAGGGACTCTTGTGGGAGCCCAGGCCAAGGTCAGTCCTAGGATGCCCCCATACAGGCCTGTGTGAGAGCCCAGACCCAGGCCTACCCCTGCACAGATATGAGGTCCATGCTGCTGCTCACTTCCTGTATCCATCTTGGGACACTGCAGCCATTGCCATAGCTCTCCCCATGTAGTAGCTGCTACCTTGAGACAATAAACAGGGCTTGGAGCCATCAGCCCACCACAGCTCAGCACACAACAGCACTACATCTATGATCAATCATCCCAAAGCCATTGTAGGCCCCACCCTTTCAGCCCCATCTCTGAAAGTGTTTGCATCCATCTTGGGCCACCTCCACTGCTATCTTGAGTTACTTGCATTACCACCTCCACCATCTTTAGTTGCAGTAGTGTACCTCTGAGGACACCTGCTGGGGACTGGAAGTGAACTCCAAGGTGAGGTACAGGTAATCTGTAGGGTCACTAAAAGATTATAGGATAGAAACTGCAATACCTCAGATACTGCAAGAAAGGAAGACACATAATCAACATGGAAAAAAAAGGAAAAAAAGTGCCCCAAATAAATCAAGATATTATGATAATAGAATCTATTGACAGCACAGTTGATAAAATGTCAGAGAAATAATTCAGAATGCACATAATAAAATGATCTGTGAATTAAAGAATGACTTAAGGTGGCCAAATATAGACAAAATTTGATCACTCCAACAAAGGGATAAGAGAGCAAATAAAGGCAACCATTCATCAAAACAACAAAAAGATAAGGGAGCAAATACAGGTAGCAAAAGATTACTTCAAGAAGGAGCTAGAGATTGTGGGGGGAAAAAACAATCAGTTATCCTTGAAATGAAGAAAACAATAAACCAAATTAAAAACTCAATAGAAACCATCACCAATAAACTACATCACTTGGAAGACAGAATCTCACATAATAAAGACAAAATATACAATACTGAAAATAAAGTTGACTACACAGTGAAAATAGTAAGAAACCATGAACAGAACATACAAGAATTATAAGGTAATATCAAAAGGCCAAATCTCAGATTTATTAGGATAGAAAAAGAGAGTTTCAAACCAAAGGAATGCACAATCTCATCACTAAAATAATATTAGAAAATTTGCCAAACATGAAGAATAAATTAGAAAATCAAATACAAGAAGCCTACAGGACATCAAATGTACAAAATCAAAACAGATCTATACCAAGGAAAATTAAAGTGAAAATGCCTAGCAAATAGAACAAGGATAACATTTTAAAGGCTGCAAGAGAGAGAGGAATCATGTTATATATAGGGGAAGACTAGTTGGAAAATCAGAAGATTTTTCAACCCAGACCCTAAAAGCCAGGAGATCATGGAATAACATATATTAAGCACTGAAACAAAAAAGATGCCAATCAAAATCATATATCCAGAAAAATTAACATCATATTTGATGATAAAATAAAAACTTTCTATGATTAACAAAAGTTAAAAGAATTTTCAGTGAGAAAGTCTACATTACACTACATTCTTGGCAAAATATTCCATGAAGAAAAAATGATAACCAACAATAAAAATCTGAAAAGAGGAACTACACTAAAGGATACATCAATCAAAGAGAGTTTATTGCATTAAGCTCATTTATTAAAAGAAGAAAAAGTCAACAAAAAACAACCTGATACTACATCTCAAAACTCTAGAAAAAGAGAAACAAACTAACACCAAAAGAAGTAGAAGATAGGAAATAATTACAATCAGGGCTGAAATCAATGAAATTGAAACCAAAGAAACAATTCAAAAAATTGACAAAACAAAAAGCAGGTTCTTTGGAAAAATAAGCTGGTTCTTTGAAAATTAAACAAAATTGACAAACTCTTAGCCATCCTAACAAAAAGAAGGAGAAACAAAACCCAAATTACTAAAATTTATGATGAAAAAGAAAATATCACAACAGACACTATTGAAATATAGAGGATAATTAGAATCTATTTTGAAAATTTATACTTCAGTAAAATAGAAAACCCTGAAGACACTGACAAATTTCTAGAGACATATGACTTACCCAAACTGAACAAGGAGGTCATACACAACTTAAACACATCAATTTCAAGCAAGGAAGTAGAAAACTCCATAAAAAAGCCTACCAACCAAGAAAAGCCCAAGACCAGACAAATTCTCAGCTAAGTTCTATAAGACCTATAAAGAAGAATTAACACAAATACTCCTCAAATTATTCCATGATATAGAAAAGAAGGGAATCCTTCCAAACACATTCTACAAGGCTAGTATCACCCTGACATCAAAACCAGACAGAGATACATCAAAAAAAGAAAATTTTGGACCAATATCCCTGATGAACGTATATGCAAAAGTTCTCAATAAAATTTTGGCAAATCACATACAAAAGCATATTAAAGAAATAGTGCACCATGATAAAGTGGGATTAATTTTAGAGGTGCAAGTTTGGTTGATTCAACATATGGAAATCAGTTAATGTAATCCATCACATCAATAGACTTAAAGATAAGAATTATATGATTTTATCAATTGATGCAGACAAAGCATTTGACAAAATACAGCACCATTTCATGTTCAAAACACTAGAAAAAACTAGGGTTAGTAGGAACATACTTCAACATTGTAAAATCTATGCTAAACCTAAGGCCAACATCATCCTAAATGGAGAAAAAATGAAAGCATTCCCTCTAATAGTGAGAATAAGACAGTGGAATAAGTGGGAATAAGATACCCTCTTCCACCAGTTCTATTCAACATAGTCCTTGTAACTCTAGCCAGAGAAATTAGACAGATGAAAGAAATTAAATGGATACAAAAAGGAAAAGAACTCAAATTATCATTATTTGCTGATGACATGATATTGTACCTGGAGGATCCAAATTTTCAACCAGAAAACTTCTAGAATTAATAAATGAATTCAGAAAAGTAGCAGGATATAAAATCAACACCCATAAATCAAATGCACTTCTATAAATCAGTGATAAATTCTTTAAAAAAGAAATTAGGAAAATTACTGCCTTCACAATAGCCTCAAAAAATATAATATTTGGGCTGGGCACAGTGGCGCATGCCTGTAATCCCAGCACTTTGGGAGGCTGAGACAGGAGAATTGCAAGTTCAAAGCCAGCCTCAGCAAAAAGTGAGGCACTGAGCTACTCAGTGAGACCCCATCTCTACATAAAACACAAAATAGGGCTGGGAGTGTGGTTCAGTGGTAAAGTGCCCCTGAGTTCAATCCCTGGTGCCAAAAAAATAAAAAAATAAATAACAATAAAATACTTAGAAATCAATTTTTAAAGAAAAGGGGAAAGACTTCTACAATGAAAACTTGAAGACACTAAAGAAAAAAATTGAAGATCTTAGAAGATGGAAAGATCTCCCGTGCTCTTGCATAGGCAGAATCAATGTTGTCAAAATGGCCATACTACCCAAAGTGCTACACAGATTCAATGCGATGCCAATTAAAATCCCAACATCATTCCTTAAAGAAATAGAAAAGGCAATTATGAAATTCATTTGGAAAAATAAGAGACTCAGAATAGCCAAAGCAATCCTCAATAAGAAGAATAAAGCAGGAGACATCACGATACCAGACAATAAACTATACTACAAAGCTATAGTAACAAAAATGGCATGATATTATCACCTAAATAGACATGTAGACTAATGGTACAGAATAGAAGACACACACAAAAAAAATCCACATAAATACAGTTAGACAAAAGTGCCAAAAACATACACCGGAAAAAAGACAGTCTCTTCAGCAAATGGCGCTGGCAAAACTGGAAATACATAAGCAGCAAAATGAAACTAAACCCATATCTCTCATCATGCACAAAACTCAACCCAAAATGGGTCAAGGACCTAAGAATTAGACCAGAGACTCTGCACCTAACTGAGGAGAAAGTAGTCCCAAATCTTTATCATGTTGTATTAGGCCCCAACTTCCTTAACAAGATTCCTAGAGCAGAAGAAATAAAATCATGAATCAATAAATGGGATAGATACAACCTAAAAAGCTTCTTTTCAGCAAAAGAAACAATAAATGAGGTAAAGAGAGAACCTACATTCTGGGAACAAATTTTTGCCACACACACGTCAGATAGACCACTGATCTCTAGGATATATAGAAAACTCAAAAAACTTAACACCAAAAAAATAAACAACCCAATTATTAAATGGGCTAAGGAGCTGCACAGACAATTCTTAGAAGAAGATATACAACTGATCAACAGACATGAAAAAATGTTCAACATCTCTAGCAATTAGAGAAATGCAAATAAAACTATTCTGAGTGTCGGGGTCCTCCCAGCCAGGTATCAGTCTCCTCCCTCTGCCAGCGGGGAGGAGGGGTTCCCTAGGAGTCCCCGACATGAGGGCTGAGAATGGTAAAGTCGCCCGGCACGCAATTACCACGCCTGAGCCGGAGAGTTCTGTCTTAAGCAGGAACTGATTTATTGAGGAGAGATACAGGCTTATACAGAGGAGGGGGTAGGTGTCCTGTTACTGAGCTAAGAATGCGGAAGTGGGATGTACAGAGGCACTTAGATAGGAGAGTATTCATTGTCCATGTCTTGTCCACGAACACGGAAGCAGAGGTCAGCCAATAAGGGCGAGGTGGTGGCTCTCCCAGGGCAGTGTGGTCAGGCCTGAGCTGGTAGCTCGGCACCATTTTGTGGCATGCCCTTGCATATGTCCCCCACACTGAGATTTCATCTCATGCCAGTCAGAATGGCAGTTATGAAGAATACAAACAAAAATAAGTGTTAATGAGGGTGTGGGGGAAAGGCACGCTCGTACATTACTGGTGGGACTACAAATTGGTACAACCAGTCTGGAAAGCAGTATGGGGATTCCTTAGAAAACTTGGAACCATTTAACCCAGCTATCCTACTCCTCCTGTGAGATAGGTCCCAAAGGATCTAAAAATAGCATACTACAGTAACGCAACCACTTCAGTGTTTATAGCAGTACAATTCACAATAGCTAAACTGTAGAGCCAACCTAGATGCCCTTCAGTAGATGAATGGGTAAAGAAACTGTGGTATATATATATATATACACAATGGAATATTACTCAGCAATAAAAGAGAATAAAATTATGGCATTTGCAGGTAAATGGATGGAGTTGGAGAATATCATGCTAAGTGAAGTAAGACAATCCCAAAAAGCCAAATTCCAAATATTCTCTCTGATAAGTGGATGCTGATCCATAATGGGGGAAGTGGCACAGGAAGAATGGAGGAACTTGTTTAAAGGGGAGGGAGGATGGGAGAGAATAATAGGACAGAAAAGATGGTGGAATGATATGGACATCATTGCCCTAGGTTCATGTATGACTGAACATATGGTATGAGTCTATATCATGTAGAACCAGAGAAATGAAAAGTAGTACTCCATTTGTGTACAATGAATTAAAATACATTTTGCTGTCATGTATACCTAGGGAGAAGAAATAAACTAAAAATAAATAAATAAATAAATAAAATAAAAAATGTATTATTAATTTTATATGAGATGCTCAATAATTAATCTTTATGTTTCAGGAGTAGAATTTTATGAACAGTTTAATTTTATAATTCTAGGACAAACATAAACTTATATTTTTATTTCCAAAATAAAAAGGAATATATATTGAAAAAAAGAAGAAATAAATAAGCAATAATATTAGGTAAGGATGACAATTAAGGAGAAAACACTATGTGTGTGTGTGTGTGTGTGTGTGTGTGTGTGTGTGTGTGTATGTGTGTGAGGGAGAGAGAGAGAGAGAGAGAGAGGAGACAGGTATACAGAATCAAGGCAATCTGAATTCTTTTTAGATAAATACCTAGCAGGGACAAAGGTAGAACATAAGCTGACTCATCCATAAATGATTCTGAATGACCAATACTCATGATATACTCAACAACATTTGTTCAATAACTGTTTCCATGGAGTAAAGAAATTCAAAAATTGAGAGAAGATGATTCTGTAGATCAAATAATCTGTACAGGTACATGATCTTACCATATGGGACTCTACTCAAAAGGAAATGCCATCTGATCACCTTCTCCTCCAAAAATAAACAAATAAGGAAAAAATCATTTGAAACTAAAATAAAAAATATAATAAAATCGATAAATAAAAACACCAAATCAAAATATAGACAGCATCAATGAATAATATGGCACACACATAACAAGAACTAAAAACATTTTTGTATATTTTAATATTTATATATATTACTAATATTACTAATATTATCTAAGATCAGTGTTCCATATTTTAAACTTATGAAGTGATGAGTCTAAAGTAATTAAACAATGTAGATACAGAAAATGTATGTATAAGATTTGTAATTTTAAGTAGCAATTTTAAATTAATATCAATGCAAAATACAAATGAAAATTTTACAGGAGAACTTTTTTAAAGCTTAAAAATAATAGGCATAGGAAACAGTGAAGAGATATTCTTAGCTTTATCTCTGTATTTGCATTAGTCACAGACTAGGTCATGCTGTAGCAATAAAAAAAACTCTGCATCACAATGACTGAGTATAACAAAGGTTTATTGCACATTCAAATCATTATCTGCTGTGGTTGAGAGCCCCTTGTTCTCCAAACAGTGACTTTGAAATCCAGGCTACTTATTTTCTACAAACTTATCATCTCCTAGTTCATTGGTTCCAGCTGTGCAAATCTTAAACCGAGTGCATAGAAAATTGATATCCACTACAATGGCCTAATTCTGAAAGTTACACAAGTCTCTTCTGCTCCTATATTATTGGCCAGTGGCTTGAACCTAAATATAAAACAATTTAAGAAAAGAAATACTGAGAGAATTCTTCTTGTAGCAGTAGCCAATCTAGAAAACATTGTGCTTGATTTTCCATTTGCCTTGATATGCAATTAGCAATCGGCTGTTTTAAAGACCTAATTGTTTATTTTCTTGTGTTTACTTTATTAAAAATGACCTTTTTCTATTATTGCTTTCTTTTTATACAAGGCAACATTTGAGAGACTAATCTCTTTTTCAATATTGGAATCTATAAATGTGTGCACATAAGTGCATATTCCATATAGTGTATTCATGGGTATGTTTAAAAATAGAAGAAAAATAATTTTAATTTAATTTGTGTAATTTATTAGTTCCAAAATATAAAGGTTTTATAGATGATATAAAATCCTGATTTTAAATTTTAAGTCTACCATGAACTAATGTAGAGAATTAGGCAGAATGAATATGAGTAAGGACAAGTTTTGGGAGCTTATTTTTGTTTCATTTTTACTTTAATCTTAATTTTAATATTGCATTTATAATTTATCAGAGTCTATATATAGTTTCAAAATCATTGTTGTGATTTGTCATTTTACATTTAAGTAATCTCAGTAAACTCTATACTACAATTATATGATGCATGCTGTGATGAAGTATTTGTTTAAAATAAGCTATACATATTAATAGTTCCTAAGTTAAATCTTATCATTTGGTCACAATTGTTAATAAAATTGAATCTTTAATGCAAAATTTTTTCAGCAGAATAATCTTGTATCAATCTACTTTTTACTATGCATATTTCTTTATAATTTTAATTAAAAAATACAAATTAATGATAAATGTTCTCAGTATGTAGAACATTTTACTGTAATATATTTTTGAATGTTTCAGTATTAAATTTTTGCATTATGCATATTATTATGCATGTCTTAATTAAGATTTTGAAAAATGTCTAGTCTTAAATTTCTTTTTTTTTCCTTTCCTTTTGTACTAGGAATTGAACCCAGGGGTGCTTTACCACTGAGCTACATCTTCTGTCCTTTTTATTATTATCATTATTTTAAATTTTGAGACAGAGTCTCAACTAAGTTGCTGAGGGCTTGAAAAGACTGGCTTCAAACTTTCCCTCCTCCTGCTTCAGACTCCCCAGTTGCTTGTGTTACAAGTATATACCACTATGCCCAGGTAGTCTTAAATTTCAAATAGACATAAGATGGAAAGTAAAAGAAAAAAAATAATTTTACTTTGACTCATTTTTAGTTGATTCCAAAATATGAATTTATTTTTATATAATTTTTTGTTTTAATCACTCATTGCTCAAAATATATTATTCCCATAAATGTAAGAGTACATGCTTTTAATGCATAAATCTCTATTGAGTGCCCTATGCAAGATATTTTTGTATGTGAAGCAATTATTCATTGCCTCTTAGGTGTCAATTTTTTATGGTTATGCAATTGAGTAAGAATTAAAACATTCATTTGGTACTTCCAGTGGCCACAACTTATTTAAATGTTCTGTTTTTTCAGATAATTACAAAATAGTTAGAGTTCACATGCAATATGGAATTGATATTAGATATTTCTTTTCATTATATTAATATGAACGCTATCTTCTATTAAAACATAAAACAATTCTGTATTTCCAGCAGAGCAAACATGGCCTATTTATCTACTTGAATTTGTTCTTTACCCACCAGAAATTCCTTCAAGCTGAACCTCTGTAAACAGTTACCATGCCAAGAGGGACTGCTGAGACCTTAACTTTGCAAAAAGCATTGGCATAGACTATGTATTCTCTGGCAACATTTGCCTATGAAAGTCGTGTTTCTGTCAAAAATCTGTACATTAGAATATAGTGCAAACACCTGGACATTTGAAAATTCTAGAAAGTATAAATCTTTTAATGTACCAAGAGATTATAAAAAGAGGTACAAAATAGAATAGATGAATGTTATAAAATTTTCACACAAAGTAAGTGAGAATGACTGCATTGGAAAATTATGTAGAGTTCTCTATTTCACTGTCTGTCATTTTATTTTATGGAATTTCTGTAATACAGTGATTCTCAAATGTTGATATGTATTTGAATCTCATGGAGAGTTAGCAACACAAAGATCCAGGTTGTTCAGGGAGAACATAGTGAGAGTGTTTGTATTTTTCAAGGTCCTCCCAAGACATCCTACAGTTCAGAGTCACTGTGTGCATGTGGTGCTTGAGGTGATGAAAAGTGGTACCTATGCACAAATATTCTTCCAGGAATATGACTCCAACATACAGAGTGGCTATCACACAAATAGATATAAAACTCTATTTGTTTTATTTATTGTCAGTCATTTATTAGCCCTGACACACACTATTTATTTTACTCCTTTTTCATTTGTCCTTCACACACCTAAACTCAGCAATAAGAAAAACAATCTGGGCCATTTGTTTCAATCTCCATAGTTATAGGTATAATCCATATCTAATAGATATCCCTGTAGGTTAGTTTTAAATTCTTCATGTCAAGGAGTTACAATTTTCTTTTTAATCTCATGCATGATATTTATTTGATTGAATATGATTACCTCTAGTTTTTAATTGGTGGAGATATAGCTATAATTTTAAACTTGTTGCTCATTTAAATGTATTAATACAAATAACTTGGAAATAAAGCCCCAAACTGACTAATTCAAGTTAAATGAACTATTATGAATGTAGTTGTTATACAAAATTAACGCATTTCTTACGACATCATTAGTGTTATTTTTTAAATCCTGCAACACAATTATTTCCTCTTAATGGTTTGTAGAAATCTGGTCTCTTATAACACGAAGATATTGCAGAGATATTATAGTAGGTACATAGGAATATTAATACTTTCATAACATCACTAACTTGAGTGAAATCACCAGTGTTCTGTCTCCTAGCATATGTTGGAACTCAACATTCTTAGAACAACAGATCCAAAGATAATTCAGATATATTTATTTTTCAAAGTGCATAAATTCTTCTAAGTTGAAACCATCAATTTTAATCATTTTTTTCTCATTCAGTTAATCCAAGAGTGGAACTCTACCAACAACACTGCAATTCATATTACTGAAAATAGAATTTTCTGGTCAGATGATCAATATGGTCTGAGTTCTATGTGAACTCCTTCATATACACATATTTACACACATTATATATATATATATATATATATATACACATATATACATATGTATAAATGCACACATACATACACATAAATAATTTCAGAATTGGAATAGAATAATTTACCATGCTTTCTAAATACTCATGCTGCTACAGTTTGGATCTAGAATGTCCCCCAAAGCTGTGTGTCAAAAGCTTAGTCCACAGGTTAGCACTATTGTAATATGTTGTAAACTTCAAGAGCAGGGGCTTACAAGCAAATCTTCAGGGCATCATGCCAGTGAAGTGGGACCCAGCATCTCTTATTTCTCTCCTTAGATTTCTCCAATGAGGTGAACAGTTTGCTCCATGTTCTCCTTTCATAGGCCCAAAGCAACACAACCTGTAAACCCCAAACTCTGAAACAAAATGATCATTTCCACCTTATAAGGTGGTAATTTTAGGGCTTGTTTTTGTTGCTATTGTTGCAATAACATAAAGTAACTAACATGCATGGATTGCTTATTCTTTTTATACATGTTTTTTGAGTAGACAGAATTATCTGTACTTTATGGGATTTATATTTAGTAAAAGAGACTAAAATACAAAAAAAAATATGCATTTATACATACAGACACTTTGTACCAATCACCAGGAACTAATGGATATAAAATAGAGTAATTTTAACTGGTTTTGTAATAGCAGAAGCCTGGGAAAACAAATTCATTATAGAATCAGAAGAAAAATGAATTCAATATAAGGAAGGAGATAGAGGAGGAAAATGTCATATGAATAGGGTTTTACTGAAGGAAATGTTTCAGCATTAAGATACTAAAAGAAATATTTGTGGCATAATTATTTTAAGAAAAATTGTGTGTGAGTCGTGGGAGGAGGGATTTGTTAAAATGAAACTAAGTCCCATGGGGGAAAAAAACACATTTTTGATCACATTGAAAAATATGGGTGACAAAGTGGGTTGTGAGAAGCCATCTAATGGCTAGTGAGTAGAAGAATGTCAGGATTCATTTATATTGAACCTGCTGAGTGCTATGCCATTGCCTTGAAGGAGGAAGCCCTGAGTGTTGGGAAAATAGGAGACTATTTGGTGAGGTCTGGAGTTTATATATGGTAAAAAGTGTTGATTTGAAAATTTTTAAATTTGTGGGGCTTGGTAATAGGGCATGTGGTTACAGAAACTGAAGCGTTTTAAACTATCCACAGATTTTTAATGTGAGAGAAAACATGAAAGTGGCCACTGATTTCATACATATGTGTGTGTGTTTGTGTGTGTGTGTGTATAAGCATATATATAAATAATATTTTTTACTAAGAACAATGGAAGATGATTAAGTTTAGGAATGAAGAGTATAAATTACTTTTGAACATATTAATTTGGGCTCCTAAATCTATGTAGATATATAAGTATATAGTTATACATATTTTAATACATGGGCTTTACATTTACAAAAGTAGAAAAGGGAAGGTGTTAATATCCACTTCATAGTTGCCAAAATATAGACAGCAACTGAGACTAAAAATACACAGTGTTACTAAGACTAAGAAGTACATGTTTTTACCTAGGAAGAAAGACAAGAGCATGTAATTACATTGATCTTTTGAACAGAAATTCTAAATTTGGGGAAAATCCTTCATAATGTGTTTGCTTCACAACATAAACTTACTCAATTTTCCATTCTCCTTTTTATTTACTTACAAACATGTCATTTCGAGTCAGCCAATCAATGTGCTCAGGTCAAAGGTCAGATGTGAAAAACTGATGTAACCTATGGAGCTTAGATTTCTTTCCATTGAGGGTGTCAGCAAAAGCTTTCAGCTTTCATGGACAGCTAGGGTGGGGATCCACCTATGCTTGCAAACTCATTTCTGATGTGGAAGTAATGCTGACGCTGGAAGCCACAAGAACAATGGTTATGACACATTACTGGAGTTCTGTGTTAGGTAAATGATGATGCTTTTTTTTTTCCCCAAATCAATCAAGTTCCATAGCAGAATGGTGAGCACCATTCCTGAATACTTATTCTTTAGTATGTTTCTTCAGTCATCCTGATGTATCTGTGAGGAACAAAATGATGCTGAGTAAATAATCTTTGAGCATAAAGTAGAGTGGAAATGGTTGTTTGCAAGTGGAAACTCTGACTAATAAAAGAGATCATGCCTCAGAGTGCCACAAATGACAGAATTTAAGAGTAAGATGGAAACAGAAATACAAGCAATGAACATTCAGAATAATCTACATGGAAAATGTGTGATGTGTTATTCAGTGTGAACATCTGATTGATTTTCAGCCATTGTACCTTGTGTTGTGTGAAGGTTTCAGTGGTAGAAAAGTAGTACGTGAAATCAAAATGTTGATGTAGACCAGCTAATTTAACCACTGTCAATAATATTGTACGAAGGATCAATGAATTCAAAATAAAGACACTCCATTTGGAAATCCTGACTGAAAAAAATCAGGATTTGATTTGCTTAGAAAGGCTCTTCCTGTGGCCTGCCATCTAGAATGATCAAGGGACCACAAAGCAGTCCTAAACATTATGTACCAAAATACAAGGAATCACTAGTTGAACCACATGAAATTGCCACTACCCAGCCAAATTTTTAATTGAAAAAAATATGTTTTGATATAATTCATCTTACTATAAGCACTGTTTGTGAACAGGCAGCTGAAGCTGGAAATAAAATTGTTGCCCCAAATAATTATCAAATACTTCCTGTTATTGTTTTCTGGCAGGCATTGGAGATGAGATGATATTGTTATAATTTCTGTTCCAGTTAGCAAAGATGATTTGTAGGCATCAAGAGGAAAAAGATAGCAACACAGTAGTGTGTTCCCATATGTCTGCTCTGTCCTCTGCTCTTCTTAAGGATATATAAGGTTTTCTTCAGTAATTTACTTAATGTTTGAATTTCTTGCTTTAGTCAAACTTTAACAATAAGACTGTTAGCAACAAATTCCTTTCTTGTTCCTTCTTTTCTTCACTTTTTTCCTAAAACATAATTTTACCAGATATAGAACACATGGTCAACTATTCTTTTCTTTGGTATTTTAAATAAAGTGTGCCATGTCCTTCTGGCCGCTATGGTTTCAGATAAACACCTACTTTCATTCAAATTGGTGCTCACAGAATTTATGGGCCATTTTTTCCCCTGTTTTCAGGGTTTTTTCTTTGTCTCATTTTTTAGAAGTTGAATATGCTGTATTTTTGCATGTATTTCTTTGGGGATATCTGTTTAAGTATCATGTAGCTTCTTTGATCTGTAAATTTGTTTCTCTCACCTAACCTAAGAAGTTTTTAGCCATTACTTCTTTGAATACTGCTTCAGTCCCATGCTTTTTCTCCTTCATATCTTTCCAATGGTATGAAAGATGAAATATTTATTATAGTTTCGTAAGTTCCTGATGCTGAGTACATTTTATTTTTTAGAATATTCCTCTTTATTGTTCAGATTGGGTCAACGATATTGCTTCAAATACACTAACTCTACCTTTTTTCATCTTTACATAACTCTTCCATTTAGTGAGCTTTTTAATTCTGTTAATTTCTTTTTCAATTCTAAAATGTCCATTTGGCTCTCTTTTTAAATTACTTTTGTCTCCTTGCCTCAATTTTTAATTTCTTTTAAAGGAACTTGTCATTAATTGCTAAAGCTCTTCCATGAAAGCTGCTTTAAAGCTCTTCTCAAATAATTTCAAGAACAGCTTCATCTTGCCAGTGGTGTCATTTTAGAGTCTTTTTATTTAAGTTGTGATCTTCTTGATTCCTTGCATTAAGATAAAAAAGATGATTTTTTATCTTAATGAGTTTTTCAGATATTTAATGACTCTTTCAGATATTTAATGACTCTGGGTCCTATTTAAATCCTTACTTTTTAGCAAGCACTCACCATGTTTAAGTTCAATTGTAGTTCTAGGCCTTCTCTTGTGGGCTGAGATTCCAAATACTGCTTTATTTTCTGGTCTTAATTTTATATTCAGAAACTTTCTTGTCTGCTTGGTTTATATGGTCTTGCATGGTATTTCACTGGTCCATGTCATTATGGCCTGCAAGGCAGAAGTGATTTCCCAGGGAAGTTGTAAAATGTCTTCCAGTGAGGATCAGGAATTAAATTCACAGTAGCAGCCAAGCTTCTCTTCATAGGCACTTTATATCATTCCCCTGCCCATATAAGTCTGAGCATGCTTACCAAGCCAGGTTGTGGTGGTGTCCTAATGCCAAAGCAATTTGATCTCCCAGTATCTCCTGGTTCAGAAGTTTCAGACTAGTGTGAAAAGGAGCCTTTCATCCAGACACTTGCTGCTCAAAGGACTACTGATGGATGCGCTTGGCTCACTTGGTATTGTCAGAGAAGTTCTCATTCTGTCAGGGGGATGACCCCACTTGGGCATCTGCTATTTTCAGGTTGATGTCACAAATTCTTGGTCAAAGTCATCTTCTTTTATTGAGTGAGAGACAGAAGAGGTCTCTGCTTTACTGTACCAATTCTGGGCTCCCAAATGAGTCCACCTTCCCCTTCCTCCACTTCAGAAGATTTTTTGTTATTGTTGTTTGTTTCATCATGTGATATTTTCAGCTTTATACATGCATTTCACAAACAGAGCCATATCTGGGCCATCTTGTCTAGACAGGAAGTCTCCAAAGTGGATTTTAATTTGCCATTCTGTACTTAACATTTTTGCAGTTCTTTCATAACTCATGCAAATCATCTTAAATATTGATGCCTGTTATTTCTGTGCCTTCTTATGATAATGTGGTTTTTTTTTTTTCTGTTAACATCTTTCTTTTACTTCTTGGTCCTTTCTTCCTCACTTCTACTCTATAGTGAGTCAGTAGATTACCCCTCAGCGCTGCTCTGTCTGTAAACAAGATTATTAATTCTTTTTCCACATGTTGGGAACAGGTTGAGGTGTGATGCTGCTGATCCAATTCCCAGCACTGCTTAGATGTATTAGTTTTGTCTCTTCTTCTAATGATTTCCTTTATCTGCAATTCTTCCCTAAAATAATGCAGGGGAAACTTGTGTTGCAAACATTTACTGATTGAGGGACTTTCATTCCCTATCTATTGCATTTCAGAAATAATATTCTCAGTCTTCAATTTATGTTCCTCTTATCAGTTATATCTAGGATTTATGATATTGTGTTGCTTTTAGGAAATGAAGACAGAGAGAATCATTTTGGAAAAACTGTGCTCTTCCTCAGAGCAACTTCTTAGAGAAGACTATGTCTATAAAACTCAGATTTTACTCTTTTTATTACTTTTTTTCAAACAATAGTGTTGGACTTGAAGATGTTACTTTATCATGGCTGGTAGCCTTGATAGATTTTATGGATAAATAAGAGTATTAATTTTTGCACTTTGTGCACAGTAATACAGGGAACAGTTAACAGAGGATACATTGGTATTAATGTATAGATGATATTGTGAATGCAATACTGTATTTTCTTTATACTAGTTTGTTTATTTTATTTTATTTTATTTTTCATTTTGCCAGTACATAGTGCTCTGGTCTGGATTTAAACAAGAAAGCCCCTTCTTTTAATCATATAATATATTGCCTCATACTAGTCCATAAAAATTTAAGATTTTGATAGCACTTTTTTTCCTCTTCTTTCTAAATAAAATTTTGATTATAATTAATTCTACTTTCACATCTTCTTTACTTTTTATACTTTAAAGAAATGAGATATTCACTGGTTCACCTAGGCATAAAGGTGCGACTGGATTTAAAGATCTCATCTGTAGTAAGAGTCCTCAGAACACATTGCTCATTACAATACATCATGGTCAGGTTTCACTGATGCACCTGCAACTAAGAATTGACCACTTTTGGCCACTCCAGAGGAATTAAGCTACTGTGATTATTTGTATTTTGTATTTATAGTATAGTCTTATTCTTTTTCTTTTTTTTTTAACTTAGCAAATATTTCTTTAGCATCTGTCTTGTGGCCAACATTAATGTAAACACTTGTATGAGAAGTAAATATTAAGAATAAATTCTAGAAGAGAGAAACATTGCATATTTATGTGGACAAAACTAATATTTTAAAGCATTTTTCTATTACTTTTAGAGAAAAGAAGATAAAAATTCAATTTGAATGGTAAAAATGTCTTGAGATTAATGTAAAAAGCCTACAAGAATACATAGAATTCCATTTATACATTAATTCCATATTTTGTTTAAAATCACAACAATCAAACTATTTAACAGAGTTTAATCTGCTGAAGACTGGATATTCAGTGATAAAAAACATAGATTGAAGTTTTATAATGAAAACAATCCTCTTCAATAATAAATAAGATAAAGCAAAATTGATGATATTTAGCTGAAGTCTGTTAGGTAAACATGGACAGATATATTAGCTAAAAATGTGTAGTGTCTTGCTTTTACAGAACCAAAGTCCACCACAAAGTTGAGGTAGTACAGAAACCCCCTTCTTCAAATCCTGATTCTTGTAATCATGCCAGAAAGATTTCAGATATGTTGATAAGATTAATAGACATGAGTTTATCTGAAGGTATAGGAAAAAGAAAAAGAGGACACTGTCACGGGAGAGAGTGGGTCCTTTTGATACTATAGGTTACCTGTGATGAGTTCTGCTTCCTCACATGCTGAAGTATAACATTAGAGAAGCACACCAGGGCAAACATTTAAGCAGGGTTTATTTAAAAGGGGTAACATAGACTTCTCCCAGGAGGGAGAAGGGGGCCATAGCTGGTATCCTGATCCAAAAAGTACATATATTTTGCCTTTTTATATGTCCTAGGCTTCCTTTGTTCACCTGATTTCCTCCTTTTATCTATCTCCTTCCTGTGTACATGACTAGACCCAGGAGATGCTCAGTGGGATGGCCAAAAGGTGAAAAGCAAATGGATGGGGGAAGGGCCCAAGTGGAGTGATTTGGGCAGGAAGAGGGGTGTAATTAACTACTCACTGTAGAGAGAGATAATCCCTGGGATAGGTTACTTTATGAACAGGTTAGAGCAGGGACTGGTTATCCTGATAAGAGTGGAGGAGGGTCTCTGAAGGCATTAGCATTTCAATACCTCTCCAACTTCTCAGACCCAAATTGGCCTCCTCGATCCAACCTGACTCAATTTCCCTTTCTACACTGACTGCCTGTCTAATTCTGGCTTCATTCCCCCCTCTAATTTTTGAAACTCCTTACTGCTTTAAGGAAATGGAATGAAGACTGCTCTGGCTTCTTTGAGCTGAAAGGGGGTGATGTGAGGTGGGCTAAGCAGCTTGGAGTTCTTTTTTAGAAGTTGGATCAAATCAGATGAAGTCTGATTGGAGAAGAACAGGTTGTAAAGTCATCTGGGGTGAGTGCTTCTAGGAGAAAAACAAAAAGACAAGAGTATTGGAATGAGATTAAATGTTGCAGCATCTGGAACATGTCAATGAATATCATGAAGATGATAGAAGTTAATAATCTCTCACCAGGAAGTATAAGGGCTGAGAATTTTTCTCCATAATAAGGCTGGAAAGGATAAGGCATGTAAACACAATATTTAATTTTTAATATCACAGATGTTGATTCTTATAAGATGTAGTTAAACTATTTAATGCCATCTTATTTTGTAAAAGATCATTTTATTGGTATTACCTCTATGTTTAGTAGAGATTCCTTTATTCTGGTACTTAGGGCTAATTATATTAGCAAACATTAATTCTACCTGTGTAGGTTAGGAAGATCTATAGGCCATAAACTGATTAAAAACCTGACTCTAGCAGTTTTTCTGGATAGTTATTAGACATTTTGCTTAAGAATCTCTCCTTTGTAGCCTTCAGTCTTATTTATTCTTGGGGGCTTAATACAAGTGTATATCTTAAGTTACATTTAACTATTTTTTTTTAATGCCCAGGAATACCTGTGTTTCGGTTTAACTGTTTTTGCTAGGTATTTAAGATGAAGCAGGTCAAACTGACTTTTATTCCTATCTATTGTTAAGAGTCAACTGAGTTCCCATGGGAGTCACTCTTGGGGAAGAGCAGCTTCTTAGCTCTTATATTGCCATTTGTGCTAGGATGGGTAGAGGTCATGATGACCATGTGGCTTCCCTTGGAAGCATAAGGGATGTCTCCCTTCTCCAAGGACCCCCCTCTTAGCAAGTACACTGATTATCTTTCTGTTCTCCAGTTGTCTCATTAATCTTCCTGACCAAGAGGTTAGGGATCCAGAGTTGTAATGCTCTTCAGAAGTTCCCTGGTTCCCTGGATTCAGGCTGAATCAGAGGGCAAGAGCCAAATACTGGTTTGTTTAGCCTTTTTAATTTAACTTTAACTTTTAAATCTTGACCTTAAACACCTAGCAAGCCAATCTCACAGTCTTAAAGTAAGGATACTGGGCTTTAACTTCAACGTCTGTCTGTCCTGTAGGTGATGGCTTATTTATCTTAAATTAACCTGAGTTTTGTGTTCCTGAAGCAGTACCTCTGCAAAATGTTAACAAGAAACAGTCATAGAGTTTAAGAAAAATACAAAATAAAATTAACCAGAGTACAAACATATTTAGTTTGTGTAATAGCTATCTTGAGTTTTGACTGAGTTATACTTTATATCCCTTGTTTGATATCCTAATAATCTTTACAACAATGTTAATATTTTGAATACAACTTTAAATGAACTGAAGCCTGTCCTACTTTGAAGCCATTTTAATATGTAGTAAGGTGGGAGACAAAGCCTTATCTCAGGTAAGGCAGGGTTCCTCACAAATCTTAGGTGAAATTCTATAGTTCTGAAGTTGATTTTTGTTTCTTAAATATCATTTTACAAGATTACATATATGGTTACTTGAGTTCACATAAATATTAGCTAACACAATATGATATTACATCTAAAACATGAATTAAAGTAATGCTGAGAGGGCTTTTAACTTTTCTTTTGTGAGGAAAAGTGGCAAAATGTTTTCATGCCTCACAATTTTAAACTTTAAAAGGATTAGGCCCTCATTTACTTAAAAATATAAATATTACTCCATTATAAAAAGTAACAGAAAACTTTATATAGCTTATTGATAACAGGTTCAGTTACAAAACATTAAATGATATAAACAAATTCTCAGTATAATTTGTTATCCTTATAAGTCTAAAATTACCATATAACTTTAGTTTGGAGAACAACAGCTTGATATAATGCTCTTTTAAACCTTCTACTTTAAAGACTTGTAAACCTGGAAGATATGAACACATTTAATATAAAAATAGGAGTAATAGCACCATAATTACATTGATGTTGTTATATTAACCCAGTTTATCTCTTAAAGAAAAATCTATACTCTGTAACATAGTACAATACTTCAAAATAACAGTTGTTGTTTAGCCACAGTTGTATAAAACTTATTTTCTTTGAGATTAGTTGCTCTAAAGCATAAAACTTATCAAACACTATGCTAGTAAATCAATGTTAAGAAGTCCTTGTCATTTTAACATGTAGATTAAACTTTGGCATGTATCAGTACATTAATATTTGACCTTAGGGAAAAACCTTAAATAGCTTTGACTGATTGTTCCCAATATATGTGTGTGTGCATATATATGTGTGTGTGTGTGTGTGTTTGTGTGTGTGTGTCTAATATATATTTTATATATGTAAAACCAACTTATTACATACAAACTTGAAATTTGTCCTTTACTTACACAGACATTCATTATAACTTACTTAAACCCTTATTTTATCACAATGACTTTCTTACCCAGAAACATTTTCTTTTCCTTTTATTAAATACAGTTTTTATAACTAGTATCTTCTAATTTCTCTTTTCCATCTATTAACCACTTTTTCTGTTCACATTCTGAAACAATCCTTGTAAATTTTTGAATTTAGACAAATTATTCTATTTTAATGAGAAGAAATACTTTATGTTATTTAGTCTAATTGAAACAGTTGAAAATACTTATGTTATTTAGTCTAATTGAAACAATTGAAAATTTTGGGCCTTCACATATAGAAATCTTCTATAAACCTTTATATATAGAATCATATCTGTTTACCATTTCATGAAAACACAATGTTCATTGAAAGTGCATATAAAGATGTTTAAGATGAAGAATGTAATCTGCTTATAATTTTGTGCAAAGTTAGAAAAATTATGATTGTAACAATATTTTTTTCTATTTGCCTCAACAAATGTTTTCAGTGAATAGTGTGTACAGCTTCTGAAAATTTGTTTTTTTTCTGTTATGTTTGATAACATGTATTAAAATTCAACTTTTGAGATAAAAAAAAAAACAAAAAAAACAACAACAAAAAAAAAAACACAATGTTCCAGTATATAGAATTATATCTACTGGTATATTTAAACTTAGTAACCTTGTTTTTAGTGATGACAAAGCAATTTTAAACCCCCTTTTTTTTTCTTTTACCATTTATGAAAACACCAATAATGTTACCCTATGGAACTCAAGGAGGTAAAAGTACTTGATGTTAAATTTTTTTTTTTAATATTTATTTATTTTTTTAGTTGTAGGTGGACAGAATATCTTTATTTTATTTTTATGTGGTGCTGAGGATTGAACACAGTGCCTCAAGCATGCCAGGTGAGCACGCTACCACTGCGCCATAACCCCAGCCCCTTGATGTTAAATTTAACAGTTAACATTTTAACTGTAAATTAATTATATGTCTAACAAACATTTATGAGTAATCCCATGTTGAATATAATTTACTTTTTTATATTATAAAAACAAAGATACTAGATAAGTGTATTAAATAGTATTGGTCATTTCTCCCTTGTTGAAGAAAGTTGTTAAAACAATGGATATTAGACATTTTATAGACATTAGCATTTTATTAGTTTTCTGATCACCTAGAAAGACTTCAGTTAAGTAATTTTAAAGACATATTTACTTTTATTTGTTTACTTAATTTAAATTGAACCTTCTTAAATCACATGAATTAAAAGTAGTTGGAGCTTTTTTAGATTTTAATTCATGAGCACTCATTATCTGTGCCAATTTCGATATCATGTACATGATATATGAACATATGCACATACAGACCTATAACACATAACACAAAATGTGCACACATAACACAATAGCAAAGTCCTTGTAGCTTCTTGCTGGTGAACTTCTATTGCAATGTTATAGATGTTAAAAAAAAAAAAAAAAAAAAAAACTTCATCATTGAATTAAAAAAAAATAGGACTGATCAGAAAAATATTAACCTAGATGTGTAGGATTAAAATCATGAGCTCAAAAAAAATATAGAGAGAGTTCCTGCAGAGAGGCAGGAGCTACAGAGGGCCAAAAACCACCCTCAGGAAACTCCACAGGTGTCCAGCCAAAGGGACCCCAGAGACTGCTAGCTGCTAGCCACAGGGGAGCCCATACTCAGGGAAAGAGTCACTGCAGAGACCTCAAAGTGAGATGGCCCCACCCAAGTGAGACTTGGGCCCACCTCAGTTCTGCTCCAGAGTTCCCATGGACAGGCATGAGCTGCAGAGGGCCCAAAACTACCCTCAGGAAACTCCACAGGTGTCCAGCCAAAGGGAGACCACACGCACATCTGACAGAGCAATAATCTCCAGGATATAGAAAAAACTCAAAAAACTTAACACCAAAAAACAAACTACCCAATCAACAAATGGGCCAAGGAATTGAACAGAAATGTCACAGAAGAAGGTATACAATCGATCAACAGACATATGAAAAAATGTTCAACATCTCTAGCAATCAGAGAATTGCAAATCCAAACTGCCCTAAGATTTCATCTTACACCAGTCATAATGGCAATTATCAAGAATACAAACAACAGTAAGTATTGGCAAGGTTGTGGGGGAAAAGGCATGCTCATACATTGCTGATGGTACAACCATTCTGGAAAGCAGTATGGAGATTCCTTAGAAAACTTGGAATGGAACCACCATTTGACCCAGGTATCCCACTCCTTGGTTTATAACCAAAAGACTTAAAAACAGCATACTACAATGACACAGCCACTTCAATGTTTATAGCAGCTCAATTCACAATAGCTAAACCTAGATGTCCTTCGATAGATGAATGGATAAAGAAACTGTGGTATATATACACAATAGAATATTACTCATCACTAAAAGAGAATAAAATTATGGCATTTGCAGGTAAATGGATGGAGTTGGAGAATATCATGCTAAGTGAAGTAAGCCAATCTCAGAAAACCAAACGTCGAATGTACTCATTGATAAGTGGATGCTTATTCATAATGGGGAGAAGGACATGGGAACAATAGAGGAATTCTGTTCACAGGAGTGTAAGGGGGGAGGGGGCATGGGGACAGTAAAGGTGGTGTAATATGATGGTCATCATAGCCCTGGCTTTATGTATGACTGCATGTGTGTTGTAATTCCATATCACTTACAACCAGAGAAATGAAATGTTATCCTCCATCTGTGTACAATGAATCAAATTGCACTCTGATATCATGTAAACCTAAATAGAACAAATAAATAAAGTAAAATATGAGAAATGTATATATATAGAAAGAGAGAATTTAAGAAAAAGCAAAAGTCCTGGAAAAGAATGACATGGCCTGTAACTATTTTAGTAAAGTACTATACAGTGTTGGTTTAAGCTAGTCAAATTAAAAACACTTTTTTCATTGGGCCTCAAATCAGTCTCCTACTGAGCCTGCAAGCATTTTTTTATTTACATTTCAGTGTAAATCCTGGCTGAGATCTAGAAGGAGCTGAAGAAAACTGTTGTTCTGAGCAGAAACCTTACGCCTAAGGCATTTTAACTTTTTTTTTTTTTCCTACTTGGTAATGGGACAGGTTTGGATAAAAATTATGACATCTTATTTTTCATTACTTTTTGAAAACAAAGCTACTATGTTAAGCTCTTTACTGAGATAAGCTATCAGCTGTTAAACAGGTCTATTCTTTTGTGTGACTACTTCTAGGGTTATTCCTCCTTTTTCAGTGACAAGCAGGTTAAATCTTGCTCTGTAGGTAGGATAATGGCAGGGGTTGAATTAAGGCCCCTTTTTAATGTCTGCCCCCAGGAAGCTTATTCCTCCTGAAACCAAGACTAGCACTTTAGTCTTTTCCTGTCTTTATGCT
This sequence comes from Xerus rutilus, assembly GCA_028644305.1. NCBI lineage: Eukaryota > Metazoa > Chordata > Mammalia > Rodentia > Sciuridae > Xerus > Xerus rutilus. The sequence goes on from CM053400.1 coordinate 108,896,663, forward strand.
TTTTCTTTCCTTTTTTCCTGATCTTTATTATGAAAAAATGGAATGCTGCAGGATGTCACCTAAGGATTAATCAGGGCCATATGCCAATTTTTGTAATATCCTTCCAATGTCTTGAGCCAACTGAATGACAAATTTATCCTTTAAAAGAGGGTGGCCCTCTATGGATTTAGGATTTAGGGTGGTGTATTTTTATTGTCTCCCTGAGTCTTTCCATGAAAATACCAAGACTTTTCTGAGAATCTTCTATAATAATTTTTGAGGCATCCTGATCATCATGTGGATCCCATTTAGGTTTATTTCTGGGAATTCCTTGTGCTCTAGATAGATAATTAAGTTTGCTTCTAGTTTGTGTTACTAAGGCATGGACAAGATGTATATCAAGCCCAAATTATTTAGCTACTTTAGGGTGGCCTCCTTCTCATTGGAGGCTAAAATTTGGTTAAGTAATATCATAATGTCTTTCCAAGGGAAGTCAAACACGTGGCATAACTTCTGAAACATTTCAATTATTTGTATCCTCCAAAAATCTCCCCTAATTTGTTCTTATCAGTTTTAAGTTGGGGAAGGTTCCCTTGATTTCTCTTCCTCAGTAGGTGATTTCTTAAGGTCTACCTCCTCTTATGGCCACAATTGAAGTTAGGCCTGACAACACATGAAAATGAGACATTTTTCCTGATCATTTGTAATTTCCCAGTATGTAGACTAGTGGCCAATCTACAACTGTCCTTGAGAGACAAACTCCCACCTGAGTGATGGAAAATTGTTTATTTTCTGAAAGACATCTCCCTAAACTTGAACTTCATTATGGTCCAGAAAACCCATCTCTTATTACCCTTCTTTGTCAAAGTTATTTCTGGCCTTATTTGGCAAAGTGCTAGGGTCCTCGTCTGCCCTATGCTTGAAATCCTTGGAGGATTCCATCTTAAGGGCAGTATTGCTTTCCTCCCTGCCACTATGACTCTTGATTATGAAAAACCCCTGAACAAAAGAAATATTGTATATCTTGTCTATCTGTGCCTATTTGCTGTCCTATAGACTAAAGAAATCTCCAGAGGATAAGAAAAACATTTACTGGTTTTTGGCCTTTAATGCCCTTTTCTCAGAGGAGTTTACAGGAGGAGTTGGTTAAAATAGAATGCCTCCCTCTTGCAGCTTTAAAAAAAATACATTGAGTACATCTGAGCACAGGAACAGTAATGGGGAGATTTTAAACTGGCTTGTGAAGGCTTACTAGGCAAATAAAGAGACCCTGCATGTTTTCTTACTTATCATCCCAAGTCTTTCTTTCAACCCAACAGTCTGGATTGCTAATGTCTTGTTGAGGGGAAGGAAGCACCCTAGAGGAATGTATAAAGAGAGGGGTGTTGGAGAGTGTTCTAAGGCCCATATGGAGGTGAATTGTTTGGGGCCCTTTCCCTCAGTGCTGCTTATCATCTGGTCACCCTAGATACCCCTTAGGGTGGTCAGGAGTGGGGTCCAGAGAAAGAACTTTTGGAATTCACCTGAAAGTGGCCTGGGCCAGAATTTCTCAGTTGCTCCAGCCCTTTTACCCATCTCCATGCATCTGCAGTAGACCGGAACTAGAGACACTGTGTGCTTACACCAATCGCTCTCCAGGCCTGGACAGAAAAAGTAGGAAATGGCTTTGACAAGACCCAACATTTCTGCTCTGCACAAAACAGGTGATTGGGAACCACCTAGGCTGGTAAATTTTTCACCCAAGTCTTGAAGTGTGGCGGCTTGCACTGCTGCATTTATATAGCCTGCCAGCGCCCGCACCAGCATAAAATGAAACCAGGATAGGTGAGGGAGCTGCGGATGAAAAATTACACACACACACACCATAGAACAAGGCAAGAGACTCTGCTTTATTGAGCTCTGGTCCCTCTTTATATATGCTAAGAGACCCTTTGTCCTCCAAGCGCTACAGGGTGCATAGGGTGTGACTATTCTATTAGCATCCTGTGGCTATCACAGGAATGCGGAACTTGTTACAAGATGGAACTATGGCTAAAGCCACATGATTGACAAACCTGATATTTGTTGCACATTATGTACTGTGGAAGCACCCAGGCCAGCTCTCTCCCACAATAGCCAACAGGTGCCCACTATTATTCTCCAGAAAAAGAGACAGAAAGATGTACCTCAAACAGATGTAGGTGCATGGAGAGAAGCTTAGCTTGGTATAGACCTCCAATGCTAATGTTAATGCCTTTTTCTCAGAGGAGTTTACAGGAGGAATTGGTTAAAATAGAAAGGAAGTTGGGATTTCCAAATGTGATACCGCTGGTTACCTGTGATAAGTTCTGCTTCCTCACATGCTGAAATATGACATTAGGGAAGCACACCAAGGCAAGCATTTAAGCAGGGTTTATTTAAAAAGGATAACATAGACTTCTCCTGGGAGGAAGAAGGGAGCCATAATTGTTATCCTAGTATCCCAAGAAGTACACGTGTTTTGCCTTTTTATATGTCCTAGACTTCCTTTGTTCACCTGCTCTTGTCCCCTTATCTCTCTCCTTCCTGTGTACATGACTAGACCCAGGAGATGCTCAGTGGGGTGGCCAAAAGGTGAAACGCACGTGGATGGGGGAAGGCCCAGGTGGAGTGATTTGGACAGGAAGAGGGGTGTAATTAACTACTCCCTGTAGGGAGAGATAATCCTTGGGTCAGGTTACTGTAGGAACAGGTTAGAGCAGGGACAGGTTATCCTGATAAGAGTGGAGGAGGGGCTCTGAAGACCTTAGCGTTTCAATACCTCTCCAACTTCTTGGACCCAAATTGGCCTCCTTGATCTAACCTAACTCAATTTACCTATCTACACTAACTGCCTGTCTAATTCTGGCTTCACTTTCAGTGAACAAAGAAATTCCATGCCTCTCAAGCCCTCCAGTTATAATGGGGGTCCCAGGAAGCTTCCTGAGAGACTAGTCCAAGTCCACCTCTTAACTTTTGACTAGCAGGAGTATGACATCAGACTTTGAAGTCTGCATTGTGTAAAGACATCTCTAGAACATTTCAGGCCATGGTAAACAGTTGTAATTGGAACCTGGTCTTACAGAGGTTTTGGTTGGGGGTATTATCCTTATCTACCTGAGTTCGGGGATCTGGTCTAATAAAGGTCACAAATGAGTCCCTCTTCAGAGTAACTTATGATCTTTGTATCAGCATTTCAGGCCTGTATTTCTCCTGCAGATAACAGGTTGTTTGTTGAGAAAAGTGATATATCCTGTTGATTTTAGTCAGGCAGGGTTTCTGATTAATTACTTAAAGAAAACAAAACAAAACAAAGAAACAAGAAAGAAAAGAAAGCATGTGGTGGTGAGCACATTGGACCCATTTTATAGAATTATTCCCTGATGTTATGGTATTCCCACTACTCACATTTGTATCACTGCAAGGAAGTTAGCAGATAAAACTACCTAGCATCTGTTACTACTTTACTGAGAGGTGTATTAGTCCTCGAGTTGTATAGGCTCAGTGAAGTTATCAAGGACATGGGTAACAATACTGTGTCAGCAGGTAAAGCAAAGCTTTCCATTTGGACCAGAAGGTGGTGGATGTGGGGATGTGCAGACTAGATTCTTTCTGATGACTTTCCTTCAGAGCTTCGAGGAGCGCTGCCAGTTCAATATCAGCCCTTTCAAGACTGAACTGCAGAGGAGTGCCTTGCTCTAGAGGGCCATATTCCTTTCCTGTGAAAGCTGAATTCTATGACTCATGGTTTTCACAGTATAAAGATCTGGCTTTCCAGCTTAGTAGAGGCCTGTCCTGGCTTGTGAGAAACTCCAATTGAGTTCTCGCTCAATTGTGAGCCCTCGCTCTCTGCTCTCTTGGCTCTCTGCTCAGTTTGGCTTTCTTCTCTTTACAGACACTGACCCTAAGAATATTCCTTAAGAAGTATTTTGTGCACTAAAGTTCACCTCAGAGTGACTTCCTAGGAATCTTCGAATAAGGAAGAACACAGTGAGTTAAGGTCAAAAGGAGATCATGGTATATTTCTACAAAAAATGAGAATGCTTTATGTATTTGTTTATGTATTTATTTTGATTTTTAAAAAACTGACAGCCATATGTACAATGATTTGAGTGAGGAGGTGATTTTTTAAATAGCACACTACAAACAATGTATATGATGGAGACATGAGATAATGACATCTGGCTGAGTTGTGACAAAGGTAATTGACAAAAGGGTCATGAAAATGTTTTGTTTTGTTTTGTTTTTAAATTATGGGATAATGTTTTAAATTTAAAAAGTGAACTTTTAAAAAAATACCCCACCAGCATCTTTTGATGAGGAACAAAAAGAGCAATTATTGTTTCTTTTGAGAGAAAAAATGTCAAAATTCCTGGCCAATTTAATAATTTAAATAAATATAATAATGAGAAGGGGTATATATGCTTAAAAATATTTTACTTTCAAGTAGATATAATTTACAGAAAGTTTGGAGACAGTTTGAAAGAGTTTAAATATCATATAAATTATTGTTTCTCAACTGCATTAGAATCAAGTGAGTTGAGTTGGGAAAAATTATGTATGTTTTTGGATTCTACCTTGAATCTTTTTTTTTAAACCAGTTACCCTAGTGATACTGGTCTCGGAAATTAGGATTAGGTTCTCATTCCCTAATATACCTTCCCACACCCCATCCAGTGTTAAAGATTAAACACTGGAGAAGCACCAAGGCAAGCTTAGAAAGCAAGTTTTATTTAAGAAAAGACAGAACAGAGATAGCAGACTTCACCAGAGACAAGTCTGTCTGAGTTGGGTGTCCCCAGGGAGTGAGTGTGTCTAGCTTTATAAAAAAAGACCCCTCACCTTCTCTTCCTTCTCAATGTATGTGCCCAAAAGCAGGAAGGAGCAGCGAGTGTTGGCTGGTAGTCTCTTGTGTTGGAAAGTGAGATCTCTGAAGGTGTTAGCAGCTGGTTGAGCTGAGGAAATGCAATATGGAGGTGTTAGCAACCCATTTCCTTTTCTTTGATAATCAGCCCTCATCTTTTTGATCCAATCATTTACTGTCTGTACTGACTACCCATCCTTTGCCCCTGTCTCCCTAAGATCCTTATGTAAAACAAAATTTGAGAACTGCTACAGAAGATAATGAAGAAGTACAGGTTATATCTGTCCTTGAACTTGTCCAAAAGTTCTTAATAAAGTATAAGAATTCAATTTGGTGAGAGGCTTAATACATTTAAACCAGTTCTTTATAAAGCACTTAACTATGAAACCAAGATAACTTGAAGTCAGTAATGAGACCATTATAATCAATTGGCCCCCTAGGTGGGGGGTGAATAGGCCATTAACTCAGAAAATGCAGAAAATTTAAGAAAGAAGAAAGAACCTTTTAAGCTTAAGAAACTAGTTATTGAGAAAACTTCAAATCGATATTAAGGGAGCTAGGTGACTATTCTGTTCAGGAAACATGCATATTTTTAACTGAGGTGTATATTTCTCTTTTTTTATTCAACAGTCTAATATGGAAATTGGTTCATATTTGTTAATTATAGAAAAAATTTATACCACTATTTTGGTTTAAAAAAGTGAAGAAATACGGAACTTAAGGCAATCTAAATATGTAAAATAAAACCAAAAATAAAAGAAAAAAGAAATTTTATTAGTTGATGTTTTTAAAATGCTTGCTTTCCAATATATCTCCAAAGAAATCTGTAGGAAGAGAGTACCGGGGCTTACAGTACTTGTGGCACCTCAAAATGGGAAGTACCAGAATTGGGATATTTGTTAGAAATTTATAGTGTGGTTTAAGGCAGGCATTATGTTTTGGTTATTATGTGTCCCTCAAAAGCTCTTGTTAAAGAAGGAATATTCAGAGGTAAAATGATTGGATTCTGGGAGCTATAACCTAATCAGTCCATCCTGGTTTTAATGGACTGACTGGGCAATAACTATAAGCAGGTGAGATGTGGCTGGAGAAGGTGGATCACTGGGAGTGAGCCTAGGAAGCATGCATCTTCCTTATGGCTCCCTCTGTCTGCTTCCTGGCCTCCATGAGCTGAGCAATTTTCCTACTCTGGACCCTTCTCTTATGACACACTGCCTCACCTTGGGCCCAGAGGAATAGCCTTGACCATCCATGGATCAAGATCTCTAAAACTGTTCCAATAAACTTTCCCCCCTCTAAGTTGTTCTAGTCAGATATTTTGGTCACAACCATGAACAGCTGACTAAAACAATAAGTCTTCAGTATAGGGGTATATGTTTGGGAGTGGTAGATCACCACCTGAAAGACTGGGTGGATCCTTTAAGAAGTTCCTAAAAGGAGTAGTAATATCAATTGCAATATTAATCTTCCCAGGGGCATACTTCCTGGAATAGGAAAAGTCAAAATGGTGAAGGCAGTGAAATAGTAAAGGTATGGCCATATAGCATAGATGGTGGGACTTAGGATGTTATTCCCAAAGTATGACATTGTGACATGAAGAGTATTGTGAACTGGATGAGGCCTGAAGGCCTCAGAGAAAGGTCTCTCCACTCTTCTTGTCTTTCACCTCTAAGCTAGCCATAGAGACCAAGCCATAGAAATACAAATGCTTTCCCTAAAGCAGGCCATAAAATCTGGGAAGATCATTCCCTCCTTGACCCCTTCTCTGAGAGCTCTGATTCTGGAAGGCTTCAAAATGGAGGTGGGAGTGGGGAGATGCTACCTAGAAAGGCCAAGAGGAAAGAAGAATCCTTCTGAGTATCCTCTCAGTGTAGAACATTAGATCACACCCTTTTATCTGATCACATTTCTATGAGGCTATCCATAAAAATAAATAATAAGCATAAAAATAGATATTTTTCCCTGGGTCTTTGGGTCTTTATTTCTGAGGTTTTCTGTGTCATTGTAAAACTTTAATAAATAAATTTCCATATTTTCCTCTTGTAAATCTGTCTGGAGTGTCCACTGTGACCCTTTTGAAGGATGAGGAAAAGGATCACACCTTTCTGCCTTTACATGCGAGTATAAATGTGTTTGGTTTTCATATGCAATAGAATGTTTAAGCTCTAGAATTCACCACACTTTCAATAATTCAGTCTGTTGCAGCAATTATTAAGTACTTGAATAAAATTACAAATGAGTCAGCAAAGATAAATGATCAAATATGATTATTTTTGTCAATTTAAAACTATATCCAATACTACATTGAAACAGAGCTGATAGGTTTGATAACAAAACACATTGAACTATTAAGGAGACAACAATGAAGATTAGTGCGATTTATGTTTACTAAGAAACTTCTCAAAAAGGAAGGAGTCTGGGCTCTATAAAAGCAGATAGCCAAAGGCACCATCCAGATGGCAGTCCTGAAAAAGGCTAAAGAACAGGGTTTCCTTGGTCTGTTTAGGACCATTGCCTGAATACACACACACACACACACACACACACACACACACACACACAGGAGATTTCTTAGCCTTCTTGTTTTCCTTGTTTCCTGGAAGCACAGGGACCAGGTACAATTCAACAATTTAAGTACAGTGAGTACTTGGAACAAGGGAAACAAAACCTTAATATTTTGAAATCAGTATTCTGGAAGCCAAATGATTTAGGGACTAATACACAGTAGCAATATACTGGAAGATTGAGTTCCGCTACTGACTGCAACGTAATCATTTTCTGAAATCAGAAGCAGAGATGATAGATCAAACTGAAATTTGTTTTGCTAAATGATAATCTTTAGTAATCTGACACAGAAAGGCCATAAAAGGAACCAGTATTAGCCCCTTCATGCAGCAAATAGAAGAGAGGGAAACCAAAAAATTTATAAAATAAGTTTAAGGAATGTTGAAGAGACAGAAGCAATGAGTAAAGAGGAAATTAGGAGAACAAATGTGTATGTGTGTGCCTCAGAATTATAAAGCATCACTAACATTGTCTCAAGTACTGTTCAGAACAGAAGATTCTTATTCTTTTTTTAAATGGGTTTATGAACTCTTATTGTCTGTAAATACTTCTCACATAGATTCACAGCATGCCATGGAGCCCTAAAGTAGAATATATGTCCTTCTGATATCTTACGTTTAATTCCTAGACATTAGCTAGACACTAAAAAACAGAAGCCTTCATCTCACCTTTTTGGATATAGTTACCTTCCATAAGCTGAAATGTTATCTATGAAATAAGTAGTGAAGAGCACTGCAATCATCCGCACCGAAAACTGCAACAGAGAACCAACATTTCCCCAGCAAGAGTAGAACAAAGTTTTAATAAGAAACACAGGAGTACTCTCCAACAGTTTTTTCTCAGAATTCAATGCCACCTTATTAAGCAGGTATTTGTTTATTTGTTTTGTTTGTTTAATAGTGGTGTTTGGTCATTTTTCTGTTTGGTCCTGAGCTGAAAGCAGTGACCCTTAAAAGAAAAAAAAAAAATGGAGTCTAGTAGTCAGTGGCCAACTGGCCTGGTTCTGACCATTTTAGATCACTGTGACCCACAAACCTACAACAGAGGTTGTGGAGTTTGGGGTCAGAGTTCTAAGATCACATATGATCTGTTCATTTTTCACTTGTAAATTCAGTTTATAAATATATTACAGGGAGGAAATAAAAGATTTGTCAGAAACCTCCTTTTAGATTTAATCTCTGTCCAAGCGTTTTGGTCTGAATTTCTTAACTTTTAAAATATACAAATATAATTTGGTAAAGTGACACAAGCCTGGTTATCCCCTGTACTGAGGTGGCTAAGGCAGGAGAATAGCAAGTTAAAAACAAGCCTCAGCAAATTACTAAGTTCCTCAACAAATTAGCAGAATCTGCCTCAAAAAATGAAAAGGTCTGGGGATATAGCTCAGTATAAAGTACCCCTGAGAACAATCCCCAGTACCAAAATAAATGAAAAAACATATACAGATATGTTTTCTTCCCTAATAGTAAGAACAGTTGTACTTTGGCTAAGCTCAAGTTATTTGCTACCAAAAGGACTATCTTATGATTTTTTTTCTTATAATTAAACCAAGTACACATGGAACTAAACACAATGTCCGTCATTTGCTTGATATTCATTAATTTTGATTAATTATAAAATTAATATATGAAAATGCTATTTGTAAAATATTTAAAATGACTCATGTCCCCTTTGACAGTCATCCTTAGTCTAGAGAATATAACTGGGGGGAAAAAGTGTGATGTAGAGTTCTTTATATTTTATATAGATCTTGTGTGCTGGCATTCTTCCAAAAACCTTATGGGTTAAGTACAATTATTATTTCTATTTTATAGATAATGAAACTAATGTAAACCACAGTTTTAACTTATTTCACCAAGACAACATTTAGGTAATAAGTAGTGGAACCCGAATTCAAAACCAGGAATAAATGGAACTAAGAAACCTCAAATTGCCCTCTGATCACTACTTCGTTCCCTAAGGTAATCTCTTTCCTGCTCTCTAACAGTACAGATTCATTGTTCCCGTTTCTGTATTTGACATGGTTCCATAGTGAATAACAAATTTTTTTTGTACCTGGTATATTTGGATATTTTTTGAAATTCTTCTTTCTGATGCATTGGACTGAATGAATAGATGAACATTAACTGTTCATTGTTTAACTAATGATGAACATTTTGATACTTTTCAATTTGTTGCAACTATGAATGTTGTAATATGAATATACTCACTCACATATTTACAAATTCATTAGTTTCTATGGGGCATTTTTCCAAGAGTCAAGTTTCTATATTGGATCATAGAGTACACACATAATTAGCTTTAGTGGAGACTAACAACTAGATTTCTAAAGCATATTGAAAAATTACCTACATGATGAACTACCAATAGTACATGAGAGTCAAATCTAGTCAACAACTTGCAAGGATGTGAGGGTCTATACTATTCAGACTTAAGAAAATGAGATGGATATTTCCCAGGGACTTTTAATTTCTACTTTTATATTTTAGCTGCAAATGACTTTTTTATTAGTATTCCAGGAGGAAGAGTGCTTCTATTATTTTGTTAATACAAAATAGAACCCTAGCCTATATAAGATAGTGTTCTCTATGGTAAACCCCTACATTTAATAAAAATTGCATTTATTGTTTCATGCTTTCAAAAAATTAGCATTCATTATACATGGGATTTTCAAAATTAGGTTTTGGTAGGCCATGGTCACCTGAAAAACTGCCTAAACAGTAGTACAACAGTCACTGCTTAGGAACAGTTTGGTACATAGGATAGGTTTCCACAATTCCTTAATATTCCAAATTGTGCATTAACTTTTGACAGTGGATAAATTAGGCAATAAATTACATTATTTAAGTAATATATGAAATCTTAAAAAAAAGGACTAAAAATAACCCAAGAATATAAAGATAAAAAAAGAACATAATAAGCATTGGCATGGTTTATCCTTGTCTATTTAAACTCTATAAACAAAAACTGATATATTTTTAGTTTTTAAGGTTTTTGTTAAAAGGAATCAATTCACCTTTTTTTGTGTTTAAAACTCAAATAGTTCTATAGGGAAGTGTGAATCTTTCAAGTCTGCCATAGTTACAATCCAAATTGAGAATACAGCCTGTTTCTTAAAGATTAAATCACTTTACAATAAATATTGCTCTGTCCATCATTTATCTTAAAAGAAAACTCTGATTCAACATATGGAAATCAATAAATGTAATTCATCACATCAGTAGACTTAGTCAAGTATCATATGATTATCTCTAAAGATGCTGAGAAAGCATTTGACAAAATACAGCACACTTTCATGGTCAAAACACTAGAAAAACTAGGGATCACAGGGACATACATCAACATTGCAAAAGGTATCTATACAAAAATTAAAAGCCAACATCATCCTCAATAGCAAAAATTGGAAGAATTTCTTCTAAAAATGGGAATAAGACAGGGATGTCCTCTTTCACCACTTCTATTCAACATGGTCCTTGAAACTCTAGACAGAACAGTTAGACAGACAGAAGAGATTAAAGGGATAAGAATAGGAAAAGAAGAAGTTAAACTATCATTATCTGCCAATGACATGGTTCTTTACTTGAAGGATCAAAAAAATTTTACCACAAAACTTCTAGAATTAATAAATGGATTCAGCAAAGTAGCAGGATATAAAATCAATACCCATAAATCAAATGCATTTCTATACATCAGTGATAAATCATCTGAAAGAAGAATTAGAAAATCTACTCCATTCACAGTAGCCTCAAAAAAAATTGGAAATCATAATTTTATTCTCTTTTATTGCTTAGTAATATTCTATTGTATATATACCACCGTTTCTATATCCATTCATCTTTTGAAGGGCATCTAGGTTGGTTCCACAGTTTGGCTATTTTGAATTGTGCTGCTATAAACATTGAAGTGGCTACATCACTGTAGTAAGTGCATGACTTTTTAGATGCCATAAAAATCATCTCTGAATATTGAATACCTGACAATTCAGAAATGGGGTCTTTGGAGAGAAAACTTCTGGCAATATTCCCAGTATTGCACAACTAAGAAGAGATAGAGCTGAGAATGGAGCTGAGCTGATAATATGACTCCAATTCTATGTCCTTACTCAATATATTATATAGTCAGTTTTTTATTTCTCTGTCAGAAATGAACAAAATACTCAAAAGGCATGAAATGTGAGAAGAATTTAGGCATTAAAAAGAATCAAATATCATTATACAATTTTTAACATTATGCAGACAATTATTTCATATATCAGGTCATAGCTGTCTTGCATTAAACATGTATAAATATGATTCTAATGAATTACTCTCACTAACCTGGCACTTGAAGCTCTTATAAATGTTCCATACACAAATATATCTAGAATGCATACTTTTGAAATTTTGTATCCCCCACAGTGTTTTGTGTACCATATAAATACTTTTTAATGGATGCATTCAAAATACAAATAAAAGAAAGTTGTAGAAGTAGCAGAAATCCACATCAGTTGTTCTTTATTTTTATTTCATCCATTTTTGATCTAGAAAGAGATAAATGGACAATCTGAAAATCCAGTCAGCTGAAAAAAATTTTAGTTACAGTCATCCACATTATTTTCTATCCACATGAGAAGATTTTTTTAAAAAAATAAGAAGAGATTATCTTTAACAATCGTATCCAGATGTTAGTTATAAACTGCAGCAGACTAGAATCAGAGTCATTAATTATATACTAAATTTCCCTTCCATAAGTAGGATATTAAACAACAACAACAAAAAATAGATCAGAGATAGAACACAATTTCTTAAGGTACAGGCTTTATATGCATCAAATTGTTTCTAAATACCTGATTACATCAATATAGAAATCTTCCAGTTACACTTGATAACCAATGTCTTTTTCATTATCTTTTTCAGATCTCAGGCTCCCCCCACCCACTGAAATATAGTTTAGGGACAAGCTAGGGACAACTCTTCTCAGCCAGACACCAAAAGGTCTGAATATAAGCAAGGGCCATGCATCTCAAGGGGCACCCACCAGCCCACTATGCATGAGGAACCACTAGTCACTATACCTCTGTTTCATTGCCAATACTCATGTTTATGCCGTTGGTGAGCATCTCCATCCCAAAGCTGAGTGACATCATCCTTGAGTACTGGATCCAAAGGAGACATCACAGTGCTCAGAGACTCCAAATTCTAATTGTCTCTAAAATCCCTGATAAATTTAAATGTCATCTTCATGTTCTTTAAGAACTCTATGACATCAGCAACACCAGCAGAGAATGCCAGGTAAATTCTACAACTAAATAATATCTTCCAACTTCATTTCTTATTGGGTTTTGTTCTCTCTTTAAAAAACTGAGTTGTCTTTTGTGTCTTCAAATATCTTATTTGAGTCAGTCGTAGAACAACATATTCTTTCAGTGAAATAAAGAAAACAGTTTCCATTTTTACTTTTTAAACTGCTGTTTAGTTCACTCAATACTCAGTGCATGGCCCCAGGAAATAACTTGTATTTATCTCAAATGTCAGTGGTTAGTGAGGAGAAAATCTTTAGAGGCTTATCCTCTATATAATGAATTATATTCCAAGCTGCTACAGTTTACTGATTTTGAAATAAAGAAAAGATTTCCCTTTTTATCACTCTCTTAGTCACACATACAAACATGTAAACAAATATATTAAAAATATATGAATAAGCCAAAGAACAGATATAATGGACCATGAAACAGAATAGCAACTCAGAAATAGTCACAAACAAGTTTTGTTACTACTTTTTGACAAAAGCACAAAAGCAATTTAATGAAAAGAAAATAATCTTTTCAACAAATGGTGTAGAACAAGTAGAAGTGGATAGGCACAAAAATGAAACTTGACTGAGATTTTACCCATCATATAACAATTAATTCAGAGTGGATTTTAGATTTAAATGTAAAATACAAAACAATATAACTCATAAAAGCGTAGGAGAAAAGTCTAGGTGATCTGGCAATGAGTTTCTATCTAACATAAAAGGTAAAATTCATAAAGAAAAAAATAATAAATTGGACTTGGTTAAATAAAACTTTGGCACTGAGAAAGACTGTTGATATACTGAAAAGATGAATTACTGACTGAGATAAAATATCTGCAAATTAAATAAAGGGCATGTATTCAAAATAAGAAAAAAAACTCTCAACACATACACACACATACAAACACACACACACACAAATATGTATGTATTCAAAAGATTTGAGTGTCCATCTCACTAAAGATATGCAGAAGGAAAAGCAACAAAGGAAAAGACATTCTATACCATTTGTTACTATGGAATTGAAAATTCCTCAAATGTTATTAGGGAAATACAAATCCCTAAGTGTCATTAGGGAAATACAAATTAAAACTGTATTAAGATGCCACTATAAACCTATTAAAATAACTAAATGAAAAAAACTAACACAATCAAGGGCTGGCAAAAATATAAATGAATGAGATCTCTCACTCATTACTGATGGAAACAAAAAATGGTATAGCCATATTGGGAGTCATTTTTCAGTTTCTTAAGGAGTTAAATATTATCAAATAAGCCAATAATGACACCAATGGGTATTTACCCAATAGATTGGAAAACTTATATCCACACAAACATTTGAATAAAATATTTATAGCTTTTTACATGTATAATCACTTCAACCTGGAAGCAATCCATATCTACTTTAGTAGGTAAATTAAACAATAAACTCTAGTACATTTATATAATGGAATATTATTCACTGATTAAAAACAAGCTATTAAATCACAGAAAGACATGCAACAAATCATAAATGCATATTGCTAATAGAAATATACCAATCTAAGAAATCTATTTCTCAGTATGTTTCCATTAAAGTGACATTCTAGAAAGGACAAAACTATGGAGATAGAAAACAACCTCCCAGAGGATTATAAAGGTAAGAGGGTTGACTAGGTAACCAGAAAATATTTTTAAAGCCTGGAAACTATTGTGTATGGTATTGTATTGTGTGCATGTTATACTATGAACTTCACAAAACCCATGGTACTTTATAGCACCAAAGTGAATTTTTAATGTATGAATTTAAAAAATCATCTATGACTACAAGTAATCCCAGGATGGGCTATAGATGGTGATAAAAGATGGTGCATTACAATTCTAATACAAAAATCTCTCTGAGGGATTAAGACAAATGTGGTGTACACTTCAGCAGTATTGGAAATGACTAAAGGAGCTGAATATAAACACTGTACTCTAGTTGATAAAGTTGTTTCTGAAGGGGATATATAACCAGTTGTGAACTCTGGTATTTATATAGCAGGACTGAACAAAATACTAAATGTGTGGTGGGCGATATGAGCCATATGCTCACTGTTGCAATAAGAGATCGAAGAGAAAAAAATGGAGGAAAGGATAGAAGAGGAGAATGAGTCATGTGGACTGGTCACAGTTTTAGTATTAAGTTCTCATTACTGATAACTTATTTTTGGCTTAATATAGTCACTGTCACATAGATTTATAATAATTATAAATAAGTATATACTATGCAGGTGTCCTAGCTCTCTACCGAGAAGGCCTAGAATGACATTCAATAAAAATGAGCATATTTGCACCCAGATATTGATTTCCAACAGCATTCTTTTACAAAAATAGAACCAAAGCTCACTGAAACTCATAGATGTGGTTGCAGAAAATAAGGTAAGCCTGGAGTATCTTCCAGTTTCAATAAAAAGCATGCACACATGTATACACACACACACAAAACAATATAGAATAGAGAAAATATAAAATGGTGGGAGTTTGAAGCCAAGAGAAAGCTGGAATAATTGAAACACAAAATAAAAAATGTGATATTATATTCTAATCCAAATTATGAAATAATATCCATGAATTTGTACTGATATAAATAACTCATGAAATATATAAATAAGTAGGGGAGAAGAGACATATGTCTTCTTCACAGAATATTTCCAAATATTTGTAGTCATTTCTACCACCTTAAAATGCATAGTGTATTTCCCCTTTTGCAGATATGTGCTGCTTACAGGGACTTTCTTCTGAAGAGCAAAGTATAGAATTTAGGAGAGAAAAGAGGGACTTCATAGTGAAGAAAACTGAGAGGGATAATCTCAGCTGTGTGATCAAGGTCATCCTCAATGGCAAAGATTCATGCTGATACCCAGATACTGTTCATTTAGATGTGAGGTGTCCCCACAAAAACTCCTATGTTATACAGTGCAGAAGTGTTCAGAGGTTAAATTACTAGATTATGAGAGATATAACCCCATCTGTGTATTAATCTATTTGATGGATTAATAATATGAATGGACTAGTGGGTGGTAATCAGGTAAGGTATGACTAGAAAATATAGGTCACTGGGGACATGACCTTGGGGATTGTATTTTGTTTCTGGCTCCTCTCTCTCTTTTGCCTTGAACTGAGCTGTTTTCTCTGCCATACTCTTTTGCCATTATTTTTTTTTTTGCCTTATCTCAGGCCTAGAGCAATGGAGTCTACCAACCATGGACTGGATCTCTGAAACCATGAGCCCAAAATAAACTTCCTCCTCTAAGTTGTTCTTGTTAAGTAACTCAGCCTCTGCAATAAAAATTTGAGTAATACAGAGGCACACTAAAAATACCTGATCAGTACTTCTCAAAACTGTCAAGGTTATAGAAAACTAGAAAAATATAAAAAAAAACAATCACAGCCAAGAGGAACTTTAAAGACATGGTGAATCAATGTATTATGGTGCCTCAGATGAAATCCTACAGAATTGAAAGGACAATAGAAAAAAAATTGAGAAAATCTCAATACAGTATGGACTTTGTAATGTATCTGTTTTGGCTTAGAAAAATGCACTAGTGATGCAAGATATTAACAGCTGGGGAAATAGGATACTCCCTGTACTTTCTTTGCTCCTTCCCTGTAAATATAAAGCAATTCTAAAATTAAAAATGTTATTTTAAAAATGCATGCATTTTTCTTGGAGAAATGTTACAAATACCTTTAAAGGAAATCTGATGATTGGGAAATGTACAAAAACCATGAAGCACTAAAGTAAAATGTGTTGGCTTTTTGTTGTGGTAAGAGGAAGTTTGGGGCAAGTTCTGGCACATTCAAATCTTTCTAGAAAGAGTAATTGAATGACTTTTGATGAACCCACATAGACATGAGGAATTCTATTCTTTGAGTTATTTTTGTCTAAGTATGTTTCTAGACAAGAGGATCTATTTTTTGTTTGTTTTCATAAGTTAAAGAAAAATTTTCAGTTTTGCTAATGCAATGTTTCAATACAATCATTACATCCTTGTAATAATTTCTTTTCCAACATCTTTCATCATACGTTTTCCCTAAAAATAAACTTCGGACTGTTAAGTGATTGAAAATATACTTTTTTCATTGTCCAATCTTTTATGGCTATATTATTTTCCTTTATCTGCAGTTTTGCTTTCTGTGCTTAGAGTTACTAGTGATCAGTCTTGGTTTGAAAAAATTAAATAGAAAATAACAGGGGTAAGATAATTCATAAGTATTAAATTGTGTATCACTCTCTGTTCTGTCTAGAACATGAATCATCCCTTACTCTAGTGCATTCATCTCTATAAACTACCCTCCTATCAGTTAACTTATTATACATCTTGATTACTGTTAGGTCGGATGGAGATCTCACATTTCTTCTTGCGAGGCTGACACAGAACTTACAACATGGAGGACTCCACGCGGCTTCAGCCAACGCAAAACGTCAGTTTGGAGCGCCATGGGGAACAAAGCATCAAGCAGCCTGTATGCAAAAGGAGCAAGCAGCCAGATGTTGACAGTAAGCAGTAATGGCACCTCCTACCAATCAGTGGACTTTTCCTGACTCATCCTTGAAGGACTCTGACCTCAGCAGGATCCCTTGACCAACCCCAGAAAACACAGGACTCCAGATACCTCCTCTTCCTACCTCAAACCCTCCTCTTTTTGCCTTCCTCTTCCTGCCTGGGCTCTTTTTAAATTTTCTGTACTGCAGAACATGTGTGCAATTCTCCCCTCCCGCTCTGTTGGACTGGGGGAATTCGCCCTGAGGCATATTAACCAATAAAGCCTTACCCAGCAGTTTTATTTGCCACATTTTGGTCTCCTGGCTTTACAATTACCACACTGACTATCCACAGTCAACATCACAGTGTGTTCAACTAACCCTTATTTTACTTAACTATGGTGCCAAGACACAAAAGTAGTGGTTCTTGGAATTCAGATATGCCAAAGAAAAGCCATAAACTGTGCTTTTTTAGGTAAGAAGGTAAAAATCCTCAATTTGATGAGGAAAGAAAAATGTGGACGCTGAGGCTGCTAAGACCTATAGCAGGAACAAATGTTTTATTGGTAATATTGTGACTAATTAAAAGGAAACTTGTGTCAGTTTTACTCCTGCAGTTGCAGCTACAATCATGACAGATACAGTGCATGAGAAGTGCTTACTTAAAATGTAAAAGGTATTAAAATTTTAGATCTTATACTATTCATGCATCCAGACATCCACTGGGAAGCTTGGAGTATTTCTCCTGGGGATCAGAAGGGACTATTGTATTTCATAGTTAGTTCAGTTATTCACTTGTAGTGTGAATTGTTCTATCTTTCTAGTTAGTGACATCTTATACGATGGTGCAGACATCATTACAGTTCTAAAGTTGGAGATGATCAATCAATGATGACAAAGCCTCCACCTAACCCTTCTTTTAAATGGTATTTATTGAGAAAATGTAGTGCTCTAGAAAAGGACCAAAGTAGGAACTTAAAAATAAATAATGCACAATCACTACATCTAGGAAGAGTGACATAAATACAAATACCATAAATTCCATGAAACAGCCATGAAGAGATGCACAAATGTTTGCCTAAGACTAAATATTGCTATATAAAAAATAAATGGCAATGCTTTAGCTGTGTGTAAAGACATTAAAATCAATTCACATTTTGAAAGTGGAGGGATGGGAAGAAGAAGAGAAAAAACAGTATGAAAAAGCAGATAAATGTAATGATTGCCAAGGAGAAGACTGAGACAGCTGACCAAGAAGAGGCTCATATGCTAGAGTTTGGATTTTAGCTTGTGTACTAGTTGATAGGGCTACCATAATAAAATTACCACACACAGTGTGGTTCAAATAATAGCAGTTTTATTTCTCATAATTCTGGAAGCAAGTCCAACATCACGTTCTAGGCAGAGTTATTTTTTTTTTTCTGAGCTCTCTCTCCATGGCTTGTAAATGGTTATCTTCTCCTTGTGTTTTCATATGATCATCCCTGTGTGTTTCTGTGTCCTTACATCCTCTTCTCATAAGGACACTGGTCATCTTGAATTAAGCCTGCCCAAATGACCCTATTTTATCTCTTTAAAAGAGATAAAATATCTTCAAATATTCTGAGATATTTAAAGTTATGTTACTTCAATATCTGAATTTTGTAGGGACACAATTCAAATATAACAGCCTGGAAATAGAATTAGACAGGTGATGAAAGTACCATCAGATGACTTGCAACCTGGACTCAATGTCTCACAATGGTGTCGAATATGAAACAGAAATAGGAAACTTTATATGCTGTTGCTATAAAAATAAATATAGTCAATAACAGAGTGCTAAAATAGTGAGAGGATTAACTTGAGATATAGCTTAATGGTTGAATTATTATGAATTCATTAGATGTGGTATGGAATTTAAGAGAGGTACCCATGAAATAACCATTAAGGCTAATGTGTGCAAAAAAAATCAGGATGTGGGAAGATGAGAGGATGTTTCAAGGATATTACATTAGCAACTCTGGGTTTGGGTTCATTAAACATTAAGTCTACACTACCTAGTTTAACTTAATGACAACTCTCCAATATTATATGCTTTTACAGATTGTGAAATTTCCTTTGTGTAGTAGTCAGAAACTTGAGTATGATGTTTATCATGATTTAATAACTCTGTTTTGGCCAGGAAGCTTTTTGTGATAATTTGCATGAACTTCTATGAATATTTCAACTAAATGGAAAGCAACACAACAACTGCTATATGATCCAATCAAAGATACTTGGTTATGGTTTCTTATGGAATTCACTTCGCCAGATGAGTATGGAACTATTATCCCAACACAAAGTGTTATTTTTGCTATTTCCACTAGTAAAGAGAGATATGCTTCCTCTAATTTCTCATCGCTGGTTATGTTCATATGAGAAAACAACAGGATGATAGTGCTGCTGACATAACTTTATGCATATTCTTTACTATACTATTGAAGAAAAGCATATATCCCAAACATACAGTAGAAATATATGTCAATATATAGAATTATGAAAATTTCATTCACAGTACAGTTCCGTTATTAATTTTGCCTTCCAGCAAGTGATCATTCTATCTCTATTAACTGTGCTTTAAAAAGAAGTCCAATTGCTTAGAATTCCTCTCTTCACCAATGCTGAAAAAAAGAGCTTGTATTTTCATTGTGTCCTGGTTGACATACTGATAAAATATCATGTCAGACTTACTGAGTCTATTATAATTAATAGTGATAATAATGACACAAATTTGTTTTTGATACTCTTCCCCAGGAGATTATAAATGTACTACTTTTTCCTGTAGATATCCAAGTGTCATCCACTTTAGGCATGACTCATTTAATATTCTACATGCTTGCGAGTGCTAATGAAAGGCCCATGATCTCCAAAGAATGGAGTTAATTTCCACTCATCTCTTTAATATCTAGGCCTACAACTTAAAGGAAACAATAGGGTTAATAACACTCAAAACCTAAACCATACAACCATTGCTTTCTGGAAAGTTTTTCTCTTCACAGAATGCAGAGGATAACCTTTAAAAATAAAGTTAAACTATTTTTCTTGAAACAGTATATTTACTTCTTAAAACAAGCCACTTACATTCTTTCCAGAGCATTAACAATATTGATCCTTCACACATACGCCTGAAACACAAAGCTGGTTCTCTTTTGCATTGACATCAGTTTCCAGCAGCAAAACTATGAGTTGTGGATTGCACTTTTTTAGTTAAGGTTAAAAACCACAGTGATCCATCTGAGAACTTCCAAAGGCACTGACACAGCTAATTATGAACTAAGAGAAACAGTGTTACAAGATGACATGGGTACTCATTCAGGTTTCAAGCAGTTCAGAAATTTTTGGAAACATTTCATTCACTTGATCAAAGAACATCACCCTTTTTCCTCAAGTTTTGTAGAATTGGTAACCCCTCATGTCCATATGCACATGTCCATGCGTGTCCATATGTGCATATGCAGTATAGACACAGGGATAGATGTGCTACACATATTCCTCTCCATAGAGGACATGCCACTGAGATGGGCAGTTCATTGAGCCTCCAACTCTCAGCTATTTACGGGTCTTCCTCAGCTGTGAAGAGCTGCTCTCCTCCAAATTTGTGTCCTGCCACTGCTCTCTTCCAAACTTGCGTCCTGCCTCTGGTGACCAGGAAATATAATGTGTAAAGGCTAGATGTTTCAGTTCAGTACAGGTAATTCTGATGGGCACTACTAATTCTCAATAGTCTTATACAGTTTTTGAGGGCCCTTGGCCCTGCACTGCAGATTGGCTTTTTTTATTTCTCCTTTTTGCCCCATTCCTCATGTTTAATACCTCATTGGCATCTTCTACCTTCAATTCCATCTTAACATCTATTTCTAGAGAAACCAGTCTGAAAATCTATTTGGCCAAATAACCACAAAATCTGATAAGAAAATATTTTAAATATTAAAATTGTATGCATAGGCCCAGGGTTCAATCCATGTACCATGAAAATAATACATACCTGCATATATTCATACATACATAAATACTAAAATTAAGATTTATAGAGGTAAATGAAACAAGGAAAAACAACTTGTGAAAACAAAACAAGAGCAATGGAGACACATCTATGCAGATCATATGCATTCTACATGGCTAATAAATATGGAGAATCTGTTACTAGATGTTCTCTCAGGGTAGACTCAAAATGCACATTCTTTCATACCACTCCCGACAAATGCATAATATAGGAAAAATTCATGAACTAGGAAATTTGGGGGAGAAAATCAATGTCAGACTTCTTAGATGAGACCTTAAAAAAACCAGTTAATTGGATGTGGGGGGAAATATGTCTGATCAGAAGAAAGTTTACACATTCAAATATACTATATTTAAGTTATTAGGTTAGACAGTGTATTTAAATTCATGTGTATTTGTACACCCAAGTGTCTGTACTAAATTTAAACATACTTAACTTTACACTAAATTTAAGTATATGTTTAAACATTACATATATACTATCTTTTTTGTATTCAGTTTACACATATACCTTGAGGTACTGGGAATACAGAAAACATCACTGATCTTAGAAAACTACAATCGGAGAAAGAACACAAAAACAATAATAATTGGTGCATTTGAAGTAACCACAGGTTGCTATGGCAACAGATAAAAGCAACAGTTACAAAGGATTAAGTAATAGAATAAAAGTTGCCTTAAGAAATGTGTCACAATTGGAGCTTGAAGTTTGAATCATGAGTGCGTTGCTTTTTGTTTTCCCCCTGTGGTACTGGGAATTGAATCCAGCAGTGCTCTACCACTGAACAGCATCACTAGCCCTTTTTTTTTTGGTACTGGGGATTGAACTCAGGGGCACTCGACCACTGAACCACATCCCCAGCCCTATTTTGTGTGTGTGTGTGTTTTTTTTTTTTTTTTTATGTAGAGACAGGGTCTCACTGAGTTGCTTGCTTAGCACCTCGCCATTGCCGAGGCTGGCTTCGAACTTGCAATTCTCCTGTCTCAGCCTCCCTAAGTGCTGGGATTGCAGGCTTGAGCCACCGTGCCCAGCTATCACTAGCTCTTTTTAAAAGGTGTTTTGAGACAAGTTCTCACTAAATTGCTGAGGTTGGACACCTACTTGCGATTCTCCTGCCTCAGTCTTCAGAGTCTCTGGGATTGCAGGTATATACCATCACATCCAGCTCATATGAGCATACCTAAGTACTAGAGTATGAGATGTTGAGAATTGAGTTCTGACAGGATTTTTTTTCCAGCCTTTATTTAATATTTGAGGCAGGAAAGTAGATATTAGTAAATTAGTAAATTTAAAAAGACACTTAAATATTGAAGAGATGAACAAGTTTTTACTCTATAGACACAGATTCAAAAGACAGGAAGGTGAAATAAGCAGTTCTATGGAAGAGAATAACATGCCCAAAGAACTAATGAGAGTAATTCCCTTTGAATAATGAGTAACATCTTTCTCAAATATTGTTTTTGACTACCTTGAAAACAGTCCATTTATGAATATTCTCAAATATAGAAGCAGAAGGATGGATAGGGGCAGAAGGATGAATGTAAACGTATTAGCAAAGTAGTGAGAGGCTGACATTGGAGGAAACAAATGTTCTAATAGAGGTAAAACAGTGTCCTTGTTAGAAATATAGTTATTTATGGTGAGAAAGGAAGATATTGTCAGTTCAAATTTTGCAACACTATGTGGCCGTTTCCATTTGTATATGATACGTTTAGTTGATACTGGAGATAAAGTGAGTAGAAAACAGAGGTAGGGTTTATCCTCACGAATTGAATCACAGAGATATCACCTCAGCAGTGTAAATACGGAAACTTAAAAGGAGCATAAGAAAAAGAAAACTTAAAATATAAAGCAGTACAGGCTCCATAACATATGGCATGCTTCAAGCCATCAAAGTAAAGTATGACCTCTAAATTGGGTGGAGTGGAACACACCAATAATCCCAGGGACTCAGGTAGCTGAGACAGGAAGATCACAAGTTCAAGGCTAGCCTTAGCAAAAGTTCTTATCTCAAATAAAAGATAAAAGATAAATAGGGCTGGAGATATAGTGATATAGCTCAGTGATAAAGTTCCCCTGGGTTCAATACCCAGGAGTATACTCAAAAAAAAAAAGGAAAAAAAAGACTCTGCCACCCACAGCACAATGGACCATTTTGTAACTTCACTGCTATAAGCAAGTCAGAGAAGCTATCGCTTAAATGTTTCTATCTAGGTTTTAATGCACTGAGCACCAAAGACATAGTTCCGTAGGTCCTAGGAGAACTCAAGGGCCCATATTTATAATCAAAAAACATATTATCTCCAAACTCAAAACTGATAAATGATTTATTAGAATTGCTATAAAATATGTCAGTATGTCAATTAGTTAACTAAAACTAAATCAAAGTTTATATAGTGATTTGTAAGTGACAGTCTGTGGCTCTGATGACAGCAAGGTCACACCACATTGCTCCAGCACAAGGTGGGGTTAAAGTCTTCTCAGTCCCAGTCTTTCCTGAAGCCAGCAGAGGTACTCCAGCCACAAGGAAAGTGCTCTGGTCTTTGCTTCCCAGTTGTGGTACTCCATTCTGCATATTCAACTTGGAGACTGGATGCAGAACAAGAAGAAAGCACTTATTTTCCTAAGCCAGAATTGCCATAAAGTGCAAATAATATAAAGAAATTTGAAACACTGGGAAAAAAATTCATCATGAAAGTTCATTTAAATTTAAATACAAGCTATGTTAAAATATTCATAGATCTTAGCTCTATTACATCCCATTAACCAATATCAAAGCTATTAACCTAAAATGTGCCAAAATATGATAAAAATTAGATAAATGTTTGTATCAAATAATAACTGAGTCCCTTTTATATTTAAATATACCTCTATGTTATATTAAATATCATTTATATATATCTAATAATCTGGTAAATCAAATAATACATGTTAAATTCAAAGAAAATATGACCTTGGCATTTCACAGTAAAAATACTAAGAACAAAGAACAATGAAAAAAATATAAAAATCATCCAAAGTAGAAAAAGATGTTTTACTTCCAAAACAGCAACATTATAATTGAATGCAGACTTTTCAACAAAAGTAGTGGAAACAGGAAGTTTCCCTTAAGGTGCTGGAAGAACATGACTGCAGATATATTAAAAATCTCCTTTAAAATAAAGATATATATAAGAGACGTGAAAGCTGAGAATTTGTCATGGATATATAAGCAGACAATTCTCTACCGAAACATAAAAATTCAAAAATAAATTAATAACAAAAATAATAAAGAGGTATTAGTAAACATTGACTAGCAAAAACAGCTGTTATCAAGGCTTTAAAATATTTAAATTGTTCTCAGGCCTTTAAAAATATTTAAAGCTAAATGTAAACTAAATTTAAAGCACACTTAAAACTAATTTCAGAAACCACAATGCAAAAAACAAGAGTAGATAAGTGTAATTGGAGAGTACTGAAACCTAACATTGCTGGAGAAGCAGTATTATTTCTATTAGACTGAAACATAAATACAGGGTGAATGTAAACCCAAATATATAGGTAGTCATATAAAATGTCAGCGAAATAAATAAAACATCCTTTTTAAAAGAAATAAAAATTATATGCTTCTTAAAGAAAATGTTTTAGAAATGTTGAATGTTAAAGAATAAAGATATTGTAATAAATGATAAAAAGATAGCTACAAAATATCAGAAAATGTAAACTTAAAGCATATAGCATTACTAAAAGTAAAGAGGAATTTCATACTGATTCAGACAACAAGAAATTAAAACAATTACATGTAGGAATGTATTCAATAGCATAGTTTCAAAAATTAAAAAGAAAAAAACTTTAGAAACAGTGAGGAAAATACTACAAATTCATAATAATGATGCAGACTTTAACATAAAATACTTAAAACATAAAACTACATATACACAGACACAAACATAAATGAAAAGTCAATTAATACCAAATTGAAAAGCATAGATGAAAGGTATTCAGCAATGATGTTTTCCAGACAAAAACTAATTACTACCCATAATATCATTGTACATTGCACCATAAAGCAAGTTGGGAAAAACTCCAAAGGAGTGAAATAATACATAGTATTTTACCTATTTGTGGAGAAGATTGAAATCAATTTAAATTATTAATAACAGATCCTCAATTATTTGAAAATTTTATATGTCTATTTCTAAATAATCCACATATCAAAGAAAATAACACAGATCTTTAGATATTACATGAATTACATGACAGTGATACTATATAACAGAACTTGTGAGAGTACAAAATGAAGTTAAAGGTAAAGGGCTTTGTCTGGTTTTGGTATCAGGGTGACACTAGCTTCATAGCATAAGTCTGGAAGGGTTCCTTCCTTTTCTGTTTCATGAAATAATTTGAGGAGGATTGGTGTTAGTTATTTTTTTTTTCTTTGTTTGGTGGAGGGGTGCAGAGATTGAACTCACAGGCACTCAACCACTGAGCCATATCCCCAGCCCTATTTTGTGTTTTCTTCTTTGAAGGTCTGGTAGAATTCAACAGAGAATCTATCTGGTCCTAGGCTTTATTGCTAGGATTTTGATGTCACCTTCAATTTCACTGCTTGAATTTTTTTTAAATTTTCTATGTCATCCTAATTCAATTTGGGTAGGTCCTATGTCTCTAAAAGTTTGTCAATGACTTCAAGATTTTCTATTTTATTGGAATATAAACTTTCAAAATAGTTTCCAATTATCATGTGTATTTTGGTAATGTTCCTGGTGATATTTCCTTTTGCAACACAGATAGAGCCTTATTCTCCAGGAAATATAAAGAATTTAAAAAACTTAACACCAAAAAAAACCAAACAAACAAATCAATCAATCAATAAATGGGCAAAGGAACTGAACAGGCACTTCACAGAATAAATACAAATGGTCAACAAATATATGAAAAAATATTCAACATCTCTAGCAATTAGAGAAATGCAAATTAAAACTATGCTAAGATTCCATCTCACTCCAGTCAGAATGGCAATTATCAAAAATACAAGCAACATTAAGTGTTGGTAAAGATTGAGGGGGAAAGGTCTACTCATAAATTCTTAGTGCAACCACTTTGGAAAGCAGTATGGAGAGTCCTCAGAAAACTTTAAATGAAGCCACCACTTGACCCAGTTATCCCACTTCTTGGCATATACCCAAAGGACTTAAAGTCATCATACTACAGAGATGTGGGCACATCAATGTTTGTAGCAGCTCAAATTATGGTAGCTAAGCAATAGAATCAACCTAGGTGCACTTCAACAAATAAATGGATAAAGAATATGTAGTATATATACAGAATAAAATATTATAAAGCCTTAAGGAAGTATGAAATTATGGCATTTTCCAGTAAATGGATGAAACTGAAAACTATCATGCTAAGTAAAATAAGCCAATCCCCAAAACCAAAGGTCAAATGTTCTTTCTGATAGGTGTATGCTAAGACACAATAAGGGTAATAGAGAGAAGAATAGAAGTTCATTGGATTAGACAAAGGGGAATGAAGGGAAGGGAGGGGGGATGATAATAAGACAGTAGAATGAATCAGATATAACTTTTCTATGTTCATATATCAATACATGACCAGTGAGACTCCACATCATGTACAACCATGAAGTTATACTCCATATATGTATAATATGTCAAAACACACTCTACTGTCATGTATACCTCAAAAGAAAAAAGAAATAAAAAAGATAAATGGCTTTGCATCACCAATATAGTTGAGATAAAACAATGAAAATCAATGGTCTGCATCCATCTAAACTAAATTAAGAATATATGATATAAAAAATGACTTCTGAAATGGAAACCTGTGTTGTTCTATTGATCCTCTCTCTAGCCAAATGGTCTAAAAAGAATTATATAGTAGATAAAGATAGATATAAGTATGGATATAGATATAAATATGAGCCATCCACTCACAATCTCTAACAAGGACATAAAAAAAAAAAGAGAGGGAGTAACATTTATCAAAGCAAATCCACTCAGAAGGGTTATGTAAGTTTGATACAAGAACTACTCCATCCTTCCCCACACTTAGCCCAGCATTACTGAATCTTCACTGAGGATGGTAGCAGCCCCAGAGAACACAAAGCATCCTCTACAATCAGTTTCCTGCTAAGGACTATGGTAACTTCCAAAGAATTTTTTCCAAGTTGTGTTGAAGGGACTCTGCTCTATGTGAGAGCATCTAGGAAGAGTGGAGTTTAGGGGATTGCTTTCTTCCCTCCATCAATCCTGGGACTGAGAAGAACCATAGATATGGCAGACCAATAAAAGAAATCCCTAGGGCCCTTTGTCCCAGCTCATTTGCGTGGCAGATAATACTGACAGGAAAAACAAAAGACAGACTTTGCAGCACAACAAGTTGAGAAATGAGTCACTACTGGTCTCAGTCTCCTGTTTTGGATCAATGATGCAGAAGTTCCATGCTGGAGGAGAGGCAAGCCAAAGATAAGGAGACCTTCAGGGCTCTCAAGTGAACAGACTTTATTTGAAGGGGAAGGTGGGAAAGTTGTAATAAAGTTCTCTTGAAACACTAGAGATTATAGCAGTTAACAATTAAGAGGAGACTAGAAATGCCACAAAAGCAACAAACTATCATAAACCAGATAGAAAATTAGCAGAAAGACCTAAAAAAAAAGTAGTTAGCTAAGAAGATCTCTCCTGGCTTTGAATCAGACACTGAAGTATGACTTAAAATATTACCCAAGTAAACACGTTCAAAGTTAGCTGTATCATATTGTAACGGAATGTATGCTCTAGAAAATTACAGAAAACAATGAAATAATAAGCTTAAAGTTAGTGGAGGCAAACAGCTGAAACAAATACAGAGAAGATAGTACAAAAAAAGATCAAGGAGGAGAAAATACAAAGGAGGAACAACCAAAAGAGAAACATAAAAACAAGAAATAAAATTGCAGAAATAACTCCAACTTTATTATTAGTAATATTAAATACTAGTAAAATAGTCAGTTGTAATTCTCAAACCAAATAGAAAATTAAATAGAAAATAAAATTATAAAAATTACATTATAATAGTCATAAAAGATCAAATATTCATGAAGAAATCTAAAAAAAAGTATGTAAAAACTCTAAAACAGAAAATTTTAAATATATTAATTTGTAATTTAATTACTCATGCAATATATGTACACATCAATATGTACTTGAATTATAAAAATGTCCCCATACTGATGCAATCTCATTCAGAAGCCCAAGACTTTTTTTTTAAATGAAGATTGATGAATTAACTCCAAACATACACAGAAATGGAGGAGTTAAAATAAAAATTTTGTAAAAGATCCACAAATAATAGATTTATAATGCCAGAGATCACTATTATTATAAAATAATATAATAATATTAATAATATATAGCAATATGCTAATATTAATTAAATAATTTTGATTTAGAGAGGGCAAATAAATTATAAATAGTAGAGAATAGTTAAGGTGTAGGCAATGGTGAAACAGTCAGAGACCCTTATGACAAACAGTACCCTTAAAATTAACTAAATAAGTCTGTGGACCTGTGGGATCCAGGAGCTGCAGAGGGCCCAAATCCACCCTCAGGAAACTCCATGGGTGTCCAGCCAAAGGGAGACCAGAGACTGCTGTCTTGCAGCCACAGGGGAGTGAACATCCATGTCTTTAATCCATTTTGAGTTGATGTACAGAATGTGAGATAAGAGCCTAATCTCGATGATTCAAGATGGCGGCCTAGATGAACTTCTCAGTGCTAGTCTCTCCAGGACCGGAGCTTGAAGTAGTGGAAATACCATCTCCTAGCCAGCTTCTAGACATCATCCTACGGCTCATCATCCCCCGCAGGAATTTCACTTGTGTGTGTAAGCAGGGCTACCAGACAGCAGTGATTGCCACAAGCAGGGAAACTTCAGAGGTGAGTGTTGGAACACAGCTGCAGTGCGGGGCCCCAGCCCAGGGCTCAAGCCCAGGATTCACCCTGGGAGGCCTGCTTCTACACAGGGTACCTGGCTCCAGCACCCACCCAACCACGCAGGACCCCTAGCAGTTGCTTCTGTGGACAAACGTCTCCCACACGGGACCCCCGGCTACTGTTCTTCGTGGATCTCCATCTACCAGGGCAGAAGTTCCTGCACCAGTGGACACCAGACAGCATCTTGGGACAAACCTTTACTTCAACACAGCACACCGTGAAACAGTGTCTCCACAGCATTCAAGACCACCAGTCGCCCAGACCTTCACCCTGTTGCTGAAGCAGATGGCTTCTTTGTGAAATCTCCACCCAGGACATTCTTCACCCAGTGGGGAAATTCCAGTAAGCAATGGACAACGCCACCTACTGGAGGTGAAAGGAAGCAAACTTGTTTATTTACATTGAAACTTTTTATTTTTTTATTTTTATTTTTTTATTCTTATTTTTTATTTTATCCTTTATCTTTTTCTCCTAATATTCCTTTTGTTTAATCTTTTTGTTTTATTTCTCTGCTCTTAATTCTTTTCTTTATTTTTTTTCTTTCCTCTTTTCTCTCTCACTCTTTTCCCACCCTCTAATCCCCAACAGTTGTGAAACCAAGTATTTGTTATACAGTAAGATATGGTAGACTGGGATTTCTGAATGGTATACTAGAGTGGTTTTATATAGTCTTATAACTCCCACTTGCATATGTTTTGTTTTTCTTACTATCATGTCTCCTCACTTTTCTTCCTCTTTACTGGTCTTCCTCAACTCTCTTTTGCTCTTTCTACTAATAGCCAACTTCTCTTGGATTCTTTTTTCATGCTTTCTAGGATCTAATAACCATATCCTCACTTCCTACTACCCTAACATTCTATCCTACATCCCACCCTCAAATTTCTCTAGCCCACCAACAGAAACTATAGACCCTTGTGCAAACCTATTGTTTACATAATACATGTTAAATGAACTCATATTTGTTGTATATTGTGACTAAACTGTAAATATATTTAGGAGCTATTAGGAGCTACTTGGTTTGAAATTATATTATTTGTATTGAGATCAATCAATATTGGTCTCCCTTTAAAAGAAAGGTATTGAAACCCTGCAGGGAAACTATAAAGCTATAGGAGTAAAAACTGTAACACCTTGGATCAGCAGAGCTAGAAGGAAAGACACATAAAAACCATGAAAAAACAAGGGAAGAAAGTGCCTCAAACAAACCAAGCTACTACATTATTAGAATACATGGTCAATACAGCAGAAGAAACGACAAAACAAGAGTTCAGGATGTACATAATTAAAATGTTCTGTGACTTAAAGAATGATATAAGAGAGCCAGCCCAGTCAAAAAAAGATCATTTCAATAAAGAGATACATAGGAAAATACAGGAAGTAAAACATAACTTCAAGAAGGAGGTAGAGATTCTGAAAAGGAACCAAACAGAAATCCTTGAAATGAAAGAAATAATAAACCAAATCAAAAACTCAATAGAAAGCATCACCAACAGATTAGACCACTTAGAAGACAGAACCTCAGATACTGAAGACAAAATATTTAACCTTGAGAATAGAGTTGACCACACAGTGAAGACAGTAAGAAATCATGAACAGAACATCCAAGAACTGTGGGATAACATTAAAAGACCAAACTTAAGAATTATTGGGATAAAGGAAGGCATAGAATTCCAAACCAGAGGAATGAGCAATCTATTCAATGAAATAATATCAGAAAAATTTCCAAATATGAAGAATGAATTGGATAATCAAATACAAGAGGCTTACAGGACATCAAGTGTACAAAATCATAACAGATCTTCACCAAGGCACATGATAATGAAAATGTCTAACATTCAGAGTAAGGAAAGAATCTTAAAAGCCACAAGAGAAAGGAATCAGATTACATATAGGGGGAAGCCAATTAGAATGACTGCAGACTTCTCAACCCAGACCCTGAGAGCAAGAACATCATGGCAAAGCATATACCAAGTGCTAAAAGACAGCAGATGCCAACCAAGAATCTTATATCCAGTAAAATTAAGTTTTAGGTTTGTTGATGAAATAAAAACCTTCCAAGATAAACAAAAATTAAAAGAATTCACAGCAAGAAAGCCGACACTACAGAACATGCTTGGTAAAATATTCCATGAGAAGGAAATGAAAAACAACAATGAAAACCTGCAGAAGAAGGAGCTACACTAAAGGCCAATCAAAGGAGAAACAGTCAGTCAAAAACTAAGAATAAACCAAAATGTCTGGGAATACAAACCATGTCTCCAAAATAACATTGAATGTCAATGGGCTAAACTCAGCAATTAAAAGACACAGACTGGTAGATTGGATTTAAAAAAAAAGACACAACAATATGTTGCCTCCAAGAGACTCATCTCATAGAAAGAGACACGCACATATTGAAGGTGAAAGGATGGAAAAAAATTTATCACTCACATGGACTGCATAAACAAGCAGGAGTTTCCAACCTCATTTGAGATAAAGTGGACTTCAAACCAAAGTTAGTGAAAAGAGATAAAGAAGGTCATTTCATACTGCTTAAGGGAATCATACATCAACAAGACATCACAATCTTAAATATCTATACCCCAAAAAATGAGCCAGATATGTTTGTCAAACAAACCCTTCTCAAATTCAAGAATCAAATAGACCCCAACACAATAGTATTGGGTGACTTTAACACAACTCTCTAACTACTGGACAGATCTTCCAAACAAAAATTAAACAAAGAATCTGCAAGACATAATAGAGCAATCAATGGTCTAGACTTAATGGATATATATAAAATATTCCTTCCTTCAACAAGCAAATACACTTTTTTCTCAGCAGAACAAGGATCCTTCTCCAAAACAGATCATATGCTATGTCACAAAGCAAGTCTTAGTAAATACAAAAAAATAGAGATACTACCCTGCATTCTATCTGATCACAATTGAATGAAACTGGAAATTAATAACAGTTTAAAAAAAAGAAGCCACTACAACACCTGGAGTCTCAATAATTTGCTATCGAACAATGCATGGGTAACAGAAGACATCAAGGAAGAGATTAAAAAATTCTTGGAGGTAAATGAAGACTCTAATACAACATACCAAAATCTCTGGGACACTATGAAGGCAATGCTAAGAGGAAAGTTCATTGCATTAAGCTCATATATTCAAAGATGTAAAAGTCAACAAATCAATGACTTGACAGTACAACTCAAAGCCCTAGAAAAAGAGAAACAAAGCAACACCAAAAGAAGTAGAATACAGGAAAGAATTAGCATCAGGGCTGAAATCAATGAAATTGAAACACAAGAACAATTCAAAAAATTGATAAAACAAAAAGCTGGTTCTTTGAAAAAATAAACAAAATTGACAAACTCTTAGCCATCCTAACAAAAAGAAGGAGAGAGAAAACCCAAATTATGAAAATTTGTGATCAAAAAGGAAATATCACAATAGACCCTGCTGAAATACAGAGTAAAATCAGAAACTATCTTGATAACCTATATTCCAGTAAATTAAAAAACACTGAAGACACCGACAAATTCCTAGAGACATATGACCTACCCAAACTGAACCAAGAGGACATTCATGACTTAAACAGATCAATTACATGCAAGGAAATAGAAGAGGCCATCAAGAGCCTTTCAACCAAGAAAATCCCTGGATCAGAAGGATTCTCAGCCGAGTTCTACAAGACCTACAAAGAAGAACTAACTTCAATACTCCTCAAATTATTCCATGAAATAGAAAGGGAAGGAACCTTCCCAAACTCATTCTATGAGGCTAGTATCACCTTGATTCCAAAACCAGAGACACGTCAAAAAAGGAAAATTTCAGACCAATATCTCTGATGAACATAGATGCAACAATTCTCAATAGAATTTTGGCAAATCACATACAAAAGCATATTAAAAAACTAGTGCATCATGATCAAGTGAGGTTCATTCTAGGGATACAAGGTTGGTTCAACCTATGGAAATCAATAAACATAATCCATCACATCAATAGACTTAAAGATAAGAATCACAAGGTTCTATCAATTGATGCAGAGAAAATATTTGGCAAAATACAGCACCCTTTTATGTTCAAAACACTAGAGAAACTAGGGATAGTAGGAACATACCTCAACATTGTTAAAGCAATATATGCTAAGCCTAAGGCCAACCTTATCCTAAATGGAGAAAAATTGGAAGCATTCCCTCTAAAAACTGGAACAAGACAGGGATGCCCTCTCTCACCACTCTTATTCAATACAGTCCTTGAAACTCTAGCTGGAGCAATCAGACAGATGAAGGAAATTAAAGTGATACAAATAGGGAAAGCAGAACTCAAACTATCATTATTTGCAGATGACATGATTCTATACTTAAGGGATCCAAAAAATTCCACCAGAAAACTTCTAGAACTGATAAATGAATTCAGCAAAGTTGCAGGATATAAAATCAATATCCATAAATCAAATACATTTCTATACATCAGCAATGAATCCTCTGAAAGAGAAATTAGGAAAATTACTCCATTCACAATAGCCTCCAAAAAAATAAAATACTTGGGAATCAATCTAACAAGAGTGGTGAAAGACTTCTACAATGAAAATTACAGGACACTAAAGAAAGAAATTGAAGAAAATCTTAGAAGATGGAAAGACCTACCATGTTACCGGATAGGTAGAATCAATATTATTAAAATGGCCATACTACCCAAAGCACTATACAGATTC
>CM053400.1:108930643-108995346 GCA_028644305.1 Xerus rutilus
GTAGACCAATGGTACAGAATAGAAGACACAGAGAGTAATGCACAGAAATACAGCTATCTCATACTAGACAAAGGTGCCAAAAAAATACATTGGAGAAAAGATAGCCTTTTCAAGAAATGGTGCTGGGAAAACTAGAAATTCATATGCAGTAAAATGAAACTAAACCCCTATCTCTCACCATGCACAAAACTCAACTCAAAGTGGATCAAAGACCTAGGAATTAGACCAGAGACCTTGTGTCTAATTGAGTAGAAAGTCGGTCCAAATCTTCATCACATTGGATTAGGCCGCAAATTCCTTCACAAGACACATATAGCACAAGAAATAAAAGCAAGAATCAATAAATGGGATGGACTCAAACTAAAAAGTTTCTTCTCAGCAAAGGAAACAATCAATGAGGTGAACAGAGAGCCTACATTCTGGGAACAAATTTTTGTCACACGCACATCAGATAGAGCACAGATCTCCAGGATATATAAAGAACTCAAAAAACTTAACACCAAAAAAACAAACAACCCAATCAATAAATGGGCCAAGGAGCTGAATAGAAACCTCTCAGAAGAAGATATACAATCAATAAACAAATGTATGAAGAAATGTTCAACATCTCTAGCCATTAGAGAAATGCAAATTAAAACTACTCTCAGATTTCATCTCACCCCAGTCAGAATGGCAGCTATCCAAAATACCAACAAAAATAAGTGCTGGCGAGGATGTGGTGAAAAAGGCACACTCACACATTGCTGGTGGGAGTGCAAACTGTTGCAACCAATCTGGAAAGCAGTATGGAGATTCCTTAAAAAACTTGGAATGGAATCACCATTTGATCCAGCTATTCCACTCCTTGGCCTATACCCTAAATATTTAAAAACAGCATACTACAGTGACACATCCACTTCAATGTTTATAGCAGCACAATTCACAATTGCAAAACTGTGGAAACAACCCAGATGCCCTTCAATAGATGAATGGATTAAAGAAACTGTGGTACATATACACAATGGAATATTATTCAGCAATAAAAGAGAATAAAATTATGGCATTTACAGGTAAATGGATGAAATTGGAGAACATTATGCTAAGCGAAGTAAGCCAATCCCAAAAAACCAAATGCTGAATGTTCTCTCTGATTAGTGGATGCTGACACATAAGGCGGTTGGGAATGGGGAACATAGGAGAAATGGAGGAACTCTGGATGGGGCAGGGAAGAGGTGGAGAGAGGAAAAGGGGAATGGGTGTATTAAAGATGGTTGAATGAGATGGTCATCACTACCCTAGGTGCATGTATGAAGACACAAATGGTGTGACTCTATCTGGTTTGCAACCAGAGAAATGGAAAAATTGAGCTCTATATATGTACTGTGACTTGAAATGAATTTAAATAAATTAATTTTTTAAAAAAATAAAATTAAGTAAATAAAAACTCTGAAGTGGACTGAGTCAGGGATTCTGGAAAAGGGGCAGATGTTCTCCAGAAACCTTACCTGCCAGCCTGCCAGTCATTAAAAGAATAGTACATGTGTTTTCTTGCTTTATAACCATTAACTTATAGCCTGTTACCATGAAGAAATGTGCTATGTGTTCTTCCTACACCTTGACTCTGTCAAACTATTTTATCAGTCTCAAAAAATAGGTGTATCACTAAGGCCAGGAAGCCTTCTCTTAATGTCTAGTGTGGCCTGTTGGGGGATGTCATCAACGCTATGTGAACAGACTTCCTGGGATCTGGCTTGCCATTTCTTTGGTTCATGCTTTCTTCCACATACCTATGTATTCTCATAAAAGTCGCTGGGACTGATCCTAATCATAGGGCACAAATCATTACACAGGACTGGACATCAATGGGAAATATGTGACATAGGGCTCTGGAAAGACTGGCCTCCCTCCCTCCCTCAGGACTGAAGTTCTCCTACAGGAAGAGAAAACACCTTTGAAATATACCTAAAGTCAATTTAAATTCCTAAGCTGTAGACCATCCCTACCTCCCCCCAACACCACACCCTTACACATGAATAAACCTGGCTTTTTTTCTTTGAGAAGTAGCCTGATTTCTCTGTCATTGTCATCTCCTCTTTCTTCCAAGTTAAGTAACCCAAATCAAGCTTTTCCTGAATGCTCTTACTCTTTGGCCTGATTTCATTTCTATTGTCATTGGTTCATAAGTGCTTGTCTCAGGTATCGGTAATGCCTGAACAGACAAAATACATAAATGAAGAACAAACAAACACATACTAGAGTTTAGGAACAGTCCATTTATATATGGCCACTTGATTTATAACAAATGTTAATTCAGTACAGTTGAAAAAATAAAGTGTTATTTAATAAATGGCACTGGATCAAAGACCGTTCAGTCATAGTGAAAAAAGAAAATCATGATTTTTCTCTCTCACTGTATACAAAAGCCTGTTAGAAATGGCTTGTTGATCTAAATGAAAAATTGAAGAACTGGTTTTACAATAAAGTTAAAAATACTTTCATCAGTTTCACAGAAAATATATTTTCAATAGCATGTCAAAATCACTTTTAAAAGTTTTAAAAGGTGAGTTAGACTATAGTAAAGGTAAGAATTTCTGTTTATCAGAAGAGAAAAATAAGAGAAATGGTGGCTCAGACTATGGGATCAGATATTTATGGTACATTTATCCAATAAGTACATATATTCAGAATATATAAAAGTTTCACACAAAATCATTTTATAACACAGGAAATACCAATAAAAATAAGCTGCTCAATTTTATTAGTGTTCAGAGAAAAGCACATGAAACATACAAAGCTATAATGTCAACCTGTTTGCAATATAAATCCCAAATTTAATACAAATGACATCAAATAAATTTAACAGATTCCACACAAAAACATATTACTGCAAGGAATCAACGAGAAAATAACCAACCTCAGTAACTTTAGAAACAGTATTTTGGCTGTATGTTTTAAGCTTAAACAAAAATAGCTGCCAATAAATATTGTATACTATTTAGTTAATTTGTTTTCAGAGTAGTATGAGTTGAGCAATTCTAAAATTACTTAATGTATATTCTGCAATTGATAAAAACATTCACATAGAGTGAATATGAAAACCAGATTTCTAACTATCAAAAAATAAAGACTGCATTGAATCAAAATCAGAGATATATAGACGAATAGAATGGAGATAGAGATAGACGATAGATAAATGATAGATACATATATCAACAATAAAATTATAATCTGGTAGTACGAAGCAGACATATTCAACAGAACTCATATCTAAGTAATTATATCTTTCAGTAAAAGGAAACAGAAATCTTTAAAGAAATATTTGATTCCATAGCAGGTCTATGGAAGTAGTAGATAAGCCTGAAAATTTTGGGAGTGTTCAAAACAAATGAAGTCCTCAGATATATTATGAGGATGTGTAAAAGTGATATAAGAGCCAACATGAGCTTCAGTAGCCAAGCATGAGCTTGAACTTGAAAAACAAATAAATGACAGTAAATATATTATAATGCATAGAATAACATAGATACTCAAGAATCTATTCTGATATAAATCCATCAATCAATTAATGTGGGAGTATGAACAATTTTGTCTTATGTTAGAATTCCAATTAATCAAGATAAATAAGATAAATATAAAAATCAGTATTTTGCAAATGCCTCAGAAATAATTTTTGCAAGGAAAAATTGTTAATGAATGATAAAATCAATGGACAAAGAATGATTAGGAACAGAGTATTTGTAAGGTTGACAGTGCAGTTGCATGCGTCTATCTCTGGGTTTTGTCCCCAACACCACAATAATAATAGTTTTTAAAAAAGAATAAAATGTTTGCATGATTTCAAAATCTCTCCCCATAATATGCTTACTGATTATACAAAGAACAGTTTTTACTTTGTACTGGAGAAAACTGGTAGACTTACTCTTACCAAAGAGATCATGGTTAACATTAGCAGTCGACAGCAACAGAACCGACATCTTGTGTCTTCCATAGCACACACTGACAAAGGCATGAAGAAATGTCTAAAATTCTCTCAAAATAAAAGGTGAAAAATTAAAACAGGTTTGGCTAGGTGCACACATCTGAAATCTCAGTGACTGGGGAAGCTGAGGCAGGAGAATTACAAGTTCAAGGCCAGTCTCTACAACTGGGTAAGACTGTGTCTCAAAATAAAATAAGAAATAAAAGAATTGGAGCTATAGCTAATAGATAGAATACTTATGGATTAAATGCCCAGTAGCAGAAAAAAAATCATTTTTTTCCTACTAAAAGAAACAGGCTACTACATGCACATGTGAAAGACTATAATAAATTTATAGCACTACATGCCCATCTGAAAGACTAAAATGAATAAGACAAATAATGCCAGGTGTCTAATAAGTTCACAGAGAAACTAGAAATTGATATATAATAATTTTAGAAAATATGTTGGCAGTATCTGCTAATGTCATATGCATGCTAATCTCATAACCCAGGAAATTCACTCCTAGGTATATGCCCAACACACAGCTGTAAGGATTTGTACTGCAGATGTATCCATTATCACTCCACACAGAAAACAAGCCAAATAGCTCAG
This sequence comes from Xerus rutilus, assembly GCA_028644305.1. Classification (NCBI taxonomy): domain Eukaryota; kingdom Metazoa; phylum Chordata; class Mammalia; order Rodentia; family Sciuridae; genus Xerus; species Xerus rutilus. Next base: position 108,935,196 of record CM053400.1, read on the forward strand.
GATCAGCAGTAGATAAATACATTGTGCTATATTCACCAATGAAACACAATTTTACAGACAAGGCGTAATTATGATTATATGGCACAAGCATGGATATTCTAAATACAATGTACAAAATAATGCACACTCTATGTTTCCCTTCATATGAGCTTCAAATATAGGATATTCCTCTCTGTGATTTTTGACTTTAGGAGATTTACCTTGAAATAGTATTGACTAGGAGAGACCACAAGGAAGATTTTTGATATGCTGATGTGATTTTTCTTTTCCTGCTGTGCTAACTTTATAAAATCTAGCAAACTGTCCTTATAACACACACATTATATTCATGTTATAATAAGTTTCATAAATGTATGCATAATTTTTTTCCAAATCTTAACTTTCTTTTAAACTAAGTTTCATTCATCCTTCTATTTTATCTCATTTATTCTCAAACAATTACATGGTCTTTCATCCATATCACAGCACTAAATTATTCAGTGCTATCTAATCATTGATAATGACCTTTTAAATTCAGAATTTGTCATTTCTTTCTGCTTCCTGAGTCTTGAAACTCTGTTCTCAATTATTTCCCTTCTTCTTCCATAATTCTATATGAATGAAATCTATCCTTTACCAGGCATGCTATTAAACAAGTAATAAGTATTGCTAAATAACAGACTATGCATTAACTAAATCAGTGTTGAAGAGTGATAGAACACTTTAGATATGATACAAAAATAGACATAACTGCAATTTAATATCTTTCCTGGATTACCAATTTCTTCCTTCCTGTTTATCTGTTATTATATCCCAAGATACTAGTCTGCTAATGTAAAATTTAAAAATCACAAGTAGGATTGTCTTGTATTTGAAACTCGTATGAAGGAAAACATTGCATCTATTCTTTCTGTTCAACATTATTTTTAGGCTAGTCATGAATACTGTATTTTATATATATAGATAAGACTGTCTGTAAAATTGTTTCATTGTTGAATATAGCACAATTCATTTATCTCTCAATGATATTTGTGGGGTTTTGTGGAGAGCAGGCTATGCTCTGCTCTGAGTTACTCCATGATATATAGAACAGCTGTTTTCAGGCTGTGCCTAAGCTTTTGTTACTTTATTTTGTAAAACAGTAGTTTGCCATAAACCATTTCATTTTGAGTTTAAGTGCTGAGGTGGAATGACTTGACTCTTTGTACAAGTAAGTAACCACCATCAGCCTGGCACAACCATAAAGTATAAACTAATAAGTAATCATGTTAGTAATAATGACCACCTGTGAACTTATCAAATTTATCAGAAGCATATGGATGCATGGATGTATCAAACTCGTATTGGAAAAACAGGGCCACAAGTTAATAGAACACATCAGACAGAGCACCTCCCTCACTCAAGATCCATCAAAGGAGGAGCATCCTGAGATCGGACACGTTGGAAAACTTGACACTATCACTTACTTGTTCGCTTGTTAGGAGTCTTGCCCAGGAAAATTGCCATAGCAAAGAACCTCTGAAAGTCTTTACTCTGGCTTTAGCAGAGTGAAATTTCTCCTGCCCCTGATGACCATGCAAGTAAGTACCACTGAAATCTGACATCTCAAGCTGACACTCCCTGCTGACACTATGAAGCTGCCATCCCTTCAAACCTTGGCCTAGAATGAGTTCTTGCACTTTGACAGCTCTGTGCCAGGAACAAGTTCTTTGGCTGGTTTGTAATCTTATCTGACCACCTACAGTGACTCTTTGGGTTCATATCTACTTTCTGCTTTTTTTCTCAGTTTAGCCTCCTTAACCCCATGGATGCCTTAACCCTTTCTTAGTTTTTCTGATATAGATAGATAGATAGATACATAGATAGATAGATAGATAGATATAGATACATGGATATAGATATATATAGATATCGAGATATGTATATATACACATATATAATACATAATATATGCACTTTTATATGCGCATACATGTATGTAATATATCTATTGGGATATATATCTATATAAAAGTATATATACACTTATACTTAATCCAAAGCCTTAGAACACTTGGCCATGCTTCCAAGTACATATATACTTATATATAGAGATATAGAGGCAGGAGAACATATGTTTGTGTGTGTGTATATGTGCACATATAAATTCCAGTTAAGATTGGAATAAAGGAACATGTGATTTACCTGCACATGACTATCAATGACCCACGAGTATTCTATGAACTGCCACTGATGAAAGCAAGGTAGCCTGTGAATTTACTGTTATTCAAGAAATTCTGATATTGTAGAAAGGTACAAACTTGCTTTGTCTGCATTAATGACATAGGACCATGTTAGGCTGAGAATAGTTTCCTTACAGCTATGTAACACCTTCCCACCTCTGAGCTTCTGCCCTAGGCATTCTTGCAAGGAATGCAAGGATTTGTGGTAGTGGGAGAGTTTAAGAAACAACATGCCATGCAAATAAATGCCTTAAATATCTGTTTGGAAGTCTGAGACATTCCTTTTAGGTGTCTTTCAAAGACAATCTCAACCCATACACCGACCCTTTCTTCTTACTCTACTTTATTCTTCCTATATTCAGCATCTATTACCACATAAATTCAGATACATGTTTTTATTTGCTTATTCTAACAATGTAATTCCACTTATGCAGTCTTTTTCATTCTTCACTGCATTGTGCTAAGTACTTAAAATAGCGCCAGTCAGATATTTAGTAGATTCTGAGTAAATAAGTCTTCAACTAATGTAACATTGGTTGATTGTTTGTTTCTCTGTACAAACCTTGTTAATTGCACAAGGAAGTAAAATACTGTACTATTATACTAAATATATCTTTAAATTAAGAAATTGATTATATTAAAATGGAGATGACAATTGTTTTGACTTTGGTAATTGGAAATATATAATTTTTAAAAAAATTGAAACTTTGGTCACTAAAGGATTTGTGGTAGTGGGAGAGTTTAAGAAACAACATGCCATGTAAATAAAAGTAATATTTGCATTGGTCTGAGTTAAATGGAAGAAAATTTTATATATTTTTTCCTTTACTTATAATTAGAACAAGAAATGCTGTCATTTCTGAAATTACTTCATCCTGGCAATTCATGTTATATTGAATGATTAGGTCATAAAGAGTGGTGAATTCTCATTCAAAGAAATGTCCTTTGAGATATATCATTGTTGTTTTACAGTTGGGTAAATTAAAACAGAAACTAGAAACAATAAGGCCAAGGTCAAGTAAAAATTTATGGTTAAACTTGGAAAAGGACCCAGATATCCTGACTTCTCTTCTCTGAATTGACACATCATCTTTAATAGCATGCATCCATCTATTTGTACTGTGAATCTTATATGCCAATATTTTATTTTTATTTGTGTGTTTTCAAAAATGCTATCTAATCTAACATATAGTGAATCAATCATTTCTTTGGATTCAATCAAGATTTTTAAATCATTTCAAAGAGAAATTGTGGTCCACATTTCTCTATAAATAAGTACAAATTTACCTGATTGATATTTCAATCATTTTAAATTTATAAATGTCTTTCTATTTACTTTTTAAAGGAAATTTTCAAGAAGACTTTTATGCAAACATTGAATTTGAAATCTTATCATAGCTACTTCTATTCATGTCCCAAACCAATGAAGGGCATTTGATATATATGAGGTTAAGATAAAAGATGTAATCTTCTCACAGTCACATAAGCAGTAGTCAGGACAATATTTGAGTTCTACTGTTAATGATTCCAAAGTTCTCAAGTTTTCATACAGCTTCTCTTTCCTTCAGAAGAGACTGTGTACCTCAGAGTAAAGACTATCCAGTTGCATCCAAAATGGCAGCAACAAAATACTTCATTATGACCACTTTTGAACAATGAGTCATTTTGTCATTCCAGAATTACAGAAAGCAAAGAAATGTTTAAAGGAGGAGGAGGAGGAGAAAGAGGAGGAGGAGGAGGAGGAGGAGGAGGAAAGAAAGAAAGAAAGAAAGAAAATTGATGGGATTATGTCAAAGAGACACCATAGACATCTGAAAACTGGCAAAAGATAAAACGATGGATCAACAAAATAGTGTATAATAACCAGAAATATAAAATAAATATTCATCTGTGAATATGCACTGATATAAATAAATGATTGAGTAAATAAGTTCATGAAAGAAGAGAAAAATCTCCTGTATTAGAGAATTTTATGACTTTATAGCATATGTTCCACTTTGAAAGAATAGCATAATCCCCATCCTCCCATCTCTGAAGTGTGGGCTGAGTATAATGACTGTTCTATAGGATATGCTATAGAAAAGGAGAGGGTGGCTGGGCACGGTGGCGCATGCCTGTAATCTCATCACTTTGGGAGGCTGAGACAGGAGAATCGCTAGTTCAAAGCCAGCCTCAGCAATGGCGAGGCCCTAAGCAGCTCAGTGAGACCCTGTCTCTACATAAAACACAAAATAGGGCTGAGGGTGTGCCTCAGTGGTTGAATATCCCTGAGTTCATTCCCTGGTACCAAAAAAAACAAAAAAACAAAAAAGAAAGGAGAGGGTGGGTGAGAGCAACTTCATAGCAAAGAAATCTGATAGACCACCACCTCGGCCAGGCGACCAAGGAAAACATCAACAGTCACATATACATGTGTGAGCCCTTGATATAATATCATGAGAAGGATCTTTCAGCTCTATGGTTTTTCTCTCAAGGATCCTTAACTCAAGTCTAATCATGAAAAAAACATTAGACCCATCACAGATGAAGGACTCTCTAAAACACCCCTCAAAAATGTCACTGTCAATATCATGTATTATAAAAAAGAAAGTCTGTAAGACTGTTCACAGTTTAGAGAGCTTAGTCAGAAAAGATGAATAAGCAAAATATAGTATTTTTTTGAAAGGATGGGTACTGGGGATTAAACCCAGTGTGCCTTACCACAGAGCTATATCCCCAGCGCTTTTTATTTTTATTTTATTTTGAAAGTGTCTAAGTTGCTAAGGCTGTCTTTGAACTTGCAATTCTCCCACCTCAGCCTCTCAAGACATTGAACCTGGCAAAATATGGTATCTTGAATGAGATTCCGGAAGAGAAAAAGCAAAGAGGTAAAAACCAATGGATTCTAAATAAAATGTGAACTTGTTTATAATAATACATCATTATTGGTTTCTTAATTGTGATAAATGCACCATTGTAATATAAGATGTTTATACAAAATGGAGACTGGGTGTAGGGTATACAGGAACTCTTTGCACTGTCCTTGCAACCTTTATGTAAACTAAAACTACACTAAACTTATAAAATTTATATTTTAAAAAGTGAGTGTAAAAAGTCTTACTTATATGGTGAAATGATCTTCAAGGATTTATAGTTTATAAATATCACCAAAATGATTCCTTTTGACAACCTAATGATGGAGTTGCTATAAGCATCCCCATTCCCCAGATTAAACTGAGTCTCAGGAAGATTTTATAAGTTATTCAAGTTTGAAGAGATCAGACAATGGATTAGGATTTGAACCTGTTCAATCTGACTCTGAAATGTGTATTCTAAATCTCTATTCTATACTCTCTCTAATATACAATACTTTTTATCAAACCTAATCCTTGAATTTTCATTTTTTCTTTATGAAAATATTTTTGCTGTTTAGAATAAAATACATTTTGAATCCATTCACTTTATATTTAATAAACTTTGTCTTTAGGTTTTATAGTCATATTTTAATTTTGTTGTAAACAGGAAATAACTAACAATGAATTTGATATCTGACAACATTCAAACATTCAAAGAGGCTCGAAAAGAACAGCTTATAACAGCTGTCTAAGGTAAAACTTGCAGATATAGCATAAAATTCCTTCCTACAAGATTTAGTTGTAAGTGCAACAGCACTAGAGAAAGTAATTGAATGCAAAGAAAAAATGTTAAGAATTAAAATGAAAAGCAATAATTTAAGTAGCATGATATTTTTAAATTCTGTTATAAGAAAACGTCATTGATTGGGTGTATCTATTCAATAAGCATCTCTTCCATTTGGAGGTTAGTTGTCCACCAGTGTGGAGGGCATATACTCTGATATATCAACAAACAAAACTTTTCTCAAGGTGTGCTCAGGTGGTCCGTCCCTGAGGTTACAAATTAATTGGCAATGGTACATAGGAGATGACAGACTGTTGCTAAAATGTCAAATATAGTTCTGAAAGAGAAAGTTCCTGCAGACAAGTCAAGAATGTAAACCATTTGTAAATATTTTTTTTTAATGAAGGATCTTTCATGGCTTAATAAAAGAAGACATTTTAGTAGGGGAAATCTGGAAAAAATGACAGAAAATAACAGTTATACACTCAATGAGAGCCAAAAGAATAATTTTTAATAAAAAATGTTGAGAGGTGTGAAAATTGAATCTATTCCTCTGGAAACTGTAAAAACAGATTTGTATAAATAAAATACATTATCATTACTAATTTTAGTTTGAGGTTTGATATTTTTCCAGACCTACTTGTTAGTAGAGGAAATGATTGAATTGTGTATTTTTTAAATACTCTTCTGAGACTTCTACATTTTCTTTGATTCATGCGGTTTTCTTCTCAAAGAAAGATTTCCAATGAAGGCAGCCTTAACAAACTCTGAACAACTTGGATGAGAAAACCTCTGTCCTTGCAATATAGCTTTCCCCTTTAGTCCAGCTATTAATACTTTGTTTCTGCTATTGTTTGATTTAATATATAATTTGAGTTGTTTACCAATTATTCTTCACTCTAAGAAGATTTTAGCTCTGTGGTCAATAAATAACTTTACTAAATAAAACATTTCAAATATGGCTTCTTTGTGGTATCAGGGTATTTGTAGTAACCTTAATTAGCCTTAACTTCCTAAAATTTTTGGACTAGGTTAGCTAATTTTTTTCCAACTCTTGAGATTCTATTATTATTGTTGCCAATTCAATGATTCTCAGTCGTAAGGAGATTCTTAATGTTTGATAACAACAAACAAATACTATAAATGTAGTGTATAGAGCAAAAAATATATAATTTGCGACCCATGCAGGGCCATCAGACTGAACTTAGTTAATAAATTCCTTGTTGTTTTATGATTTTAAAACACAACCTTTGCATGCAGATGCCTACAGTGCAGAATCTCCCTACTCCTGAGGGTAAGCATTGGTTCCATTTTAAATGTCACAGATTATTAGTCCCTTTTTGTTCACAGACAGGCATCATCGGGCTCCTACACCATTACTCAGCACAATCATAATACAAATAAGCCCTTTTCCATTCCTTTCTGATACCCCCTTTTGCCAGACCAATGATCAAATATTTGCTCTGCAAGACCCCATTCTTCTAGAAGGACTTGTTTCCACCTTTAATAAAATGCACTAGTCAGTCTATGTGCATGTCCACACGTATCATTTTTACAATTAAAACTTTCTTGCACATATTTGCTTATAATGCCTCTTTTTCCTAAAATTGCATTTAGCAAATTTCAAATTTATCTAGAGAAAAGTTTCAAGTATAGCACAGTGAAAACCCATACAAATTCTATTTAGAAGCACAAATTGTAAACATCCTGCATTATTTGCTTTATCTTCTCATATATATCTTAATAGTGGTTCAACTCTCTTGAAACAACTTCTGTGTATTTTTCTGTTGTTGTTGATCTTTGAGATGGTTAGTTTTGTGTCAACTTGCCTAGGCTAATTTTTCACTTGTTTGGTAAACACCAATCTAGATGTTGCTCTTTTTATTTTTATCCATGTTTAGCTTTCCAATCAGTAATTACTGATTCAATCACTTTGATTAAAGCAGATTACCCTTCATTATATGAATGGTCCTCACCTAATCAGGTGAAGATTTTATAAACAAAGACTGAGATTACCCAAAGAAGAATTAATTCTCATACAATCCAGAATTCCTGTCTGATTTTTCCAGCTGACTGTCCTGTCAAATTAATATTCAAAACTGTAACATCAACTGTTATCTGAATCTTTAGTCTGACAGTCTGCTCTACAGAATGTGAGTTTGACAGCTCCAACATGAGCATATTGCTTAAAGTTGATATCTCTCTCTCTTTCTCTCCCTCTCTCCAAACACACACACACACACTCACACACACACACACACACACACACACACCTTACAACTCCTTTTTCTCTGGAAAGCCCTTACTACTATAATCTTTAAGGCATTATTATATTCTTAGCAAATAGTAACTACCTTGGTACACAGTAGGAATATAAAAAAAGAAAGTAAAGCGTATTAAAAGAAAGTGGTTTGAAGACACAAGACAAATTCCTCAAAGTACTTTACTAGTTGTCTTGATTCTCAGTTTACTTTTTATGTGTTCTGCTGCTACATCTGCTTCTCTCAATTTTCATATAGGTTTGCTTGGAGGCTAGATTGGGGAATAACTATGTGAGGCTTCTTTTATTTTATATACTGCATAAAAGACATACCAGAAATCTGTCTACACAAAAATAAAAGTAATACAACAGTAATAAGACACTGGGAAAGCTGATCCATCTTCATCAACTCTATGACAGAAAGTATTTATTCACTCTCATTGATTTACTATGGTAAGATAATCAGAATCAGCACCCAGCCCAAAACACACACCAAGCAAATGGAGCATGTAATGAGTATTCAGGCACTAGACTGGGAATTGAAAACCAAATCAAGATGCCTTGAAAAGCATGTGAAATGGAAAGATTCTAGGATGATGGCAAAGGAAAAAACACATCAAGAATCTATCTTCTCACCTAGACAATAATTGCAGTTGCAAGACTAATGTAGTTGTTTTGGAATTCTCCAGTAGAATTCAAGTTTTGCAAAGGCTTAAACAGGAAAATGTAGTCACTTTTGGTCTATTCTAGTCCTTGGTGCAGTAGCAGCCTTCCATCCCTCAAGCACCAGACCCATGTCAGACAGCAATGCCTGTGTTCCTGCAGCATGTCACACACAACATGAAGGATGCAGGCTGGGTAGTAAGGACTTTCTCCTTCAAATATCAGGTATTGTTCCAATTGCTAATTTTAAGCATAAAGGTACAGATCAAGAGGCTGGTAGACAGTCTAGTCTTCAAGAGCCTCCTCAAAGAACTGAAATGACTTCCAAACAATTTAAAACACTATCATCTAAGTTTTCTTTTATCATTTTTTTCTCTGTTTTTAAAATTCACACTTCATTTTTCTGTTTTTATTCTCATTTTAGGAGCTACACATTGAAGACTAAATCATTTGAAAACAGCATATATACAAAATAATTTAAAAAGTCACTATGCATGCCTGAGGAAAGATACAGCCTCAGAAGAAATCTGAGAAGGCCTGAATTTTATGTGTTCAGCTGATATGGGGCACTGAAACAGCCTAACGCAATCAAGAAACAAACAAAAATCAGAAAACCCAGAAGGAGGAGAATAATCATTTCTGGAGTTTATTTAATTTAAATGTTTAATATTTAACAATGACAACAAAATTGCAAAGCATTATATGCTAGTCGTTTGAGGCCACTATAATAAAATGCCACATAGTGAATGAGTTGAACAATAAACATTTATTTTTTACAGTTCTGGAGGCCAGATATCCATGAGGGTTTCCTCATGGAGACGGCTTGGTGAGGGCTGTTTTTTGCTGGTGTGCCGTGGAGCAACTTCTTGCTGTGGAAAGAGAAAGAGGTTGGTCTTCTGGATCTCTCTCACTTGATGAAAGTATTAGTCCCACCATGACACTTAACCTTCAAAATAAAAAATGAAAAGAGTTAGGGGTATGCCTCAGAGGCAGAGCACTGCTGGGTACAATCTCCACTACTGCTAAATAAATAAGTAAATAAATAATTAAACCAAATGCAAAACTAATCAGTAATATAGGAAAACAAATAGAAAAAGACACAAATTCTTCTGTCAGTAATTATTTTAAATGTAACTAGATTAAATGCTCCAATCACAAGGAAGAGAGGCAGAATCAGTTTAAATAACGTCAATAACATGATCTAACCATCAGCTGTCTATAATACCCTCACTTTAGATTCAAGGACACAAATAGGTCAAAGATGAAAGAATTGAAAAAGATATTCCATGAAATCATAAACTAAAAGAGTGCAAGTTTGGCTAAACTAATACCAGACAAAATAAACTTTAAATCAAAGAAGGTTGAAAGAGACAAGGAAAGCATTATGTATTAATAAAAGTTTCAATATAGCAAGAAGTTATAACAATTTTAAGCATATATGCACCTAATGACAGGCCATTAAAATATATGAAGCAAATATTTATAGAACTGAAGGGAGGGATAGATCTACCAAAGCAGTCTCCAATGACTTTAATACCCCACCATCAATAACAGATACAACAACCACTCATTATATGCAGAAGGAAATTGAGGCATTGCACCACATAGCAAAGCAACTAGATCAAGCAGGTATAATACACATAATGTTCTACCTGAAAGAAAAAAATGCACATTCTTCTCAAGGGCAAATGGGACATTTTCCAAGATAGACCATTTAGTAGGAAACAAATTAAGCTTTGATAGATTTTAAAAGGTAGATATCATACAAAATGTTTTCTCTGGCCGAAACAAGATAAAGTTAGAGATAAATGACAGGAGAAAAATTGGAAAATTCACAAATTTGTAAAAATTGAGCAACACAATCTTAATCAAGTTCTCAAAGAAGAAATCACAAGAAATGCTAGAAAATTCCTAGAGGTGAATAAAAATGAAAATAGAATATCAGAATTTATGCAACACAGCAGCAGCTATGCTGTGGTAGTTTAGATAAAAGCTATCCACCAAAAGCTCATATGTGCACAATGTAAAGAAATTTAGAGATGAAAATATTGGATTATAAGAGGTTTAAGCTAATTAATGCATTAATCCTCTGATAGGGATTATCTGGATGCTAACTGTAGATAAGTAGGGGTATGGCTGGGGGAGGTAGGTCTTTGAGAGTGTGCCTTTGGGTATATATTTTGTCTGTGGTGGGGGTAGTCTCTCTGCTTCTTGGTACCATATCTTGAGCTGCTTTCCTCTACTACACCATTCTGCCACAATGTCCTGCCCTACCTTTGGCCCAGAGCAATGAAATCAATCATCTATCGACTGAGAACTCTGAAACCTTGAGTGCCAAATAAACTTTTTTCCTCTAAAATTTTCTTGTCAGGTCTTTTGGTCACAAAAAAAAAAAAAAAAAAAAAAAACCTGACTAAAACAGGTGCTAAGGGAAAAATTTATAGCTTCAAACACTTCAGCATTATTCATAATTACATTATTCATGGAGGCAAGTCAAGTGTTCATCAGCAGATAAATGGATGAGCAAAGTACACTATATTCATACAATGGAATATTATTCAGCTTTAAAAGGAAAGTAAATTCTGACACGTGACAACATGTGTAAATCTTGAAGACAAGATACTAAATGAACTAAATAGCTCTATCACAAAAAGATGTATAATATATAATAATTCTACTTACATAAAGGATAAATTTTTATTTAAGAAGCACGAAGTTTCAGTTTTTCAGGTTGAAAAGAGTCCTAGAGGTGGATATATAGGATAGTTGCATATACTTGTCAGGTCTTTTGCATATTAGTCTTTTTGCATATAGTTGCATATTAGCATATACTTAATACCATTGAACTGTACACTTAAATTCTGTTATGATGATATAGTTATGTGCATTTTATCACTATAAAACATTGTATTCAAAATAAAAAAGAAGGAAAGAAAGAAAAGAAAGAGAGAAAAGGAAAGAAAGAAGGAGGAATCGAGTGGGAGGAAGCGAAAGGAAGAACAAGAACTGATTTGTGTAAATTAAGATGCTGGAGAAAGTAATACCTGAGAAAGAAGTAAGAAAGATGGAGTAATTACCACCTAAAACTTTCAGGCAGATCAGATAAACGTGTATCTAAATCCTTTTTATTCCTGGCATCCGAAAGTGTCTACTATGGCTATTTTTTTTTTCAGGGACTGGGATGGAACCCAGGGCCTCACACATGCTAATTAAGTACTCTACTCCCACTGAGTAGCACCCTCAAGGGGATACATTATGTTAAGTTCCCAGGAGAAGAGGAAAACAGACTAAAATACAAATGGATAACAGCAAATAAATAGTTGATACATATTTAATTAAATATTTACATGTATTTCATGATGTCAATTAGTCAACTCCAACTCCAACTCATGAATAGCACCATATAAATTATAACTGAATGTGAGATAGCATAAGTTTAAATAATTTGCTGTCATGGGGATGAGTCTTCCAATAGTAAGAAGAGAGTTCAAGACCTTCAAAGGCCCTTTTGTTCTGTGCTGCCTTAAAAGCTAGCTTTCTGGCATGTTATTTTGCTGCTTGTCTGAATGCTTTTACAAACCTATCTTTCACAAATAATAACAATGACATGAAGATTACTTAGATAAAAAAGGAAAAAATAACACTTCTTCAGTATTTTTCTACATATTTCAGGACAAGGTGTTGGTGCAACATAAAGTTTCAGGATCCATTCACATTCCTTCAACCTCTACAAGATATCTTACAATTGGAAGTCTGCGTTTTTTAACTTCAGTAACTTTCAACCTTTAAAAATACACTTTGTGCAAAAAGCCTGGTGTGTGAATTTGAAAGACAAGTCAATTTGTCTTCTTTCCTGACTGAGTCCCAGGTGAAAACAAAAGAAAGGAAGCCCTGGATGAGGGAAGTGGCCACAACTGTACATGCACAGGTTAAAATGAATTCAGGAAGGCAGTTGATGGATGGGTGCTGATTGTCCAGAAGGACAAGCAATTTTGTTTACTTGATGGTTTGTACAGAATGTTTGCCTTTGAAATGTGTTTAAATGTTTGGCAGCTGAAGCTTCTGTTTCTTGCTTTTAATCCCAAGCATTTGAATATGATGTCATTTAAAGATGGGAGCCAAGATAAAACAGGCATCTTTGGGATAAAAATTAGCCAGCTGCCAGGAAGTAGGGAATTTTGCAATAAACAACTGAGATTGCTGTCACTTGCACAGTCTGGAAACTTCTCAACAAATCCTTTAATCATCTTTCGTGAAACTCTTGGGATTGCCCCTCTATCCAGGATGGACATCTATGACTTCTCTGTAGAAAAGGGGAAAAGACAACTTATGCTGCCATGATCTAACCTTGTTCATGATCTCTGGAGGGAAAATGTTAGGATTTCTGCCAAAATCATATAAGTAAAAGGCATAGAACTGATCATAACTATTATGCTTTCTTGAGAAATTTATCGTAGTTCTAGAAGTTGATATAATAAAATAAATAAAGTACCACTAAGTCACAGTAAAATAACATGATATCTATGAAAATGTTTTATAAACTATAATTTATTATTTACAATTTCCTCAACACACTGAAATTAAAAGTTATTTTCCCATATTGATGGAAAGGATCAAAAGCTGTAAATGGCACTAGCCTTGGGCTTTGGTTTCAATTTTATTATTTTATATAGAACATCTATAAAGTCCATTGAAAAGCATAAGTAAAATAAACTATTCCCATAGAATATCAGTGTAATAAAATATATATAAAATAATAAGAATAAGAAATATTTTAAGTGGCTGTATTAAGCATTATTAGACATGGCATTAAATTATCTCCATAATAAGCAGAAATTTCCCAATTTATTGACACAATATCCAATATAAAGATATTTTGCCATGTGACCTAGAAATTCTACTGTAAGATATTAACACAAGAGAAATTAAAACAAAGGTGATTGTGTGTGTGCATGCATATTTACATGTACACAGTACTTGTGATTATTCACAGAAGCGATATGCATAATAACCCAGAACTGGAAACAACACCATCAATAGATAAAAATATAAGTGATTTAAGGTATGTCAAAAAATTAAGAAATACTATCCAGTGATAAATGGGAATGACTACTGATATATGTACACATGGATGAAGCTCAAAGCTGATGGCCATTCAAAACAAAATGTGTACTAAATTAAATTAGATACAAAACACTACAAAATATGATTTCATGTATGCAAGTTCTAGAATAGGCAAAACAAATCTGTACAGACAGAAAGCAGACCTGTGTTTTCTTGGAGGTGAAGAGGAGTGGGTTGATTTAAAAAGGCATAAGGGAGTGTTTGGTGGGATGCACATGTTTTGTCTTGATTATGTTGGTGCTAGTAAATTATATCAGTGAAGGTAATCTTAGCAGTAAAGTTTTAGTAGTTATACAAATAGTGGGTTTTATATTTTTCAATTAATTCAAAAGCTCATTTTGTGTCCAGAGTTGCAGTGTCCAATATAGTAGACCCTAGCCTTATGCAGGTATGTGATTCAAATGTAAACTAAAATTAAATAAAATTTTAAACTCAGCTCCTGACTTGCTGTAGCTACATTTAAAGCATTCAATAGCCCTATGTGACTAACATCTATCTTCCAGGAGAGTGCAAGTGGAGGACATTTGCAACAGCACAGAAATTTCTACTGGACAGATCTAGTCCAGAATTCAGTAAAATTCAGTGGTGACTGGATTATGGATTTTGGATAATTATATTTAGTTTGCTGATTTCATCATTTTTACACATCTGAGTATTAATTCTATGTATAACTTTACATAAAGCTAATCTCTTATTTCAAATATTTATTTTTATTATCTGAATTAAGTGTATCATCATTTCTATATAATGGTACATTTATTGATGCTAATTCTGAAGTGCTTCCCTTTAATTTTTGAGAAAATAGGACTCAAGGAAGATTCCCTTGGTATCCAGTACCAGCTGGCAAAGTCAAGGGATAATGTACAGCATCAAATACAAAATACACCATGGAGTTCTTTCAAGGTTATAGCAATTCTTTTTTTGTGTGGAGAGAGGGGGTATTTGGGGATTCAATGAACTCAGGGGTACTCAGCCACTGAGCCACATCCTCATCCCTACTTTGTATTTTATTTAGAGACAGGGTCTCACTGAGATGCTTAGCTCCTTGCTTTTGCTGAGACTGGCTTTGAAATCGCTATCCTCCTGCCTCAGCCTCCAAGCTGCTGCAATTACGGGCATATGCCACCACGCCCAGCTAGCTTATAGCAATTCTTACAGCCTTTAAAATTTATGGAGTCTAGGTGCAAAATGCAAATTATATCATACTGCAGGAAATAAGGAGTTTATTTTAGTTTGCTTTGGCATCACTGTGACCAAAATATCCAACAAAAACAACCTAGAGAAGGAAAAGTTCCTTTGGAACTTATAGTTTTAGAGATCTTAGTGCAGAGATGGCTAACTCCATTGCAGTGGGTCCAAGGTGATGCAGAACATCATGGCAAAAAGCCCCAGTGGAGGAAAGCTGCTCAGCTCATGGTGGAGTCAGGAAACAGGATGGTGGGATGCAGTTAAGATGCACCCTTCTGGAGCATGCCCCACTGCCTACAATTACTACACACTCAGTCCATTCAAACTAGGATGGATTGATTAGCTTAATACTCTCATAATTTAATCATTTCACTTGTGAGTATTTCTGCATTAACAGGAGTTTTGTGCGGAGCAACTCATATCCAAAGTGTTAACAGTTTGTCACTGAAAGGGAGAATGAGTGAAAGAAGAAAGCCTATTATGTTGTCTAGGACTCTTTTTAAATGATTTTTTAAAAGAATCTTCACAAAACTCTTTGCTAAATTCTTGTAATAAAAACATGGACCCTTTTCAAAGCTTATACATGTGTACACAGAGAAAGTTATGTGGAACTTACATTCTTAAAACTCTTATTACAGAAGATATGAAACTACATAAACTTCCTAGTTTGAGGAAAAATATTAGACCATCATCTTTATTTTCTCAGGAAAACTCCTATCCTTGAATTTAAACTTACATACAACCAATATTTAAGAATGCATAGCATTAAAAATTCAAGCCAGCTGCAGTGACACACTCCTGTAATCCCAGAGGCTCAGGAGGCTAAGATAGGAGGATCGTGAGGTCAAAGCCAGTCTCAGCAATGGCAAGGGGCTAAGCAAATCAGTGACTAAGCAACTCAGTAAGACCCTATCTCAGAATAAAATTACAAAATAGGGCGGGGGATGTGGTTGAGTGTCCCTGAGTTCAATCCCTGGAACCAAAAAAAAAAAAATTAAATGAACATTGCTTCTCGCTTTATGATTATATAACAATTAATGAACTCCAACCTTTAAAAAGTATGATGAGGACTAAAAGAAATATTTCAATTTAAATGACATTTTTTATTCACATTATTGCATTGAGTATGTGTTGCTTATGATTGGAGTTGATTGTCAGTTAAAAAAGACACATTTCTTTTGTATATCTTATTAAAATCCTGAGTTAATCCTGATATGTTCCAAATTAGGAATCTTGAAAACTCAGAACTTCAAAAGAAAACATGACATTTTCAGGTTAGACTCATAGCTTTTGAAAACAATGTTAGCTAAAACTCAACTATGCATATCAAAGAAAAGGCAGCACACATATACTTGAAATTATCACATCAGAAATGTTATGACTCTACTAATAAAATTATAGTTCTTAAGTAAAATTTTAAAAATACTATGATGTTAGTAATGTAAGTTTATGGAATCATTTTCGTAAGCTCATATTTCATTATTTAAGAATCACAAGGTATAATACATTTGGTGACTCAGTTTAACAAATATCTAATGATCAGCTCTTCACTGCTTGGTATTATCTTGGGCCTTCATTAAGGGGTACAATAAAGAACAGATAGAAATTATTTCCAGAGTCACCTATATTCTATTTCACAGTGGAAATAGGTAGAATTCAAATGGTTAAGATTGCTCATTATGTGTTTACATCAATATATCATATATTTCATAAATATATTTTCAGATTTTATCCTTAATAATTGGAGAGGAAATTAAAGGCATTGTTTGTTTTAGTAAAAGAAGAAAATATCTAAGCAATCCCCCAAGGAATTATTCTTATTATTAGAATCGTATTTGCTGGATTTAGCCGACTTTTGGGTGACCCCAACCCTGTACTGATTAGATCAAAAGAGAGAAGCGTGCATCCATGCATCTCTGCCAACTGTCAAACATCATAAAATTTTATAACCTCAGAAACTGCCTTTGCTTTCTCTCCAGCAGCATGGGCTTACCCAGCTACCATGACAACAGGAAGAGCTGGATAAAATAAAGCAATATTCAATAAATATCGTACCTCTGAATATTTTAAGGGTTAATGTTACTAGCACATGATCAGAACAAAATGATCATAAATTAGAGAACCTCAGAACTTTATATTAAGTATGTAGAAACTTAATTTTTAATCTAAAATCTCTGTGATTTCACAAACGAGAGTCTTTCTATCCCTGAACATATAGCCCTTTCACATCTAGATGATATTCTTTTTCTGATGGCTGACGTGAATGAACTATGACCGTAACACAACATTTAATATTATCCAAAAGAGGAATTCAGAAGACAGGCTGACCTTTGGAAATGTCATTGGCTTAGTAACTGTTAAGATTCTTTAATCTTGCAGTTTTGTTCACAATGTCTAAGGGCCAAAATACTGAAAACTGTCAACAGTCTACCTCTGTCACTAGCATACCTGAAGTTGAAGTGTGTAAGCTGATGGCAATGAGACTGCTTCTCTAAATAAAAATATCTCAAAACCTACCATTAAGATTTAAGTTAGATTTATTAGTAAAATATATCAGTCATGTTTCCTGTTATTAGGTACATTACTGTCCTTTTATTACATTCAAGATTACTTCAGTCTTTTTAGAATATTATATCAATAGCACTGCAAAATTCCAAATTCTTATTCAGACATCATTAATGAAGTAAAAAAAAAAAGTACATTGCAATACAGTTTTCATCAGTTTTCTTCACTGCTCTCATTTCTACTTCATTCAATGACATATTGAGTATAGTATATTACAAGATAAAGCAGAGCGTCTCAAATTCTGGTCCCTTGTCCAAGACTCTCTTTGGATAGTCAAATCTCAGGTCCCACGATAAACCAACAATATTAGAAAATTGTTAAGCCTGACAATGTGTGTTTTTACAAGCCATCCAGGCAGGACAAGCAACCATCCAGGTAGTTCTGTGTGTTCATATTTAAGGACTGCTGGACTAAGATATCACAAGAGCCTCAGGGCACTGTGACCCTCCAATTATGATTATCTCCAGGACAATGCATTTTGCTGATTATCTCTAGGATCAGGAAGTCACTAACTCCAAAGCAGCTCATTGAATCTTTGGAGTCTTCTTTGAAATATTAGAGAGCTTCTTTATCTGAAGCCAAAATTCATTAAAATCCAAGTAAGGAACTAGTAATTCCTTCTAAAGTGCTTAATATTAAATAATATATTCTTAATTCTAGTTAAAAATTATTACCAAATTCTTAATTTTGTGAAAATTACTTTTCTTCTCTTTCAAAGTCATTCTCTTATTACTCAAAATTCTTTTTAAAATGTATCAGAAATTCATTGTATTGATTTACAAGTAAATCTGGATCTTCACCCTTAGTATCTACATACCTTAGAAAACCACCACCCTAATGCCTGGAAAGTGTGAAAGGGGGCACAGCATTGAAGATCCTCCTGAAGGGGCTATTCAGTTAACAATAATGTACTATACACTTGAATTCTCACCACAAAGGCATGATACGTGTATGAGATAATAGATATGCTAAAATAGTCAGTGATAATTATACAAAATATACATGTATTGAAATATTACACTGAACTCTATAAATATGCAAAATTTTTATGTGTTAGCACATAAGCAAATGAACATGTTTACTTCTTGAGAGTAGCTAGATGCTCTTTCCCAGTTTCTCTATCCTTTCTTGACTTCACTCCCTTTGTTTCCTTTTCATGTAACTGCAGTTTATCTCTCTTTTGCATTTTTGGGAAATACAAACTCATTTTTAAAAACTTTTATCATTTCCAAGAGTTTTCTAACAACTGTATATCAGTCTGTATTTATGTTTGGTGATTCTGGCTTACTTTCATAATGTTTATATGTCTTTTAAAATTTACAGAGAAATTCTAATACCTACTATACGATGAATGGACTTTGAAGACATTACACTAAATAAAACTGTTATAGGCTAAACTATATATGCCTTGACCAGACAACTTCCATTTTACCCTGAGACTCCATTTCATATAAGAAATGTTTCTCACATGTGAAAACCCTGCCTATGTAACCCACTTCCTACTAAGCACACACTATTTGGCAAAGCATAATGTCTAAAAAAAGTTTTTGTTATTCCTATACAATGTATTATTAAGTGTTTTTATAAGTTGCTCTCTTTTTAATTCCCATTTTTCTTGGGCAGTGTACTGTACCCTGAACTAGGTCATTCTGACCCACTTCCTAACTTGGTATGGTTTTGACTTACTGGTAGGTTGTAGTTTTTGACTATAAGAATGTGCCCTACCTTCTGCAAAGGGTCAACATTTGCAGAGGTGACTTGCTTGCTGCCCTTTCAACCTGCAGCAGTGAATAAAGTTCCATGTCTTGCTTCAAGACTGACCTGGTGATTTATTTCAAACGTGCCACAACAAAATAAGGTGGCACAGAGAGGGTAGATCTTGTATGAGTCCACTTGTATGAGGAACTTGTAGTCAGGTTCATAGAGACACAAGTAGGATAGTGGTTGCTAGAGGACTAGGGAAAAGAAATGGAAACAATGTTTAATGGGTATAGTTTGTGTGGGAAGATTGGCAAATACCTTTTCTATATTACCAAGATTGAACTGAAGGGGTATCTACCACAGAGATACAACCCCACCTTTCTTTTTTTCTCCTATTTTTAAAGAGGGTCTGGTATAGTCCCTAAGGCAGGCTTTGAACTTGCAATCCTCCTGTCTCAGCCTCCCACCTTGCTGGGACCATAAGCATGCACAACTGAACCAGAGATGAATTGTGGTGATGTTTGCCCAACAAAATGAAAGTGTTCAATTCCACTGAACTATATACTTTAAAATAGTTAAAATGTGAAATTGTTTATTTTAAACTACCATAATTTTAAAATGTTTAATAAATAAAATATCGTTCATTTATTTAAGGATAATTCTTGTGAAACATGCTCAAAATGAGTATCAGCTACAGGGGGATCTCTGCTTTTAAAGTAGAAAATGGTATCAGATATTTTATAGAACCCCAAACTCACTAGAATGAATAAAAAGCAAGTCAGCATAGCTTCCTTCAAGAGTGTGTATAACAAATTTTCAGTGTATCTAATAAATCCACATGGTTAGTGACACTGAAAGGAGACAATATTTGTAGGAATTTATTCTAGATTATAGCTTGTCTTTCACTAAGTATAAATAGCATTACACAAGAAATATTGGGCTTTTCATCACAGTAACCAAAATAACTGGCAAGAACAACTTAGAGGAGGAAAACTTTATTGGGGGCTAATGATTTCAGAGGTTTAGTTCATGGTCAGAACATTTCATTGCTTTGGACCCAAGATGAGCAGAACAGGATGGCTGAAGGGTAAGGTGGAGGAAAGCTGAACAGCTCATGACAGCTGAGAAGGAGGGAGGGTTGAGGGAGGGAGAGGAGAGAGGGGCGAAGGCAGAAAGAGAGATAGAGAGAAAGAAAGAGAGAAGGTGCTACATAAGGAGCCAGAGACAAGATATAATCCCAAAGCCATGCCCCCAGTTACCCACTTCCTCCAGCCGCATCTCAGCTGCCTACATTTATTACCCAATAATTCATTTAAATTATTAACCCATCGAATGGATTAATCAGCTCTTGTAATATAATCATTAGCCTTTGGGGGACATCTCATAACCAATCTGTATTTTTTTCAGCTGGCACATGTTCTGTCAGAGGGGGAGACACTGTCTCCTAAATGAACCAACTCCAGTTTGCCCTATTGAGAAAACATACCACCTTGAGTTTGTGCCAAGCACATGGGCTGTCACTGATATTAGTCATTGTTTCAAAGCTTTTCAATTAGCATTCCTCTTGTCTGCTGTTACTAAGAAAAATTTAAACACTGAAATAATGAAGTTTGGAAAAATTTAACTTATATCAAAAGCTTTAGGATAAATAATTGTTTCACCAGTTGGCAAAACATTACACAGTGCACACTGGTTGGCAGAACAGCACAAATCAGTGAGAAAGGAAAAAATTGCTAGAAATAAAAATACATAAAATTTTAAACAGATGATTAAATTTAGAGCTTTTTGAAAAATCCAAGAATGAGTGGCCCCTTAGAGGGCAGGAAGCCAACAAACTGGTAAGTCTGCTCAGAGGCGGGCATGTAGTCATATCACTCATGTCATTCCTTTTACATGAGTTAATTTTTTTTCACCAAGATTGTATTCTTCAGTCTATGAAAACACATTTATATGTAAGAATATAAGGAGTTATGAACATAAAAAATATTTCTATAAGCAAAATAAATGGAAGCCATTTACATATTTACTTTTGGGGTAGAATATTTCTCAGTCCTTATATGGAAAACTAGAAAGTGACAGGCTCTCTCCTTTGACCAAATTTGATTCTGATTCCTCCGAGTCTTTTCTAATTAGGCCTTATCTTGGACATTCTTTTTGTCCCTGTTGAGGCCAGTGTGAGCAAGAATCCTGCCAAGTCCATTTAGCAAAAATAGCCCACACTTGGTATCTGATTACCTGTCTTCCCTTTAGCCAGAGTTCTGTTGACTTAGTCTAGGAAAAATTCTCGTACCCTGATCTACCCTGGTGTTTTCTCATAGACATTTTTCATCCATTGAATACCACTCTGTCCTTGGCTACAAATTCCCACTTGTCTTTATGTGAACAGTTGAACTTTCTCCTCCAGGGCAATTACCCCATTGCAATGGTCCCTTAAACAAATCTGTCTTATCTTTTTTTGTTTGTTTGTTTCTACCAGGCAATGAATCCCGGGCTGCTTAACCACTGAGCCACATCCTCAGCCCTTTTTTTTTTATTTTAATTTTTATTTTTGACACAGAGTCTTGCTAAGTTGTTTAGGGGCTTGCTACGTTGCTGAGGCTGGCTTTGAACTTGCAATCCTTCTGCCTCAGCTTTCCAAGCTGCTGGGATTACAGGCATGTGCCACCATTTCCTGGCTTGTCTTACCATCTTTTTATTTATTTATTTATTTATTTATTTTTTTTTTTCCCCCAAAAGTTGCATTTTAATACATGTTAGCAAACATAACAGAAAAAACCAAATTATCAGAAGCTGTACACACTATTCACTGAAAACATTTGTTGAGGCAAATAGAAAAAAATTGTTACAATCATAATTTTTCTAACTTTGCACAAAATTATAAGCAGATTACATTCTTCATATTAAACATCTTTATATGCACTTTCAATGAACAGTATATAATAAGCATCATTGATGCCAGGCATGAAAACTTTGATTCGGTAATGGTAGAAACAAAAACAAATCTGGTGAGAAGGCATATAGGAAAGGTTTAGAGAAGGGAGATGCAGCACTGACCAGTGTCAGGCTGGTTCCTAGAATAAAAGGAGAGAGTCTTATTTATGAGATATTGTTGTTCACAAAAGGAATGAAGGTTTTGGAATATTAATTGATTTAGGTATCTTCCAAAGGTCTTTTTTTTCCCTACCAAGGTACTTTAACTCTGAAAGGAAGAGTCGGTCAATCAAAGACAAAATGAACTTTGTATTCACTCCTGTCTGATTCATTGGAAGTTCACTGGTGAATCCAAGTCCTGGACCCATGGTCTAGATAATGGTCCTTTGAAGTCAGGTAAGGACATATTTTGCTTCTTCAGCTTCTGTGTATATATGTTCTGAATGCGGGTGGGAGTTCCAGGCCTCTCCAGGAATTTGCCTGCTACACTGGAGCACTTCCTTAGTGGTTCTTTGACTGCAGTGGGATTGTGTGAATTTCGACTCCTGGGCCTGGCTTTGGCCTGGAAAATTTTCCTGTCTCCTTGTTCCTGAGAAGGATTATTCCTCAACTCTCTGAGCGGCAAGAGTTTTCTGGATTCTTTTTTTTTTTGATTGAGGATCCACTCTGCAGTCACTAGGCTGATTATTTTCCTAACACTTGTAAGAATCTCTGTTCTCTTTACTTGATCTTGATTCCTTCATTGTAGCATCTTAAACAACTTAAAACCTCTTCTAGTGCTTCTGCTGATACATGCTTCTCCAGCCTCATCTACTTCAATTCTTGCTTTTACTAAGGAATATCAAGGGCCTCTCTGAGAAACTTCCATTCTCCAAAGAGCCTCCCTGAGACCTCTCCTGCTTTCTCTTCTCCTTCTCTTAACATCTGTAATCATACTTCAGTTCACTGAAACCTTTGATATGCCCCCTTCCACCCCTATCTCTTGACTTCTGTCCACCCCTGCCAGACCCTTCTCATCCTATTGCAGCTATTCAATTTCCTTAGTCACTAGAACTTTAGCCCTCTGCTCACACTAGAAATTCTCAGGGGACAGATGTACTCCCAAAATTATCAACTTGAAGCTTAAAGAAAAAAGAAAAAGTTGAATTGGAAACAGACTGAATCAGACTTGATACTCTATCTACTCATTCTGGATTGCTTTCCATAAGACATTTATTAAGTAGGTGTGATTTTGGTTTCAATCTTCTGGCACATAAGTCCTAAATTTTTTGAAATATCTGAAATAATAAATGTTCCTTCATATGATAAGGCCTGGCAGCCTCTAGAGAGCTTCAGGATGGGAAATGGTCATTAAATGGAACAAATCCAGATTAGAGGTTTGGAGCTTTCAGCCCCAATTCCCAATTTCCAAGGACAAGAGAGGAGCTGAAGATGGAATTGATCACCAACAGTAATCAATCATGACTAATAAAACTTCCCCAAAGAATAGGGCTAAGAGAGCTTCTGCATATCTGAACACAAGGGATAGTGTGGGATATCCTATACAGTGTGATATAGGATAGTGTGGGATAGCTGATAGTGTGGGATCATCACTGTACAGCCATTCAGTCAGAAGCACATGTATAACAACCCAGGACTTCCAATTTGCATCTGCAGTGGAGAGGGGGTGGTCTTGGGAACTAAGTCCTCAACATATGGGATCTGATGCAATTTCCAAGTAGATGGTGTCAGAACCGAACTGAAATTGTGGACCCGCAACTGGTACCCATGCTGAACTGAAGGCTGCTAGCTTCTGATGGAAAAAGTTCCTCATACCTTTTGACATCACAGAAGTGTTCTGCGTTGACAGTGCTGTGAAACAGAAGAAAAACAGACACTTTGCTTTTTCCAACATATAGTAGGTCTAGAAACAGTCCTTTTATCTGTCATGTTCACTCTGTGTAATTTTTCATCTACCAACCTCCAGCTGCCTCTTGGTTATAAACCCCCACTTGTCCTCAGGTCAATCTCTTTCCACTGTAACACTCCATTGCTTCTGTCTCTACACCTATTGTGATGGCTCCCCTTGAATTAAGTCTGCTTATCAATTTTAGCAAATGTCATGGGATATGTTTTTCTTTAATAAAAGTAATCATTTAGTTTATATTTTTATGTCACATATGCTTATTTATTTATTATTTATTTTTTTATTTTTTTGGTACCAGGGATTGAACTCAGGGGCACTCGACCAATGAGCCACATCCCCAGCCCCATTTTGTGTTTTATGTAGAGACAGGGTCTCACTGAGTTGCTTAGTGCCTCGCCGTTGCTGAGGCTGGCTTTGAACTCGCGATTCTCCTGTCTCAGCCTCCCTAAGTGCTGGGATTACAAGCGTGAGCCACCGTGCCTGGCTATGCTTATTTATTAAAAGATAAAATATTGTAAATCAGCTTCAATTACAACACTACAAAAATAGAACATATGTAAATAGAAAATAATTATTAAAAAGTCAAGAATTGATTTAAAACTATTTATTGAAGCAGTGAGACTTGAATTGAATGTGTGTTTGAAAAACTTTTAAAAGCACAATCCCTGAACACAATTTTGTTTTCTTAGAATTACAGAGGCCTGTGCATTTACTCTTCTAGGCCTTTGTTTATTAATTCTCATTACTTCTATCAGACCTCCAGTGACTATTGGAGTCCCTCTGCTCTGAGTTTCTGTGGAACCTGTGTAGTCAGAGGCTTCCTGACAGCAACAGTGATCACAGCTCAGAGCAGACATAAATGTGAAAGGTGTGCAGTGGAGAGAACCATGTACACGAGAGTATGCATTTTCTATGCTGAGAAGCAGGAGAGGCTATACCTGCCTTCCCAGAAAGCCAGGGCACGCCGCCCCTATGACAGTGAGGTCCACTTTGCAATCTTGTTTCTTAAGACTCATTCTCACATAGATTTTGTGTGCTTGTGCATTACCATGGTTAGCACATTTTTCCACATCATATTAAATGTTATTAAATGCCCTCTTTGGGTAGCAATTTACATGAAGTTTAATTTGCCTGAGTTTATTATTGTATAACCTTAGAAGGGCTTTATTTCTTCTTCCTCATGTGCTGGTCTTGAATATCTAAAATGTTGGTAAGTTCATTGTACGTGATATCCAGGTTCCCTATACCAATGTCCTTTTTCCAATACTAAAACTTTATTCCTGTTTTGGGTGACTGACCCCTGCATTGTCAAACCTGCCTAACTGATAATGCACCCACGAACTTGCTTCAACTGTTATCTTCTCTGCTCTGCCACATCTTTCCCTGTCCAGACCAGTTCCCCAGGACTTTCTATCTTTGTAGTTGGTGGTTGACACAGTACTCATAGAACTGACTAAGTCAAAATTCTTTGCCATTTTCCAGTTTTCTCTCTCAAAACAGCCACTGAATCACTACTGAAGTGCTATAATTTGTTTCTCCTTAACTGATTAACCATATTCCATTCTTGTAATTCAGGTCCTAAAAATCCCCTTCTCAATTGTCAAATGCCCACAAAAAAGAAAATGGTGATCATTTGCATGAGCACCACTAGGAAAATAAGTTTTCTATAGGAAAATGTGAAACAACCTATCTTCATGACTTGCTCAATAATAGATGAATTAGTAACCCATTCAAGATGGACCATAGACTTAAATGTGAAAGGTAAATCAATGATTCTTCTAGGAAAAGCAAAATAAGATATTTTTATGATTTACCTGGTCTTAAATCAGACTAAAAATGAATTCTTTAAAATAAATCCCTTTAAAATTAAGAAAATGTGATTTTTAAGATACCATTGAGAGTAAGAAAAACCAAATAATAGCCTGAAAATATATATTTGCAACATGTCCCCAAGCAATTATGCCCAGAATATATCTAAAAATCAATAAGAAAAAGACAAACCATTTTTAAAGTAGAGTAAGAGTTTGAATAGGCATTGCCTTAGAGGACATATTTACAACATATCCCTAACAATTGACCTCAGACAATCTCAAAATCAATAAAGAGATAAATAGCCAATTATTAAGTTGAGAAAAGATTTGAATAGGCACTGTACAATAGAAGGGGTATCAAATTGCCCTGTAACTACAAGAAAAGGTGTTTGGTATTGTAACTCACCAGGGAAATGCAAACTAAACCCTGATGAGAAATTGGATACTGCTACATAAAATGACAATTTTAAGGGTCATAACATTGTCAATACTAACTGTTGATAAGAATGCTGAATTTTCAGACATGGCTGGTGATATATAAATTGATCAAATGATTTTAGAAAACTTGTTGCCCATATTTACTGAAGCTAGCTAGTTTCCTACTCCATAACCTAGTAATTTTATCCCTAGGTTAATGCCCAAGATAAATACACGTATATGTACATACAAAGACATACAAAAATGTTTGTTTGCAGATCTATTGATAATAGTTCCAAGATGGAATAATCACAAACTGTCCATTAACAGAAAAATGGATTAAAAATTAAAGTACAAAATTAAACTCAGCTGGGCATGGTGGCGCATGCCTGTAATCCCAGTACTTTGGGAGGCTGAGACAGGAAAATTGGGAGTTCAAAGCCAGCCTCAGCAAGGGTGAGGTGCTAAGTAACTTAGTGAGACTCTATTTCTAAATATAACACAAAATAGGGCTGGGGATGTGGCTCAGTGGTCCAGTACCCCTGAGTTCAATCCCTGGCACCAAAAGAAAAAAAAAATTAAATTCTATACAACAGAAAGGACCTCTGCTATATGCAAAAGGATGGTTGTGTCTCACAAACATAATATGCAACAAAGGAAGCTAGATATCAAATAATACATAGTAGAATATTACATTTATTCTACTTTCAGATCAAATATAAAGTATAGAACTCTAAGGGCTGGAGAATATCCTTACCTCAAATTGAGTGAAAGATGCATCAGTATGTTCATTGGTAAAATGCCAAAGTGCTATGCATTGAGATTTCCATATTCAATTGTACCTATATACAAAAAGTTATAGCTCTATTTCTAAATAAATAATAATTTTTTAAAAATCCTTCCTAACTGCCCATTCTATCGCCCAAGAAGTCTAACATGGGAATCTCTTCTTGCTGGCCCCTTGTGAATCCTCCTTTGCTTATTCTCTTTTGTTTTTCAGGTAGAAACCCTCCATGAATTGGTCTCTGTCTACATTTTCATATTGTCTTGACTTCACTCCCCTCAAAACCTGTATTCTGCTCAATTAAAGTGATTGCAGATCCTTTTCTTTTTCTTGAATTCTGTGTATTTTCAACAGTACTTTTTTATTTCTAGAAAATCTTCAACTTTTTTCCAACTATAAAGGTCTATTCAAGCTTGAATTCAGCTCAGGTTATCTTTTCTAGGTAATTTTCTGACCACATTCCCTCACCACACTATAACTATCTCTGTAAATTCACATCTTGCATTCTCTGGGATGTTCTGTGTTTTACATCTATCATATAGCATGGATCATCATACCCTGTGACTAGTCAATTTTTTGTGTTCTTATGTCATGCTTTTAGTCTCTCTATCCACAACTCTTTCACATGATGTGGCACATAGTAGGCATGCAATAAATGTCACCGTATATAATGAAATATGAATTAACAATTGAATAAATGATTGAATAACAGTGTAACCTATTACTCCATCTCTAATCTCTTCCTTCTCCTACTCATTTCATATAGCTCTTTAGGCTGAATTTCTAAACTCTTAGCAATCATGAGCATATGGAGCATTCTGCTGCTAAGAAGTACTTTCTGCCACATTTAGTTCCTCTACATAAACCAAGGCTCTTCTCTGTCTTCATTCTGACTTCTTGTGTCATCTTCACTTCAATGTCGTGTCCTTCTGTCCTTTTCCAGCCACAATCTCCATGTATCCAAACCTTTCACATTTTATGTGCAGTACTATCTCTAGCTTTGGTTGAATGCCTTCTCTTGCTTCTCAATTTTATTTATTAGGTTATGTCTATGCAGTTAATAATGTAATGATACCTCATAAGTAACTAAATGCCTATTCTTTCATACTACAATGTAGGCTTTTTAAAGGCTGGATACCAGCATATTTTACTTTGTATCACCTCATGTAATCTAATGGGTCCTGTATGATACAGCAGACTCCAGCACCTGGAACACAGAATGTAGCATAAGGTATTCTAATTCACAAGACAATTACCAGTGTATATGCATGGATACAGAATGTATACCTTTCAAAGAAGAAAACAATGACTATGAGTGTTGAATCTCATGGATAAATTTTGATTCATAGAAATGATCTATAAATGTCTATGACTATTAGAGAATAGCACATCTATTTAATAAAAAAAAATGATTCACTTGGGGAAGGATAATGGTGTTACATTGCACTTAATGTTCTTTCAAACCTTCAAAGCATTTTACCAACACTAATTAATCTTCTCAGCTCCCTCTCCAGGTGTCAGAATTATGTGTCACTTCATGCAGTAAACTGTGATGGGTCCATAATTAACCAAAGTTTGTAAAGAAAACATGCTGGATTACAGCTGGTGTAGGTCACTGATGATAGTGATAATACATAGAGAAACAGAAAAAGTGTTTTGCATATATTTTTGGCAAGTGACCGTATATTTCTTTAATGAAATTGGAAAACACTTTGATCAATGTCAGAGAAGACAATTAGAGTAAGAAAAGGAAGTTAACCATTTAACTAAATTATCAATAAAGATACACACTACGTATATTACTTCTCACTTTATATTCTTGTCTTTCTCCTTTGATTCTTTCCAATAACCTCAATTTAGATTGTCATCTACCATAAGAGTTTAGAATTATGATTAGTACTGACCCAAATGTTGATAGAATTTAGACATTCTTTATTAAACTATCAAAACGATCTTTTTCATTTTTCTTGCTAATAAAATAATTATTGATTTTTAAAACCACTTTCTTTCCAACAAGTCTAACTTTTATTTTACCAAGTAGAGCAATATGTAGTCTATGAGAAGTTGAATGTTTCTACTTATACAATTTTTTTTGTTTTTGTTTTTGTTTTGGCACTAGCGATTGAACCCAGAGGTGCTCTACCCTGGAGATACAGTCATAGGCCTTTTTATTTTTTATTTGGAGACAAGGTCTCACTAAGGTGCTTGGACTGGCCTCCACCTTGTGATCCTCCTGCTTAATCTCCTGATTCACAGAGATAACAGGTGTGCACCACCACACTTGACTTAGTTACACAAATTTCTTGACTGTTTTCCCCATCAATCATGGCAGAATTCACCTGGATATATCTCTGACTATGAAAACATGAGAAGGACCAGATAGGGGACTTTCATTTATGTCACCTGTTCTCTCCAGAAGGCATCCCCTCAGTATCTCAGCTGTGTTTCACTGTCTAACCAGCGCTGAAATGGCCTGTTCCTGATATGACCTTGGGGAAAAGCCTCCCACGTGCATTCCCCCACTATTCTGTAGTCTCACCCCCACTGTGGCCCAAAACGTTGAATCAGACTCAAATACTGTCAATTGTTAAATCATATCATATTACTAATTTTACTTATTTTTTCCTCAGCAACAAAAACATAAGTTATATCACAGGAAGTTTCTTAACAGAGAAATTGGCTCTAGTGTAAGCTTCAGCCCCAAAGAACATTAGTCAATTTGACTAAAAACATTTTGACTGAGTACAGTAAATGTAAAAAATGTAATAAGATTGATTTAGAATTTTTAAAGGTCCTGTGATACCAAGAAATACACCCGTCTATCAAATACACTGTCAATGTGAGCAGGAAAAGTCATTATTTATTCTGTTTGTAGCCTTGTCTCTCCAACAGGAAACAGATCATGGGACGAAACACTTTCAAATCAGATTTTACAGTAACCCTGATTATAAAAGCCCCAGGAGCAATGTGGCAAACTTCCCAAATTTAGTTAAAGACATCAAAGCTAATAAATTAAATAGTAAGCATATGTGATAGCTATGTCCTAGGGTTTCTGCTTCTGATTTATTGGTATCAAATAGACTGAATTGACTAAAGAAGTTCTAAAGGTCTGAAAATATTTTTGGAAAAATGGCTTGGCAATAAACTTTATCTTGATTCCTATAGTGTCGGTACTCACATACAAAGAACGACAGTAAAAGATGTTACCTGGGATCACAAACAGCAGTTCTGACCACCTGCATCTCTTCAGGCTGAATTTTAATGAGCTGCTAAATCTCACTAAAGACTGGGTGCCTAATCATTCATGGGAAGATGTTGAATTGGATTATAATCTCTTTGACTCCACAACAATAGTACTATTGCAATAATGATTGCAGTGACAATCACTTAATTATTCAGTGATTCTGTATTTTTTATTGAAAGCAATTTTGAAATATTCACAACAACTTATATGTATTTAGTTTTTTTGAAGCAAATTGATATATTCTAATTTAGACCCTGCTTACTTTCAAAAAAGGATTCATATTGACTGATTTTGAAGTATGTATTAAGTTAAAATATTTTTTTTTTTTTTTTGGTACTGGGGATTGAACTCAGGGGCACTCGACCACTGAGCCACACCCCCAGCCCTATTTTGTGTTTTATGTAGAGACAGGGTCTCACTGAGTTGCTTAGTGCCTCGCCATTGCTGAGGCTGGCTTTGAACTCTCGATTCTCCTGTCTCAGCCTCCCTAAGTGCTGGGATTACAGGCTTGAGCCACCGCGCCCGGCTAAGTTAAAATATTTAACACTTCATTTCATCCCATTAGGGAAACAAAAGAAAGCTGCAAACAAAAAGATTCTCCTGTAGCAATAAAGAATAAAGAGGACACAATTTATTATTGGGAAATTATTTGCAGATTTAGATGCATAAAATGTAGCAGAAAGTAGGTGTGGATTAAGGACAAAACCTTACACAGGGGATAGCAAAGCAGAAGAAAGAGCAAGGTCTTGAAGTTCTTTTCTTGTGCGTGTATCCTACACATCTTCTGAGATGTGTAGTTGCCTTCCTGGCCCTAGTTGGCTCTAGTGTTACATTTTTACATATCTGAAGGTTATTTGTCATGAGACTTTCAAGATGTCTTTATAATTCAAAAACTAGATGCTGAGCTTAATCTGAGAAAAGATTTATCTTTATTCCAAAGGTTGGAGTAAGGATAACATTCAAAGGGGAGAGGTGAAAATAATCTCCAGCCATTTTTAAAGGAAGAAAGAAATCTTCCTTCATTCTTATCTCCCCACAATGGTTTCTTCCCTTTATTGCCTCCAAAATGTTAAAGGAGTTACTGCCTTATATTTTTACCTATAAATTATTTTTCTTTGTTATAAAACAGAATTTAAATTATATGCATTTCTGTCCAGTTGTGTGTGTTTTAATTTTTTTTTTGGCACTGAACCCAGAGGCACTTTATCACTGAGCTACATTCCCCAGCCCTTTTTATATTTTATTTATTTTTATTTGTTTATTTATTTTTTGTGGTGCTGGGGATTGAACTCAGGGCTTTGTGCATGTAAGGCAAGCACTCTACCAACTGAACTGTATGCCCAGTCCATAATTTCTTATTTTGTGTCAGGGTCTTGCTAAGTTGCTAAGGCTGGTCTCCAACTAGCAATCCTTCTGTCTCAGCCTCCCAAGTCACTGGGATTCCAGCCATACACCACCATGCCCAGCTGTCCAATTGTATTTTTAAGATGAGTAACATTAACAACTGTATCATCTAATATGTAAAACCACTTGTATTTCTCAATTAAGAAAAAGCCAATATGCTATTGGAATTGATGATTATCTCTGACAAAAATATAGTTTTTTATCACTTTATTTTTCTGTAATTGTATACTCAATTTCAAGAAAATCACAATTTTGAGTGCTTCTTTTCCTCTCATTCACAATGTTTTAGATTCAGGGGCAAATTCAGAGACCCATAAAGTCTAATTTTAGACTATAAACCTTAAATAAGATATTTAGTTCTTGGTTACATGGAGGGTTTTATTTTATTCTTTTAATCAAATGTTTAAGTTAAAGCATTTTTTTAGGACAAGTTTTATTCTTCTTTTTGTATTAGAAGAAAGAAAAATAAAATTAAGAAATAAAAGTTTCTCTCATTTCTTTCATCTTCTCCTCACTAAATCACAAATATCAAGGCAATAATAATTTATCTTTAATTCAAAGCACTGGGTCTATAGCTACAGTTATTCCTGTTATTATTCCCTTTATTTGTATATTTATTATAACACTGTTTTGGGAAACATCAAAAAAGGCACATAGAAACCATATGTACACACATGTACATGACATACACACCACATTTGCCCCCCCCATGCACACATATACACACACACACACCATCCTACTCCTATCTGCAGCAATAACAAGGGTGCGTCTTTGTGCGTATGTACGTGTGTATGTGTATACCAGGTATTGAACCCAAAGGGCACTTTACCACTAAGCTACATCCCCAACCCTTTTTATTTTTTCTTTTTGAGACAGGGCCTCCCTAAATTGATAAAGGTCTCATTAAGTTGCTTCTCACTAAGAGGCTGACCTCAAACTTGTGTTCCTCCTATCTCAGACTCCCAAATTGAAGGAATTACGGGGATGCACTACCATACCCAACCTAGAGGGCTCTTTAAATCAGAAAGATGATATCTGAAAAGAGGCTTGTGAGAGCTAGAAACTTAGGGAACTTCTAGAATCTGTTTGGGATAAATAAATTCATACTGAAAAGTATTGTATGTAAGCAAATATTCAGACATAAGATGCGGCCATATACTCCAGATGGAAAGTTTTATCCAACAGTAGGCTGAGGTATTGGTGTTGGTAGGTATGGATGTGTGTAAATTCTTTTGAGGAGTAAATCTTGAGACAGCTGCAAACAAGTATTGACTTTTATCCTTGTTTTAATTTAGAACATGATATTTACCTATTAATCATTTCACTGTAAGTCAGAGAGACAAGCTTTTCCTGTATCAGTTCTATCTTAATTTCAAATTAATTTTCTTTTCTTTAATTAATGATCATTATTTAATGCAATTTACCAGGAAAATTAGCCCTGTTGAGTGTACAGTTTCCTTTGTTCATTTTCTTTTTCATTATATCCACAGTATACTCAAATTTGTTCTGCAAAGTGTTTCTCAATTTACTACTGAATATTATCTGCATAAAAATGAAAGTTGAAAAGATTTCCAATTTTCTCCCACTAGATAAGAAAATTAGTGACTTTTTATTTTCTAACTGAATCTCTGACACAATTAACCAAATTTACTTTGATTTATATCACATTTTATATGGCAAAGTGCACTGTAGCTATTTTATAGCTATAATATAAAAGAGTTATGAAGTAAAGGACACTATCAAAGGCACAAGAAAGATGACCAATATGTTATGTGTTCTACTCTCACAAAAAGATATAGATGGAATTTAGGACATAGACGAGTATGTAGAAAAAATAACAAAGGCTTTCTATAGCACAATTTAATACCCTATGAAATATAATGGTGGAATCATCTTTAAATAGAATGATCATCCATCATTTTTTAAGCCAATATATATCATCTTTAAATAGAACGATCATCCATCATTTTTAAGTCAATGTATGTTATATTATCATATGCATCATATATGTTTGTGTTAGTCAACTCTTTGTCACTACAATAAAATACCTGACACAGGTACCTCAGCCAACAGGTGCTAACAATCAGTTCTCAGCTATGTCACATCATAGTAGGTAGCCAATGGTGGGATCAAATGCTAGAGAAATCAAATGATTACATCTGGAAGTAGGAGTCTTGAGGTGGGTAGAGTAGAGACTTATTCAGGCTCTTATTATTTTTGGAGACAGGATAACTAAGCTGCTGAGGTTGGCTTCAAACTTAAAATCTTCTGGCCTCAGCCTCTCCAATGACTAGATTATGGGCCTGTGCCTCCACCATCAGTCCCAGGCTCTTATAACAACCTTTTTCTGGATTTCCAAGAAGTCCAAAGTGAACTACACTTTGAAGAAAGTCACCACCACCATGACTCAAGGACCTCCCACTTGGCCCCACTTCTTAAAGTTTTCCCCTCTCAATTGTGCCACCCTAAGAACCAAGCCTTTAATCACAATGTACTCTTGGAGGATGCTCTGTCTACACCCAAACCATAGAAATATCAAAGAGAAAAACAAGTTTAAGTATTTTGGAGGATAGACTTTATTCTGGCACCATTGCATTAAATAAACAGTGGCCTCTCCAGTGAGGAGAGGAACGGTGGCAGGCTCAAACTGAGAGGAGCAAAACATGTTTTACTCTGCAATTTAATTATTGAAGTCAGTTAGATCATCTTGGGGGAAGGGGGAACATTCTAGTTTACTTAATAAAATTTATTTGAAAGTTTTCTTAAAATTCAAGAAGCCTGGTTACCTACTCAAGACCTATATACTTTCTATACTTTAAAATTGGGTTGTGGGGATCCTTAGGTCATATATATCATACATGATAAAACACTATATATCATCTAATATATAATGTATTCTCTCTGAATATATTCTTTTTGTGAGTTAAGTTTCTAGGTTTAATACTTGATTGCTTAAGGAAGCTAAAGTAACTGGAAAGGGTCTATCTAAACTTTTAATAAAGAAAATGGGAAGTTCTATAAAGCATTGATACTGAGTTTGGCATTTATCTTGGTTTTATTTCCAAAGTGAATGCTCTGTGATGTATGAATCTGATGAACTGGAATCACTTGATTTCAGTATCATTTCACTAAAAGCATTGTCAGTAATGATCCTTGCAAGAAGACTCAAGATGGAGTGAATGCCCAAATAATCACATGAGCTAACATAGTATGCTTAATAGACAAGAGCTCTATGGCACTGTGGAGAGGCCTTTCTAGTAATGAATCAGGAGGCACCATCCTTGACAATATCTTAATCAATTGCTTTAACAAATGCAATAGTTTGGATCTTAAATATGACTCAAAGTTCTTTTGTTAAAATCTTTGTCCACAGGTTGACACTATTCTTAAGTGATAGAACCTTTAAAAAGTTGGTGGGGGAAGATCCTTTGTTCATTTGGATTGGAACTTTGAAAGGAATTCTGGTAACCTTGTACCCTTCTTACTTTCTTTGGCCTGCTGGCCATAAGTGAGCAAGTTTTGTCCCAACATGCACTCCTTCCGTGATGTCCTGCCTTCCCAAATGTTTGGAGCAGTAAGGATAACCAATCACAAACTAGGAACCCAATGAGTATGAGCCAAAATAAACCATGTCTATTCTATTCATAATTTGATGATCTCACTTATTTTTAATAGTGATGGAATCTAACACAAAACCTAAGGGAAGGTATATTTCATCAAATTTGTGAAAAGGGAAAAATTAATAAATTGTAAAACCAAACAAGAATACAATTTTTTTTAAGGATAGTGGTATGGACAAAAAGATATATACACACTAAGTATATATTCAATATAAATAGTAAATATTTAAACTAGCAAAGAATACTCTATATAATTACTATGTATATATTTATTGAATATATATGTAAGTATATACATCATACATACACACACCCACACACACACACATATATGTTTTTCCAAATCTGAGAATAACATATGTAAAAACCTACAGAGTCTTTTAGTATATGGCAAGTTCAATGTGAATATAGTAATCTGATTTGGGTGCCCACAACTAACATGATTATGAATTACTTAGAAGAATACTTGACTCTCCTTATGCATAGTCACCATGAAACTGAATTAGGTCATACTGAACCATTGTTTCTGGGACAAACACAGGATTATGTTCCTGTGAGCTTCTGGTCAAATTTTTCTTAATTGAGCAATGCATAACTTTGTTTCATATATGTTTCTGAATTCATAGACAGCAGCACTATCATTCATGCCTGAATGAAGGTTATCTAGTGGCATAATTTCTGCATAAGCACTTCACAGTCTTCTTGCACTTGGGAACATTAGACAGCACTTCAGCATTGTGCTTGAATATCATTTGAAACAGTGAAACTGCCTACAAAAAACCACAAAAGTGAGAAAGATATGGCATTTAGATCACCTTGGAAAGGACACTTCTTTATAGCATGAGAGTGTAAACAAGAAGGCAGAGACTGTCTTTGTTCAGCTTTAGCTGAGAATGTCTATATCAGGTGCCTCAATCCTTTCATCACTATGCACTTGCCCATGAATGCCTGTGAAAGTGCCATTGTGTACTGATGGTGGGATTAAAATTAAGCCCCAAGTTTTTGACCAGTACTTGCATCCACAATATAACATCCTTGAAGAGTATAGATCAACCGTAGGCCAAACAGGACAACTTTACTTTCTCATACTCTTACTCTAAGAAAATTGTAAATGAAGTAAAAAAGAGACTGGGAATGGGCAAGGTGGTGAAAGTTCTGTAAAGACTGATAAATGCAAAAAAAAAAAAAACAAAAAAAAAAACCAGAAAGAACTAACAATTAAACTAGAGGAAAGTTTTAGCATGAGAAAAAATAAAGGAAACATGTATCTTCAAATGTTGAAAATAATGTTGAGTGGTCTCCTAGCCTCCATATCCTCCCATCTATCTCCTACCAAGTTTCTTCATGTCCTACTGATGCTATTTTTATATGTTCCTATCCCTTCATCTCTCTAAGAATGAAGAAGATTTATTATACTTAGATATTTTCTCTCCTTTCTAACCATTCTTTGTAAAATTCATGGGCTTATTTCCAAATATATCTCTACTTTCAAATAGAGATATATTTCAAAGTATATCTCTACTTCTTGATATTTTGTTGCAGTAATTGCTTGAATTCCTTTGAATAAACACCTTTAAACTATATTAAAAATCTCTATAATAAATTTTAATAATAAAATTATGTTAATTTATAATATTTATTTATACTTTTCTGTTTATGAAAGTAAAACATATTCACTGAAGAAAAATGAAGAGAACAAGAACAGTTTCCCTTGATCTAGCCACAAAGAAGTAGCCTATTTAAGATTTTGTTTTATCTTTTTAAATCTTGAAAAAGAAGCCGGGCGCGGTGGCTCACGCTTGTAATCCCAGCACTTAGGGAGGCTGAGACAGGAGAATCGCGAGTTCAAAGCCAGCCTCAGCAATGGCGAGGCACGAAGCAACTCAGTGAGACCCTGTCTCTACATAAAAACACAAAATAGGGCTGGGGATGTGGCTCAGTGGTCGAGTGCCCCTGAGTTCAATCCCAGTACCAAAAAAAAAAATCTTGAAAAAGACACAAAGTTTATTGTGCTTATCTGTGTATGTTGTATGTGTGTGTGTATGTATGTGATATGTATTTTTTAGGTTTTTTTTTGTTTTTTTTGCTACCAGGGATTGAACTCAAGGGTACTCAACCACTGAGCCACACCTCCAGCCCAATTTTGTATTTTATTCAGAGCAGGGTCTCACTGATGTGCTTAGCACCTGGCCGTTGCTGAGGCTGGCTTTGAACTCGCGATTCTCCTGTCTCAGCCTCCCAAAGTGCTGGGATTACAGGTGTGAATCATCGCACTGGGCTTGTCAGAATTTTTCATTTTTATTTTGACACAGGATCTCACTAAATTGTCCAGGTTGGCCTTCAATTTGCAATCCTGTGCTTCAGCCTTCTGCCCGTATGTCTGACTTACACTAAGCATTTTAATGGTTTGGTTCAGTGGTGTTAAATACAATCATTTTCTTCTATAACCATGTCTGTCATCTGTTTCTGTAACTCTTCTTATGTTGTAAAACTGAAAGTCTGTACTATTAAACAATCTCTCTGTTTTCAGCTCCCCTCAGATCCTAGCAACCAACACTACATGAAGAAATAGATTTTAATATGCTGGATGAATTATTACAATGCCCATAAATGAATTTTAAATCATTTTTGGTTTGCATTTTATAGACATATTTGGAGTTAGCAGAAATAATATTCTATTAGAATTCAAAAAACTGATATTGAAACTGAGTTAAGGGTCTCAGGAAGCTCATCACTTGAGAAAATAGTCTAACATTGTATATGCCTTATATTTAACATTAAGATAGTAATAAAATATTCTGTTTACATATTTCTTTAAAACCATAATCTATATACATTAATTTATTTACTAAATATTTATATATTTACTATATTTTTACTATACTCTACAATGTCTCATAAATTATAAAAATTAAAAATATAGTACTGAATATGTCTTGACAAGAGCGGTACTCACTATCACTTGATAGAATATGCTTTATTCTTTTGTTAAATTCTTCAGTAGTTGAATAATTTAAAAGAATAGAATATTTTAAGTCTGGTACTAACTTTAATATCTTTTAGTATTTAGTATTAATGACTCTTAGAGTTGAAAAATAGATTTGTCATAGTACAAAAGGATCCAAATGGATTGTGACTGTGATTACTGTATTATGATGTCTATGGTTCATTTCCATCTGTCAATTAATACAAAAATTGTTGTTGACACTCAACTTGTTAATTTTCATTTCCCTGAAAGAAATTAGTTATATTTGAAATGAATTAATCAATTGTATTTGAAAATGAATTAGGGAAATATTACACATTTACACATTTAGCAGATGTGTTCAATCTGAATGAAACTTCCTTTATATAAGAGTCTAAATAGGTTAAATGTTTTCATTTACAATTTTGTAATTTTGTAGATATTTAGAACTTTTTTGAATTAAACACATTTTGTCAATAAAAGTCACATAATGATAGAATCTATTTTGAACTCCTTTAATTAAAATGTTTCTCCATATTATGATTTTCTTTTTTAAACATGTAGCTTTCTCAATGCTAAGATGTCACTTTTATCTTGAAAGAACTGATTTGATGTGATTGTTTTTAGTGATTGCTAGGTGGTATAATTTTAAGATCCATTTGTCATAAAAAAATCAACAAATTTAGATTAATTATTTTCTCATTTAA
Source organism: Xerus rutilus (assembly GCA_028644305.1). Taxonomy (NCBI): domain Eukaryota; kingdom Metazoa; phylum Chordata; class Mammalia; order Rodentia; family Sciuridae; genus Xerus; species Xerus rutilus. The sequence goes on from CM053400.1 coordinate 108,974,308, forward strand.
AATAATCACAAATTTTTTATGCTTAGTAACATGTTCAAGAAAAAAATTTAAGTAGTCTAAATTATTTCCATATTCAATCCTACAAAAATGCAAACCTTAGTACAATATAACCTCTACTCTAACTGATACCAAGTAAACTTGAATATGCTATAATTAATGAAAGGTTGAATCTACTATTATGAAATCTCCAACTTTTCTTTTATTTACTCTTACAAATTATAAGAAAACTTCTCACACATAGATCATTATTTATAACATTTATTTTTAATTTTAAAGGCAGACAAAAATAGACCTAAAATTTCTAATGCATTTTTCCTTAACTCCAGAAGATTGTCTTCTCTACTCAAGAAGTCTTCTGAACATTTGGTTATTTAATCATAGATTCTTTAACTTCTAAATACTTTCATGGATTAATTTAGCTATCTATAACACATTTTTAAAATTGTGTTACTTCTATTATTTTTAGTCTCTTCAAATTAGCTAAAATGCTAATCTGGGCTATTTTTAAGATAATTGTATGAATGTGCTATAGACATGTTTATCAACAAACCCTCGAAAATGATAAGAAAGAAAGACATGTAAATAAATGTCTAGTTATACTGTGCTAAAAGCAATGAAATAAATTTTGGAAGAACTGAAATAATAATAATTTCCTGTAAAAATTAAAACAGGAAGTATTGATTGAAGGAACAACTTCAGGCTAGAATACCTGCAGATTCAGGTCTCTGGGGAATAAAGAAGTTGGCCTAATCATGCCTAGAGTCTACTGGTAGGTTAACCAACAGTTGATTCTTCTTTGTGGTTTGTACCTCAATATATCTCAACAAAAAGCAGAATCTGGAGATGAGTACTTAGAGGAAGGGTGAACTACACAGCAATTTCTCAGCTCAAGATTTCAACAATGAGAATATTGTCACACAGAATAAGAGAGACTAAGGGATTCAACTGAAATTCAACATTAGACAGTAAAATAATTATAGAGACACAGACAGAAACTTTGAACATTAAATAAGAAATGGGAGGAGTGAAAATTAAATCAGAAATGGGCCAGCTTGGCTGACAGGGGCATCAGTGTTTCCAACTGACTGAAGAAGGGAAGAAGGAATGAGGCAGAGGAAGAGGAAAACTTGGCATATTAAATGAGCTGGGAGAACAAGTGGAATAGAGAGGGAAGCTGAGCTTAACTGACCCAGGGGTGATGGAAGAAGTTGTTGAGTGGAAAGAGGTCAAAATGACTAGGTCAACAGGCAAAGAGTCCAGTGGCAACCAGAGAGTCATAGCAAAAACCATTTCCAAGAGGTTGTGTTAGAGTGAGCAGAAGCAGGCGATTGGAAATGCATAAAATAAATCGACAGCCTGAGCCAGCAATCATCTCTTGGGGTGTTGAGCTTGTGCCTGGATCAATGTGAATAAAATAGGCAGAGAGGGGACTATGCCTAGGGCAATCCAAGCTGAGGATACCAAGGTAAACACAACCCCTTTATTGCTGGCATCCCAAATGAGCAACTGGGAAGACAACAGTAACCAGTCAAATAAGTGAATCTTCACTCCAAGTCTAATCCTGTGTAATTCACATCTATGGCAGTGGAATAAGTGAGGCCTGGGAAGGTTTAGATTCCTCACCTTAGAAGTGAGATTTGGGGGTGGCCCCTGAAACCCAGATATCTAGCAGAGATAGGCATTTGCCCAGCAACAGGGGGTATGAATTAAGTCTCAGATAGCCAGAATTCCAAAGGCAGCCAAGAGTAAAGCCCAGCTGTTGGACTTCCAAATCAGAACTCTGCATCAGTCCCACTGTGGCGGTAAATCAACTGACAGCATTCCCAAGTCTATCCATCCTATACTGTAAGACAGGAAGCTGAGAGCTACCAAAAAGCAGCTTTGTCTCCTGGCCAGTGCTGACAGTATGGTGAGAAACACAAAGAAGTGAGATCTTGGTCATTGACTCAAGGGTTACAGAGTCTACCTCCCCCTCAAATACAAAGAATGGCATAACAGCATAAAGCAGTGAACTTCCATACAACAGTTTTGATCACCTCAGTGGAACAACACTTTATTTTTCATTAAGAATTGCTTTCCTATTCCCTCTAGTTTTCCTTTTTAAGTTTAAATTTAATTTAAAAATTTTTTTTTTCATTTTGCCTGACAGTGTGTGTATTCTTGCCTTTTTTGCCGATTTATTATTTTACCTTGGATTGTCTTTAGTAGGGTACATTTTTACATGGGTTTGACTTGTTTTGATCTCATATTTGTTTTTTCCACCTTGTTTTTTGTTCCTCTTATTGCCCTTTCCTCACTCTCTTACTCTACTAATAGCCAAATTTTCCTGTTCCCTCTTTCTCTCTTTCTTTATTTTATTATTTTTGTTATTTTTAACTCTTCCTTCTTTACAGCTATTATCTGCTACCTCTCTACTGCTCCTCTGTTCACTTCTTAAATATTTCAATCTTTCTCTTGCCTCTCTACCCTATTTTCTCTTCACTTATGGAGCTGTAGTTTCACTATCTCTTAGAATTATATAGTTTATGTAATTCCTATCCTATTCTTATTGTTATTATTAATACAGTGAAAAATGAATTAGACACCTGCTGTTTAATGCCCAACTTAGTTCATGTTTGTTTATTTTATAAGGTGCTAATTTTAAATGTTAACCCCATCATTCCTATACAGGTGATAATTAGTGTTACATATATCAAAGTAGACATCAAACATTTATTTTAAGACTTTACAATGATCGCTACTAACATTATTCTCGTTCCTGACTCTCTGCTTTCTCTAAAAGGTGCTGGAAAGTGATTGAGACACTTCAAGTTTACAAAATTAGAGTGTCTGTTATAAAGCAATATACAAAATTTATCCAAGTAATAGTGAACTGTATTTCACATAGATCTAGCCCTATTCAAGCCTCAATAATACTTCAACATATAGAATAGGGAAGACAAAAACTCTAAACAAACAAACAGGCCCCAAGTAGTAACAACCACAGGAGGACCTCCTATCCCACTCCCATACATCTATTTATACAGCAAAAACAAAGAAAAGTCCCTAGGAGAAAATATAATAACAATAACAACTACATATCATAGGACAAATGTATAAAAAAGGAAGAGGGCTCAGTGTGGTAATGCATGTCTGTAATCCCAATAACGTGGGAGGCTAAGCCAGGAGGGTTACAAGTTCAGGGACAGTATCAGCAACTTATCAAGGATCTCAGCAACTTAGTGAGAACTTTTCTCAAAAAAGAGAGAGAGAGATGAATCAATCTCACTTGCTATTCAAGTCCAAGATCTCAGAGAACATGATGAAACAAGCAAATAAATCTCCCCCCAAAATCCATAATCTGCAAACTAAAGAACCCACAGATGTGTAAGTAGATAAAATCTAAAGACTATAAAAAACTCATTATTAAAATGTTCAGTGATCTCAGAGAAGATATCAGAAATGAATTAAGAGAACAAATATAGGAAGTGAAAGACAATGTTAATAAAGAAATAGAGATATTGAATAGAAACAAACCAGAACTCCTGAAAATGAAAGACACAATGAATCAAATTAAAAATTCACTTGAAATCATCATGAACAAATTAGATTGTCTGGAAAATAAAACTTCAGTACTCAATTACAGAACTTCAGGCCTTGAAGACAGAATACATGAACTTGAATATCAGTATACAATAAAGAAAAACAAAAGATTATGATCAGAATATACAAGAACTCTGAGACAGCATCAAGAACCAAACTTGAGAGTCATTGGGATAGCAGAGAACATGAAAATACAAAATAAATGCATTAAGTTGCTCTTCAATAAAATAAAAGCAGAAAATTTTCCCAATTTTAGAAATGTGATAGATAGACATCTACACAAAGCATGCATATAAACCCACAAATAGACAAGATCAAAAAGAACCTCCCCAAGGCATGTCAGAATCAAAATGCCTAACACAGAAAATAAGGAAAGAATATTAAAGTTGCAAGAGAAAAATGTCCTAACTTCTGAATCCTCACTTCTGAATTCTAAAATCAGGTCTTAAAACCTAAGAGGGCTTGGAAAGAGGTATTTCAAACTCTATAGCAAATGGCAGCCAAGATTGCCATAACCAGCAAAACTATCTTTTAGAATTAATGTAGATATAAAAACTATCTACAATAAAGATAAGCTAAAAGAATTCATGACCACTAAATCAGCACTACAAGGAATACTTAAAGATATACTGCTCACAGGAAAACTCAAAATCAAACCCCAAAACTCCCAAAAAGATGAAACTCACTAGTAGAAAAACTAACAAATGAAAATCAAGACTGAATTAAATGTAGTGAGCTATCCAAAATGATAGGAAAAGACAAACATCTATCATGAAGAATACTGAATATAAATGGTCTCAACTCCTCAATTAAAAGGTATAGATTGGAAGAATGGATTATAAAATAGCATTCACCTATATGCTGTTCGTAAGAGACTCATTACATAGACAAAGACATCCATACACTAAAAGTAAAGGAATGGAGAAAAAGTATTACATGCAAATGAAGTCCAAAAACCAGCGGGATAGCTGTTCTCATATGTGACAAAGCAGAGTTCAAGCAAAAATTATTCATAAGGGACAATACAACAAAAAGATACAGTGATAATAAAGATTTATGCCCCAAATGTCAATGTATGTAATTGCACTAAAAAAACAAAACAAGCAAAAATAAACAAACAAAGAAAAACAACAACACTTTTTTTACATTAAATCCCCAAAGCAATAATAGTGGATTTTTTAAATACACCATTCACAAAGAGACAGGTCATGCACACATAAAACCAATAAAAATAATTCCAACCTGAATAATACTATAAATCAGTGGACCTAATAGATATCTAAAGAATATTTTGCCCCAAAACAGCTGAATTCATTTTCTTCTAAGCACTTAGTGGAATCTGTTCCAGAACATACCATATTCTAAGTTGTGATGTTAAGTCAGCAAATCCAAAAATACTGATATAATCTTGTGCATCTTATGCAACCATAAAAGAGTGAAACTAGAAATCAAGAACAAAAAATAAAGAAACAAGTAAACATATGGAGACTGGTCAATAATGTTAAACAATGGATCATAAATGAGAGAAGAAATAAAACTAATTCTTAGAAATAAAAGAAAACAGAGATACAATATATCAAATCTCTGGCAGAGTCAAATCACATTTTTTGTTTCTTTTTCTTTTTCTTTCTTTCTTTCTTTTTTTTTTTTTTGCTGGAGGATGTACCAGGTATTGGACTCAAGGGTACTCTTCCACTGAGCCACATCCTCAGACCTATTTTGTATTTTATTTAGAGACAGGGTCTCACTGAGTTGCTTAGTGTCTCACTTTTGTTAAGGCCGGCTTTGAACTCGTGATCCTCCTGCCTCAGCTTCCCAAGCTGCTGGGATTACAGAAGTGCACCCCATGCCCAGCTCGAAGGGCAGTTCTAAGAGAAAAGTTTATGGCATTAGGTGCTTAATTGAAAATATAGAAAGATCCCACAAAATAATCTAATTCCATACCTTTGAAATCTTAGAAAATAAAAAAACAAACTAACATTCAAATCAGTATAAGACAGAAAACAATAAAAATTGGAACTTAAATTTATAAAATTGAGAATAAAAAATTATAAGGGATTAATGCAGCAAAGAGTTGGTTCTTGTTGATCCTTTGAAAAGATAAATAATATAGATAAACCATAAGCAAAACTAAGAAAAGAAAGAGAAGACCAAAATTAACAAAATTTGAGATGAAAAAGGAGACATCATCACAGACACTTCTGAAATCCAGAAGATCATTACAAACTATCTTGACAATTTATACACCAGCAAACAGGAAAATCTAGAAGACACTGAAAACTTTCAAACACATATGACTTGCTCAAATTGAACCAAGAAGATATAGAAAATCTAAATAGAAAAAAAATAGCAAGTAATAAAATTGAAAGAGCAATTAAAACTTTCCACCAAAGAAAAGTTTATGACAGCACAGATTCTCAACTGAGTTCTGCCAGACCATTAAAAAAATAACAAGTCTTTCTTAAACTATTCTATAAAATTGAAAGGGAGAGAACATTACTAAATATATTCTATGAAACCAGAATAATGCTGATATCAAAACCAGACAGAGACTCATCAAGGAAAGAAAACTACAGACCAATATCTCTGGATTAACATAGATTAAGAAATCCTTAATAAAATGTTAGCACAGCACATTAAAAAACGTATCAAGAAGATAGTACCATATGATCAAGTTCATTTCATTCCAGTGATGCAAGGTTGGCTCAACATACAAATCAATAAATGTAATTCACCACATAAGCTGAATTAAGGACAAAACTCAAATCATCATCTCAATAGATGATAAAACATAGCACCCATTCATGTTAAAAATAGATGATAAAACATAGCACCCATTCATGTTAAAAATGCTTGAGCAACTAGGAACGGACCAAACTTATCTCAACATTATAAAGGCTATATATAACAAACCCTTAACCAACATCATACAAACCAGAGGATAACCTAAAGCATTTTCTCTAAAATCAGAAAGAAGGGCTGGGGTTCTGGCTCAGTGGTAGGGCACTCGCCTAGCACATGTGAGGCACTGAGTTCGATCCTCAGCACCGTATATAAATAAATAAACCAAAAGATACTGTGTTCACCTTCAACTAAAAAAGTATTTTAAAAAATAAATAAATAAAATAAAATAAAATCAGAAAGAAAACAAAGATGTTCACTCACAACTCCTAGTTAACATAGTCCTTGAGCCGGGCGCGGTGGCTCAAGCCTGTAATCCCAGCACTTAGGGAGGCTGAGACAGGAGAATCGAGAGTTCAAAGCCAGCCTCAGCAAGGACGAGATGCTAAGCAACTCCGTGAGACCCTGTCTCTACATAAAACACAAAATAGGGCCGGGGATGTGGCTCAGTGGTCAAGTACCCCTGAGTTCAATCCCCAGTACCAAAAAAAAAAAAAACAAAAAAAACATAGTCCTTGAAACTCTACCCAGAGCAATCAGACATGATTTACCTATTTATACTGACTGCCTGTCTTTAATGCTGGCTTCACAACCACATCAATATTTATAGCAAGTTAAATATTGAATTGGAGCAAATATTAAATTGGAGTAAATTAGATTCCTTGCATGTATTATCATGTTAAAATTAACCCAGCAATTATGTATGATTATTATGTACTAAAAAGAGCATTAAAATAATTGAAGAATTAAATTTAAAAATAAAATAAAAATAAAAGTAACATAATAAAATAATATTAGAACATATACCCCATAAAGAAAACATGATTGTGGAGAATTTTGCATAAATGAAAACAGAACAATTTCATAAAAAATAAAATCTTACAATTAATTTAAAAAAAAAACAAATTCTCAGTATTTGAGAATAAATAGCTAAAGAACAAATTAGCGGATTTGACTATCAAATAATTTTCCTTTATGCCAGAGTGATAAAGAAATAGATATTTTAGAGAAATATTAAAAAGTATGAATGTTCAAAATTCACAATAGGATCTCCAGAATAGAAGAATAAAGTGAATAAAAAAATCAAAATGTTAAAAAGATAAAAATAGAATTTATCAAAATTAAAGAAAAATAAAGTCTAAGAAACGCATGTTAAAGAATCTAAAATATAAATTTTAAATTTTAAAATAATTTGAAAGAAAAATGGTATCATGAGTTTTTTTAAATGTTTAATGTTACTTGGTAGTCTCATCTAATACAATTTTTACTACAGGTTTATTGAGAAATAATTTAAATAATATAAAATTCAACTATTTATTATGTCCAATTTGATGTTTTTAATATATTTACAGATTTGTGTAAATATCATTACAATCCATTTTCATCATCCCAAGAAATCTCATATCCATTAGAAGTCATTATTTTTTTCCAACCTCATCAGTGACAGATAATCACAAATCAACTTTGTTTCTATTAATTTACTGTTTTGGATATTTTATACAAATGAACTGGGTTTGTTTACTTAGTATAATGTTTCAAGGTTCATCCATATTGTAACACCTATGGTACTTCATTTGTTTTTATGGTTATATAATATTTTTGTTTAGATACATAATGCATTTTATTTACCCACTTATCAGTTGATGGACTTTTAGGTTGGTCCTACTTTTGGCTATTCTGAATAATTTTGCTGTGAACTTTTATACGCAAGTATTTTTGAAGACATGTTTTCATGTTCTTGGGTATATAGCTAGAAGATGAACTGCTGGATCCATATGGTAATACCATGCCCAACTATTTGAGAAATTGCCAGAGTTCCCAAAATGTTTGCTCTATTCTACATTCCCATTAGTGGTGTACTTTATATCCACCCCAATAATTGTTATAACTTGACTTTTTATTTTACAGTATTCTTGTGAGTGTAAAGTAGTGCTTTAAATCATTTCAGTTTGCATTTTCCTAATAAATAATGATGTTAAGCACATTTTTGTGTGCTTTTGTTGAACCCACGATGCAAAGAAAGGACCACTGACTCCAATTTTAAATCAAATTAAGCAAGCTTATATTGTGCACACAAATTAGCTATACAGCTGCTGTCCCCTTCAAACAGTGAGGGCAGCAGCTTTGTCCAGGAGCAGGAAGGTTTTTACAACAGAATTAGAAAGGTAGTCATCTTAGGAATTTACAACTGCCAGGCAAATACAATACAGAAGCAGATAGGCAAATCAATGATTTACATAGCTTAACATCTTTACATAAGGGAGTAAACTCAGGTTCCAGCATGGGGCGCCACTTAGATTGTAAAGAGAGCAGTTACCTAATCAAAGCCAAACATTGTCCAAGCAAGTAAAACAAAAAAATAAACCTTTATGATCTCTTGTCAAAATGGCTTTCAATCTTAAGATAGAATTAGGCTGGGTTCATCACTTTCTGGCTATTTGTATATATTTTACTATTAAGATTCTTTCTCCATTTTAAATCACACTTTGTATTATCAAGTTGTTGGAACCATAATGAGTTTTATAGTTTTAAATGGATTACATAGAGAGGAAATAGAAGATTCACTGAATGCAAAAACATGCTACAGAATATCTTCAGTTTGAAGTAAAATAAAACTAATAAATTCAAACTTAGAGTTATCGTCCAAACTGACAATGTTGAACTTTACCTGAGACTTATACTACTGAAAAATAGCAATAGTTAAGAAACCCACATGAATTTAATCTTCAAAGAAATGGCTAACCACAGAGGATCATCCTTCATGTGTAGATTCCTAGGTAAGACTTGTCTCCATCTCTCATTACAACTTTTTTCTCTATTGGTCTTTGTAAAACCCAAGATACCTTTCTTTTCTTTGAGATTTTTCTCAGTGAATGTTCTCCCTCGTGCATTATTCAGCCTCTTTTTATGATTGAATAATATTGCTTAACAAGGAATAATAATATATACTTAATAATAACATTGGACATTGAGTTGTTTAGAAGAGATAAAAATAAACTTGTAGATTCTGTTCAAGTTTAACAGGGAGTGGACAAGTAGTAAATCAAGATATAACTAAAAAATTCAAGCCATAGTGTGTATGTGAAAATTAAATAGTATAGCTAGAAAAATATAAACATTTCAGATTGATAAGACTGAAATAACTAATATAAACATTATTCTGGTTTAACAAAAGACAAAACAGAAATATTTATTTCAACTCTCATAATCAACTGTTAATTTCTAAGTATATCTTTAAAAATATCTGCCTGAAACAAAAATTAAAAATAAATATGTTATAAAAGATATACAGGCCTGATGCTCTGGATGTTCTATTCTCTATAAGTAAATTAATATTATTCTATAAGAACACACCAAAACCATGAAAGATAATCTCATTACAGGTCAAATTAGCCTTTTTTAAAAATGTTTTTCATTACTCCATTATCTTTATATATAATAGTGGGATTCATCTTGACATAATTATACATGCATGGAATATAATCTGTTCAATTTAGGCCCCAGTACTTTTACTTTTCCTATTTTATTCCCTCTCCTTTTTCTCCTTTCTGTGTACTATTGGTCTTCCTTATATTTATTTGTTATTTTTTAATGGGTGACATACATCAAAAGTGGAATCATTATGCCATATTCATATATGTACATAGCATGATTTTGTCAATTTAATTTCATAATTCCTTTCTTTTACTATTCCAAATGAGGCTCTTAATTGATAATTAATAAATTCAATTTGGGAATAATATATTGATGTTACTTGTGTACTTATTTTATTTTTTTTTTTATTTTATTTTTTATTTTTTTTAAAACTTTATTTATTTTATGTGGTGCTGAGGATCGAACCCAGTGCCTCACTTATGCGAGGCAAGCGCTCAACCGCTGAGCCATTACCTCAGCCCCATTGTGTACTTATTTTAAACAAGAAAAAAGAGACAAAAAGTTTTCCATTTGATAGTAATTAGTAAAGCTTAGGGTTTTCAAGGAACTTTTCATTGTAGGAATTCACAGTACTTTTAAAATATAAATATTTTTGTATATATTTTAATAAAAATGTTTTAAACATGTAATTACTTACAGAAATGAACAAATCACTTTGAAAATCTTAAAGCACTAAACTGATATGTGACTAGATTGTAAATTTGTCTTCTTTAGATTCTTCTTAGATAAACTATTTAAAAGCCAAAAGTGATAGGTATTTTTAAACCCATTTTGTCCTGTCACCCCAGATGTGGAACATCTATAAAAACTTAAATATATAATATGTAATATGTACTATTATTATATACTATATAAAATAATTGCATAATATACAACAGTTGTATAATAATATAATTATATAGTATACAACATATAAGAATGTAATTAGAATATAACTAGTAATAATAATTAATTAACAGTTTATTTGGATTAATTTACATTTAAATCAATTGGTTAAGTAAAGAGATTGACCTAATCTAAATCTAATTTATACAAACAGAAATTCAGGAAAGACACATGAAAATAAATCTATTTATTTATTTATTTGTTTGTTTGTTTATTTTTATTTAATTTATTTATTCTATTTAGGTATACATGATAGCAGAATGCATTTTGATTCATTCAACACAGATGGAGCACAACTTTTCATTTCTCTGGTTGTACATGATGTATAATCACATCACATATGCATTCATACATGAAGCTAGGGCTGATGTTCATCTTATTATGGAGCTTTAACAATACTGAAAGGAAGAGGAAGTTAGATCAGAAGCAATTTATTGATATGAACTAACAACACAGGGATTTTGAATTTAATATTGCAGTTAAGAGAGTTTGAAAGAACTCTAACATTTGAGTTGCTTGGCTAAAATATAAATCAATAGATGACCCACACTGAACAAGTTGAAGATATTAGACCTGCCTTGGCTGAACACAGAGGAAAGGATTAAAAGGTTTAGGGAGACTGAAATGTTGAAGTGGTTTTGTAACTTAAGACTTACTCACCTACTCTGGGGTGGTCCATAAGACTAATTTCTACCCATAACTATGAGAACTAAACTTGTGAGAGGTCCCAGAATTCTCTGTAGGCAAGACCTTGCAATGAGGACATTTCTGCATCACAAAGTGGTAAATTCTAAATGCAATAGGGGTGGGGCAGTAAAGACTCAAGATTGCAGGGCAGAAGTGGAAAGACTCAAAGGACAGAAAGGAAGAAGTTAAGCCAGGCGCGGTGGTGCAAGCCTGTAATCCCAGCACTTAGGGAGGCTGAGACAGGAGAATCGTGAGTTCAAAGCCAGCCTCAGCAACGGCAAGGCACTAAGCAACTCAGTGAGACCCTGTCCCTACATAAAACACAAAATAGGGCTGGGGATGTGGCTCAGTGGTCGAGTGCCCCTGAGTTCAATCTCTGGTACCAAAAAAAAAAAGGAAGAAGTTATATTAATGGGCAGCAAGTCAAAGAAAAATCAGAATTTTCTGGCTTGCACAGACATGGTGATGGCTACCTCATCACGCTATCCAGAAGTGAAATATACGGGAAGGCTACTTACTAAACTATTACTCCATCTGTATCAGCAGAAAAGTCATAGGTCAAGTGAGGAAAAGTGTAACCTTAAACATAAAAAAACAGAGTTATAGGCTCTTTTTCGTTTCTGAGAGTCTTTGCAATATGGAGTTTATTAACATTTTTCTCTTAATTATGGTCTTTGTTTTAATATTAGAATATTTAATCAGGAATTTTAAATGATTTTTTTAATAATTGAGTATATAGTGATGAGTAATACATATTCACTTCACTTTTATGTACAATATTGTGTGTTGTATATTTTATATTTTGTTTACATATATAGTTTTAATATGGTTTTAAGTTAAATATCCCCCAAAGCTTACGTATTTCCACAGTACTCATAACTAAAACTCAAGTAAAAACAAAAGTAGAAGTAATAAGTCACAGGCTCTTAATTGCCAAACTTGACCCACATTACAGATTCAGAGCCCATAGAATAAAAGGGAGTCTGGGCCTCTGAGGAGAAATCCCAGTCCACTGCCAAATATTCATAATGTTAATGTTTCTATACATAGACTTATAGCCTTTTTACCAGGGTCATTGTGCATTAGGAAAAAGGAAATAATTAGATCTTTAGGGGACTAATGCTTACAAGCTTTGAAAGGACACTATTTTCAGGAGACCCAAAATATATTTATGGTCCACAAATCAGAGTAAGGGTTTATAGAGGTCAGATGTTCAATAGAATTTCAGTCCATATCCATCTCACAGTGAGCCCTCTCAGTACTTGAACCCTTCTTGTACTTATTTCCTTAGTTCCAGAATGCATAATTGAAATATACCAACTCAGCCACTGACAGAATCTTCACATTGGTTTTATGACCAGAGGAATAAAATGTATTATGGAAGCAAAGGTGAATAGGAGTCACTATATTTTTCCCTACCTAGGAAAATACTAAACCAAAATTAATGTCCTATTTCAAGGAATTATAGAGATTAGTGCCACCATGAAGGACCCAAAAGATACAATGTCTGTGATTCCTAACATATCCCTATAAAACATCCTTATTTGGTTCATGCAGAAGATAGACATATCTTGGTGAGTGATGGAAGATTATCATTAGCTTAATCAAGTAGTGACTCTAATTGCAGCTTTAATCTCAGATGTAGATGTATGCCTTGGGTAGATTAACAAAATCTCTTGTACCAAGCATACATCCAGTGAGCTGGCAGGAGCCTTTTTCTCCATTCCTGTCAAAAAGAACCAACAGAAGTAGTTTGTTTTCAGCTGGCAAGTTCAGCAATATACTTTCAACTGTCCTACTTCAGAGTGTATCAGCTCCCCAACCCTATGTTACAATGTAGTTCCTAGGGATCATGATTATCTTTCACTTCTACCAGATATCATATTGACCCATTATATTAATAACAAGCTAATTGGACATAATATGCAAAAAGCACAAATCTATTCTGGAATTATTGGTAAGTCATTTGCATGAGAGACAATAGGTGGGAATTGAATTCTTATAAAATTCAAGGGCTACATACCTCAGTGAAACTTTTAGGGTTCTAGTATGTATGACATATCAATATATTCCTTATAAGGTGAAAGACATGTTGTTTTATCTGGCCACTCCTATACCAAAAAAGAGGCTCAATATCTGCAGGGCCTATTTGAATTTTGGAAGCAACATATTCCCATTTTTCAAAGTGTTACTCTGTCCCATTTACTAAGTGTCTCAAAAAGCTACTAATTTTGAGTGCTACACAAAATAACAGAAGGTTTTTCAATATGTCCAAGCTACTTTTACTTAAGCGATATGATGTAGCATATCCAATGGGCTCAAAGTTTCAGTGTCACACAGTTATATGTGGTTATATCACTTCGCAATCTGCTATAGATAAGTCACAAGATTGATTCTTAGGATTTTGAACCAGGACATGCCATCCTTTATATTCTTTTGAGAAAAAGCTTTTGCATGCCTACTGAGCATTATAGACTGCATGCTTATTCATGGGTAAGATTACCATGCAAACTGGGCTTTTCATCATAAACTCAGTGTTAACTGACCCACCAAACTGTAGATTTGAACATGAATAGCATCACTCCAACATCAGATAGATGTGATATGTTTGTGATTGGACCTGAGCAGGCCCTGAAGACATAGGTAGGCTGCATGAAGAAGTAGCACAAATGCCAATGTGCCCACTCCTGCTGCCGTGCCTTTTCTCTTTCAGTCTGAATTTATAGCCTCATGAATAAATCTCTACAATCAGTTAACCAAGGAAGAGAGTACATGGGCCTTTCTTCCAGATGGTCTTTCATTATATTCAGGCACCACACAAAGTGTTTAGCTGCAACCCAATAACTCCTTTCTGGAACATCTCTAAAGGATTGTTACGAAGGGGAATTCTTCCAGTGGGAAAATCATCCAAGTAGCCCAGCACTTTGGATAGAAAAATGGCCAAACATGCAATTACACTCATGTTCGTGAATTGTGGCCAATGGTTTTGTCTCAGGAGAAATGGCATCTCTGAAGAAGAGTCACAGGAGTTTCCAGGAAGAAGTGGGACTGAAATGTAGGACTAGTGGGGTTATTGGCTTATATAATAGGAAAAAAATTTCAGCACATGCCAGTCAGAGGCATGGACAGAAGTTTAGTTTAAAAAGTAGATACACAGTCTGGAGGGATGAAGGTAATCTCAAGAGAGATACATTCAAAGAAAATGTGGGCCATCTTGAGAGTTGGAGATATATTTTGGGGGCTTTCAGCTCTTCTTATAAAGGAAATGTGGTGAGGAGTGAGCTGGAAAGTTATGCAGGAATGATATCAATCCTATAATGTCAAGACAGCTTCCAGAGACCTAGTCAGTCTCAGGATATTTTGACTGATGTGGTTTCCATTATCAATAAATAGTACTTAAAAGTCTCCTGAATAATACATTCCTCAAGATATTGTATTTCTCTTGCTTAATTGATTGATGTGTGGGGCTAATTCATAGTGCACTTGTAGATTTAAAAAATTTTCCAGGAGTTTGGGGAAATAATAAACCTGGAAAAGAAACTAGCTTCAGGAGTGAATGACCAGGAAAATATACATAACTTCTGAATTAAAATTTTCTTTCTTTACTTTCCTTTTTATCTCCATTTTCTATTTCTTATTCCTTCTATCCTACCTGTGAATTTGCCTTGCCTCCCTGAAATTAAGAGCAACTTTCTCATTCTGAGAGAGGAAGTTGCCTCATGGCCTGGCAGGTGCCAAGGAAGCTGAAAATGGAGACGCCCCCCTGCTCTGGTATGTCTAGCACAGGCTAACTAAATCTGATAAGTGTATTTTCGCATTTTGTCCCATTTTGTTCCCTCTTCATGCCAACTAAATATGTATATCATCTGGTTTTTATTTTTATAAATTGTAACTGCTTCAGGGTGGGGGGGACTCTACTTATTCCCAGTTTAATTGAACTGCATAAACTTCACTTTTTCCTTTTATATATTTTTCTTAATTCTCATGCTGGTGGTTGGCCAAATCCAGTCAGCCAGGATTCAGGCAGGGTGCCTGGCCTAGACTGCAGGTAATAGTTTGCGTGTGAATATACTTGAATGACCAAACTTTCCTAGTAATGTTTGAATTTTATGCTTTCTTAACCCTCTTGCAATGAACAATAGGCCAGATTTATTATCTGCAGTGAAGGGAGCCACCTTGGACATCAAGGAAAGGGACTATGCCAGGAATTATAGGGTAAGACTGCTAATGTCATTGCAAAAATAACTGAGACCATATCACTCAACACAGTAAGGTCTTCAAGAACTTCAGTGATGATGCTGATGAATTAATGAAATCAGTGACCTAATATTAAGTAGAAAAATAATTAAATCAGATTAAATGAATATTGAAGGAGAGTAATTCAACATTCATATATATATATATATATATGAATACATTTGTAGCAAAAATATAAATATATTTAAATCTAGCATATACCTAAAGGTTTTATTTTTAAGTTATTTATAACATAATAATTTATTATATTATACTTTCATAAACAAAAAATAAAACATTTTTGGGCCTACCTGGTCCCTCCTTAATTTGGAAACTTTCAGAATACTCTTATTTTCATAACATAATTATTTAAGTAGGGCCAATAAAAATCTATCTTGCTTGTAATAGGACATAGTAAGAATCATTGATTACATAAATACAGATTTATCTATAATGTCATATTAAAGAAGTATGTGCATAGATTTAGCTATGGTCAGATGCATTTAAAAAAGTAAGTTTGATTTTATGTAACCAATGCTGTTAAAGCCCTTATGGAAAAACTGGACTGCTACTGACTTACAGGTTTCTCAGCTTTATGACTGAGCAAATGGGGCCATTTACTGACATACCCAAGAACCTCAGTGTCATTTGTGAACCAAAAAAGAGAACAAATCACATTATGCTGCACCTGGAGTTTGGTGATAGGCTCTTAACTTGACATCCTATCATCAGGGGGCTTTTAAAAGTCCAATCTGATATTTCTTATAAAAGTTATGGCAAAGTAAAGTTAAAAGACCTGTGTGGTCAATTACTATTCTGGATGCACTTATGCAAACAATCAGGTCAAATTTAATGAGGATAGACTATTTTCAAACTGTAATCATCTTACTTTGATTATCTTTGACTAGGGGTGATTGTAGAAGAAATCACATGGGAGTGATTATAGAAAGTGTGTATTTCATTGGAATACTCTCTCTTATTTTGAGATTTCTTTATATCTGTAAGTGGGACTGAATCCTGCCATCTTATAACATTGTCAATCCTTACCCCTTTCTCAATTCTTCCACTTTCCTTCAAAATCTGGCTTTTTGAGCAACCCAATGTTTCTCATACCTTTCTGACTTGAATCAGTTAAAACTAAAATCTGGTTGTCCAAATCATGACAGGAAGCCTGGCAAACTGAAGCTAGACAAGTTGATATAAACTTCAAAGTATTCCTCTCCACAATAATTTAAGTCACGGAGAAGTTTCACTGAATTAACTGTATCTTCTAATGCTCCAGGAAGTAACAATGATTGTGACACTGATATCTAGACGATCACCAAAAATACTCAAACTTCAAACTGGAAAATCCTTCAGATGGTCATTGCTATTCACTCTTAATCTAAAAATACTTCAAAACCAAATATTTAAGAATCGTGACTGGCTGCTCTGGGAGTTCAAAAACTGGGTTTATAATCTGCTCTAACCATTAATCTTTACTTTTCTTTTTCTTTCCATATTAGATTTATTAGATTTCTGATTGCTTGCACCATCCAGCAAATATGTTATCCTCCCAGCACTGGAAAATTGGCTTATATAATATGGAACTGTTTTAGTCAGATTCTTCTTTGCTGGGACCAAAAGACCTAATAAAAAAAAGAGAAGGGAAAGCAACTTTACATTGGCTCATGGTTTCGGAGATTCAGTCCATGGTTGCTGACTTTATAGCTCTGGGTCGGAGGTAAGGCAGGACATCATGACAGAAGGGCATGGCAGAGGAAATCAACTATCTGTGTATAGTTACCACCCAGTTAATCCACATCAGTGTATTAATCCATTGACTAGGCTACACCTTTCATAATCCAATGATTTTGCCTCTGAAAATTCTTGAATTTTCTCAAACACAGGCTTTGGGGAGATACCTCATATTTAAACCATAACAAGAACCACATGTTTAGTCTTGTTCTTTTCTGTTTCTTTATCTTGAACCTAATATATGTTCTTTCTTTTTGCAGATACCTTACCTCTCAACTTCTAACTAAATCTTTTCTCCGTAACAACCAACACAAATCCTTTTTGAAACTTCTTGAGAGCTTTCAAGTAAGGAAAATGAGGAATTAGCAGCCCACTAATGTGGTATTAAAATTAATTTAAATTGAAAGTCGACAAATAAACAGCAGTCACAGAAAGAAATATCAAGTTAGAGTGGCTCAAAGACATACCTGTCAATGATCTCTGACAGTTCCTGTTTGAAAGAAGAAAGATCCTTACCACTGGGAAGTACAAATTCAGCTACTTTTTAACACTAAAACAACAACAACAACAACAAAAAACCTCAATAGAACCTTCCATTCTTCCTCTAGATGTTCTAAGTCTCTCCCCTCCTTCTTTTTGTTGAGTTGATATATAAACCTTTAACTGTTGTTCAGTGAGTTCCTCATTACAAAATACTCTCATATGCACAAGTAAATAAACCTTGACTTTTCTCCTGTAAATCTCTCTGCTTTTAGGAAATTTACAACCATCTCCCCCCACCAACATCCTCAGACTAACGAGCCTAAATTAGTCAAAGAGATATTTTCCTTACAATTCATGGTCCAAAACCCAAGTAGAGGAGATAGGGCACAATGACCAAGGTGCTTATAGTTCAAGGTCTGGGTGTCCTATACAAGACACCCTAAAGCAGTGTTAGGCACACAGCATTTTCACCCTTGTCAAGTGAAACCTGTATTTCAAAATCTGCTTCAAGATCTCTTGACTTTATGTTAAAAATTTTTGATAAAATAGTTTTGTGCATTTGGAATTTTGGTCTTACCCAGTTCCAGCATTTGCTCTGTGCTCTTCCATTGCATTCTAAAGGGTATGTTGAAGTTCCAAGTCTACATGGAATAGGCTTCACTCAGCTTTGAGTTGACAGTCTAAAGGCATAGTCTTAGTCTTGTACCACTTAGTATCTGAATTCTTACACTTCATTATTCTTAACCTTGTTATTATTATTATTCGTACTTTTGAGTATTCTTACCCTTGATTATTATATTATTTTCTTTATTTAACATCAACACATTTGAACTAGTTTTTGCATATTATGGATTTCCTCATTAAGCTTTCAAATAAAATCTTGAACATGTGTTTAATTTTTTCTATTTTAGAATCATTATTTTATCCTTCAGTAGAATTAAACTTTAAAAATAAAATTATAAAATGACAATCCTATTTTAAAAGGCTAGTAAAAGGATAAGGCTAGAAGAAATTAGAGAAGTTGTTTAAATTATTTAATATTTTATTTATTTAGATTAATAAAGATATACTGAAATGGTTTGCCTACTTTTCAGTTGTCAGTGTCAGAGTTTTCCCCCAATTGTTGCAAACGGTTTATTGAAATAATTTCTTTAATGAATCTGTCATATGCAAAGAAAAAAATAATATGATGATGATAAACTGCTGATTCAAAATTAAATAAACATTAATAAAAAGTAGGAAGTAACCTATTTTTTAGTTCTTTTTGTTTTTTTTTCCAATTAATTTCCATTAATATTCCTCCAAAGGAAGAAAAACTATAAAATTATTTACAAAATTGATTACAGTTATATGAAAACATAATTATGTACAAAATATATATATTATTATTTTATCAAAAAATTTGTGATGTCAGAAAAGGAAAAACTAACAAAAAATACCTGTGACAATATTTCAGTATTACTTGAGGTCTGTAAGTAATGAATAATTTGGGCTAAGGAGTAAATTCAATTTAATTTCCTCCTATTTTCACTTGGTGCTTGCTGTGCAATCCTAAATTAGTTATATAGTAAGAAATTTTGTCTTTCAATGTGAAGCAAAAATATGAGGCTAAATATTGATTAGTTATCAGAAAGGCATTACATGTTTTTGCTAAAGATAAATGATAGGAACAGGAAAATAGGGATAAACTTTTAAGTTGAAGATGGTTAAAAAATGCACTGCACATTTCATGCTTGAGGTTATGGTAAAAAAAACCTCCTCATCTACATTCACTGTTCAAGATAAAAAAGAAAACTAGCACAATTTTAGACACATTTTTGACAGTTGACCAAATGGGAACATTAAGAATTTGCAACCTAATCATTATTATTCCTATGTAACCTGTAAATATGCAGATTACCTATCCACAACTGTACAAATATTGTTCACCCTTTAACTTCCTTACCTCTCTATGATCACTTTGCATCTTGGTGACTCTGTCTATGTGATAGCCATGTTCCCATGGGAATCAATGCAATAAATAATTCTTACCAATCTCTCTTTGCTAGATGTTATTTCTATTCTTCATGAGTTAAAAGAACCACTAAGCCAGCGGACAAATGGAAAACTGCATTATAAATAGCACACATTTCAGTGTTATCAGATTCTAGCCCTGGCCAGAGCCTTGAGTGATTTTAGTAAGCATTGCAAATTGCAGATAACTAATTGATATGCAAATTATGTCCTCCCCATAAAGATTTTAATTTCAATTGGGGAAAACCAATCTTATTCCATTTTCAATTTGTCCCAGAATTTTTTTTAATTTCATATACATTTGTGATGTTTTATTTTTCTTTTAAAAATGTTATATTTGCATGGTTCCACATATCATATGAACAAGTGATGTCTTAAATGTTTAGTTTCATATCTTTATGGAAGTCATTAATTTTACCTATTCCTAAAGATTACCTTTTGATAGATACTCTAAGCCTCTATAAGGCATTGAAACTATTAAAATATATAAGGTGTATTCCTGGCATTTAATGCATTGTATTTTCCAGGCATGTGATTATATAATCTTAAATATTTCCCTTATGATAAATTGTAAATGCCTGTTTACCTACTAATATTTAATCACTAAAAATATTATTCATGAATTAACATTAGATAGCATGACTTTTAATTTAAATATATTCTTTCTTAGCACATCAGTTTATCAAATACAAGTTAGTATGTCATTTACTTCTACTAGTTTTAAGCTATGTGTTGTAAATTTTAACAAGGTATTCTCATTGATTATCAGAAAAGGAAGCAAAATATAACACCAGTAAACTCTGCATTCTTTTACGAAATGCAAATTCTAAGAAAAAGACCACACAATTACATCTCAGTCTTTCACAAAACCTCAAATCTCTGGGCATCATGGGCTAACAATTCCAGGCTACACACCAATTCCAAGGCCTTGAGTCCTAGGGAATCTTGGTTGATACAAGATACCTTAGTAAATGTTGGGGCTCAGAACATGGTACCCAGAAATATGGCACCTGGGAATGCTTAGTACTTTGAGTTTAAAGAAATATGTCGGTTTCAGAAAGTCTTTCTTACCTTCTTCTA